>CM033038.1:12360209-12791541 GCA_019207045.1 Branchiostoma floridae x Branchiostoma belcheri
CTTGGAGACAAGGTGCCATAACAAATGTTCATGCTTATGTATGTTTCATACTTTCATTGCATTTTCCTTTATTATTGCTAGCTTTGAAGTTACTGTATGTTCACCTAAGTAATGCACGATTTCTCTTTGGAGCAAAAGGAATAAGCACTTTGCATTTTTTTTCCAGATTTTGTTTAGGGTGGAGTTGCTTGGAGAGCCATGCACAGCATATTGCTTTTTACTTGACAATGTTCTTTCTCTTGTTTTGAATTCTGTACACTGAAACTAAATTAAGCAATTTTTTTTTTCAGCAAAACCTTTAGCAACACCTCCTAAGGATATCACAGACAAAAAGTCAACAGCTCCTAAGGATATTACTACAAACAAGAAGTCAACACCTCCTAAAGATAGTACTACAGACAAAAAGTCAACACCTCCTAAAGATATTACTACAGACAAAAAGTCAACACCTCCTAAAGATATTACTACAGACAAAAAGTCGACAGCTCCTAAAGATATTACTACAAACAAAAAGTCAACAGCTCCTAAAGATATTACTACAAACAAAAAGTCAACACCTCCTAAAGATATTACTACAGACAAAAAGTCAACAGCTCCTAAAGATATTACTACAGACAAAAAGTCAACAGCTCCTAAAGATATTACTACAGACAAAAAGTCAACACCTCCTAAGGATTTTACTACAGACAAAAAGTCAACACCTCCTAAAGATATTACTACAGACAAAAAGTCAACAGCTCCTAAAGATATTACTACAGACAAAAAGTCAACAGCTCCTAAAGATATTACTACAGACAAAAAGTCAACAGCTCCAAAGGACATCACAGATAAAAAGTCAACACCTCCACAAAAGTGTAGGCAACTTTTGTTTCAAATGATTTGGTGATGGATGCAACAAAGTTGCATTCAGTTAGTATATATAAGGTAGTTTTTAAAAAAAAGAGGGGGTTGTAGTTTCTTATCACTTCTTAACAGAAATGTTACCTTACAACTGCATAATTTTCCAGTGGTAGCCAAATGTTTGAACTAAAGTAATTGCATGGTAATTTTTTTTCAGGTTATGTTTTGGGTGATGGTTTACAGAGAGTCATGCATGGCATATCATCCATTTCTTCCACAGCTTTGGTGGAAATACCTGAAGATGCTTGAAATATTAAGTCAAGACTTTTCTTTCCTTCCAGTTGTGACCCCGGACAGTGGTGTGGATGTGGAGTCCCCCTCCAGCCAGAAGAACAGCAGGAAGTCCAGCCGCTCCAAGAGCTTCAGTGAGGATGAGGAGGAGGAGGGGAGGAAGAGGACGGGGAGTACCACCAAGGCCTCCGATACTCCTCAGCAGCTGCTGTCAGTCAAGGAGAGAATGGCCATGTGAGTGACTAGAACTGAAGAATCATAATGGATAAATAACTAAGTGTGTAAGTGGATGGATTGATAGATGAATGATTAATGATGATGAGAAGAATAGGAGGAAGAGGCAGGGGAGTACCACCAAAGGCCTCCAACACTCCTCAGCAGCTACTGTCAGTCAATGAGAGAATGGCCATGTGAGTGACTAGAACTGAAGAATCATAATGGATAAATGAGTGAGTGTGTTTAAGTGGATGGATGGATAGATGTATGATTAATGATGATGAGAAGGATAGGAGGAAGAGGACGGGGAGTACCACCAAAGGCCTCCAACACTCCTCAGCAGCTACTGTCAGTCAATGAGAGAATGGCCATGTGAGTGACTAGAACTGAAGAATCATAATGGATAGATGAGTGAGTGTGCAAGTAGATGAATGAATAGATGAATGATTAATGACGAGGAGGAGGAGGGGAGGAAGAGGACGGGGAGTACCACCAAGCCCTCCGATACTCCTCAGCAGCTGCTGTCAGTCAAGGAGAGAATGGCCATGTGAGTGACTAGAACTGAAGAATCATAGTGCATACTAGATGAGTGAGTGTGTAAGTGGATGGATGAATAGATGAATGATTACATGAATGAATGAATGAATGAACAAAAGAAAAGTCTGAGAATGGATTGTAGTATGAAATGGGATAACATTGATTAATAGTGAGTCCTCTAGTGAATTGTGTACATCTATGCTTATGCATATCTCTCCTGCTATACTGTTTTGTTTGTGTATTTCACTTCTTAATATGATTGCAACATATGTAACTGCTGTTTCTGTCCATGATTATTGTATCTTGCAACTTAATGTGTCAATTAAAACTATCTGCTCTTTTAGGTTTGATATTCTCTCTGATTATTTTTGTAATCAATAGTGCTTTTGAATCAACACTTGCCCTCCAACTACATTTTGTATACGATATAAGTCTAACAGCAAAGTTTACATAAATCTCATAAATGGTTGTTAAACATCTTATCCACTCATGATCATGGATAGAGAGACGAAGTAAAATTGTTTAAAATCCGTCCATTATATCCAGGAAAGAAGCTTGTATTCATAAAGAGGTTGTTTTTGCATTGGGCCAAAATCAATGTCATAAATTGAATTTAATGAAATAGTCATGCAAATGAGTAATGCTTTCATACGATTGGTCAACTGAATCAGAATGAAGAAACTAGTACTGCTTTGTGATTGGTCCATTTCTAAACAATCAAGATGTGAACAGTTGGAGGGACAAGTCTTGAACACCATGTGCTGTAGATCATTCTTGCAGATGTACATAAAAGTTTTGGATATATTGAACTTCACGTAACATCATAGCAAGTATTCAATATATCAACTTATGTACATCTGTTTCTTTCTGAAACACTTGTATCTTGTGTTTGCCTCTATTCTTGACATGTTGTGTTTACTGTCTCCTTTGTTGTTGACTTTCCTCTACTTTTACTGAAACTATCGTAGGTACCGCCAGTCTGCTGAACACCCAAGCTCTGAAAAGATAAAGGTCAAAAGTAACAGGTGACAAAAAATATTCAACATTTGCCTGCTGTGGTGATTGCTTGTGTGCCTCCTAACACCCCTATTTCTGTCATGGTTTGTTCCACTATCAGACAAATATTAAGATGGTTATTGTCTGAGTACTTTGTATATTAAAGGATGTCATAATGGTGTGGTTTTGCTGTGCTAATTTTCACGTATGCACCCTAGATAGACTGATGTGTTTTTCTGGACCACACTCTTTATACAGGTTATGCATATATATTATATACAAGGTGATATTCTCTTACTTCAAATGTTAAGAAAAACTAGTTTTTTTGTGTATAGAGCTACTAATTTACACACAGGCAGCTTAAAATTTGAAAAAGGTTCGGAAGTCGCAATGTTACCAAGTTACTTAAAATGTGGAAGGATACTTCAAAAATCTGTTTGACTCTAAGCCATGTTTTTAAGAGTTTTCTTAGTTTCATGCACAGTATTTCAAGACCAACTGAAAGAAGATGCTTTCCACATAGACCTTGTGTAATATTGTCTATCAGTTTTTGTGGACAGTAGTTAGTCTCGAGTTTTAGTTACATTAACTGTATAAACCCTCCTAGGACACCCATAATGCCCAAATCAGCCCAGAATGTGATGTCCCGAATGGAAAGGTGACTAATTTGGAAATTGGTGTTAGGCTGCTGGTTATGGGTCATCTTTGAATAATCAAAGTTAAAGTATCTATTAACAAAGTTAAAACTTAAATAGGAAATGGTGATGGATTATGCTTCTTTTTTTACGAAGTGTAATGATTCAGGTACTTACTACATGTAACCAGTAAATATGTATAGTATTGTATTTCAGAAATATTCTCTTCCAAGTTTTATGACCTCAATCCTAATATTCTGTGTATTTTTATGGAGAAATTTCCTTTCTTCCTCTTCCCTGCCTTGGAATGACGTGGTGCAGTGCATGTACTTATTGGGTTTATGGTTTGAAAGCTAAGATTTACTAACATGTGAGTCGTTCTATGAAATAGAATTTCTAATATACATGTAGATAAGATATACAATCATTAAAAATTGACCAATTGCACAATGTAGGTTTCATCTCCTAGATTTTCGTATACTAGATAATTTCTTTATGTTCCCATAGCTGGACAGCAGTAAGAAAAGTTTTTGATATACTTCTTATATTTTTATATATTCTTATTCTTTCTTAGGTATCAGAGTGAGATCAGTTCATCTGGGGAAGCCCGTAAGTCCACCGGCGGCGACGACAGGAAAACGGTTGCCACGGGAACCCTGGCCGACCTCCGCAAGCGTTGGGAGAGCGGGGACCTCCTTACGTATCAGGAGAAGGAGTCCACGTCCGGGACGACCACCGGAGATGAGATGGAGGAAACAGTCGTGAAGAGCACCACCCAGGCCCACAAAGCCATCATCAGGCAGGAGGAAGCCATCGTCGCCCAAGAAATCAAGGCAGGCAGGACCAAGTCTCATGGCTACAAGAATTACGACCAGAAGCCAAGGGACAGTCAAGGGATGCGTGCTTCCTCCTCCGACCACGACATGAATGGCGTCGTTGACAACGGCAGGTCGTCGCCATATGGAGACGAGGAATTCGAACAGTCCAATTTCGAAAGTGGACGACGGAGTTCCACCGGCGATGTAGAGGTTGTGAAGTCGACCACACCAACCGCGGATGACCGGGATCTGGTGAAAGCTGGCACAGCCTCCAACCTCAAGAAGAGGTGGGAGAGCGGAGATCTTCAGAATTACAGGGAGCGATCTGGTTCCTCTTCCTCATCGAGCAGCGAATCAACCCACGACGCAGAAGAAGAGTCTGTAAGCACCGTTACCACCTGGTCCGTGGAGGAAACCAAATCAGCTGCCCCGAAACCTCAACCAACACCAAAAGAGGTGCCCCAGCCAGAGCGCCGAGAGATGAAGAAGTCAGAAAGCCTCAAGAAGCGGTATGAAGAAAAGTTGGAGAAGAAAGAAGCGAAGGATGAGGAAAGAGAAGAAGCACCTCGCAGGGCTCTGAATAGGGCACCAAGCTTTTCCAGGACAATGGCCGCAAAGTTTGAGAAGGGCGCTGTCCGAAGTCGCAGTAGCTCCAGCAGCTCCAGCTCCCAGGAGCAGGATCTGGATGCAGAAGTGGTTCGTGCGACTTCCCACCATCACAAAGAGAAACCTGACAAGGTGGGCTTTGCGTACTTCTTTCTTTTGAGGCCATGTTGGTTTAGTTTCCTACTTTTTGGACATTACGTATTAGAACTTCAGCAAGAGATGAGAACAGAAATTTTGACTTGGCTTGAATCTGGCCTCCTGAGACTTTGTGTATTATAGTTCAAAATTTCTGCCCAAACTTTATTTTTATGTGCATCCTCTAGTGCTGATTTGTTTCTTAAACTCCAATAGCCTACCAGCTGAATTAGTCAGGAGAAAGGAAAAATGAATTTGTCAAGCGCAGGAAAAAGATACATCCACACGGGCAAATGAAACGATCAATATGATTTTTATATTTTGTTTATCACATAATTCATTCATTTCTTACACCTGCCTTGTACTTTGTACCTCGTCTTTCTTTTTCTATCGTACATATGTTGAAGTTTTGTCATCAACGTCTTATAGGTTGACACCCCTGACAACGAAGGTAGTTCAGATGTGGATGAAGAGGTGAAAACATTTGTCAGTTGATCCTGGTGTTGGCCTTCTTTGGTGGCAAATTGGAAACCGTTGCTGTTATATGTCCATGAATTGTTTAAAAGGGATCATGGTGCTTTGATATGTAGACATCATCAGTGTGTGAAATGCTTTAAAATTTTCAAAACCTCAAAACTTGACACTTAACTACTGTATGTTATGGATGACATCCCCTGGTGATGTAAGACTAAGCAAAAGAATTAATTGTGCACATTTTTATAGTTTCACAGAAGTTACACCTTTGTCATACTATTTTCTCATTTTGTGGTAGGTGTGTGAAGGCCTCACAACAACTTGCCAGTTTCCAGAAACTTGTCTGGGAAGCCCGTCATTGTCAGATATCGCTGCCCAACTGTCAAAAGGCGGGATGTTCCCTTTCCTCTTACACAGCCCCAAACCAAAACATGTGAGGATGTCATCCACAAAATCTATTCGGTGTGGTCAGACTAGCAAAAGCAGATCAGTTGTTGTTTCTTTTCTCTCAGTGGGCAAACTTTGGTTGTTGAAAATTACATGTAGATTTGTTTGCAGGTATCTCCTAAGTTCATGTAAATGGGTATTTCACACACTTACAATCCTTACAATTTTCTGTTCTGCGGTAGGGGTGGCAGCATTTCAGCATGGGAGTAATTTGGTTTCTAATGTTTGAGAGAAAGGTGTGGTGGCAAGAGCAAGGTGATCTGTTGTTGGAAAGAGCGGGAGTCCTGGACATTTATATCTTATATATTTTATACTTCCACAGTTCTTCAACTTAGAATGTCCATTTGTTATCAACTTTTCTGGTTTAGACCAGGCAGTTTTGCGAGAATTTATCAGACATGTGCACTGAAAGCAAGCTGATCATGCCTTTGTCGAAGAATAAGGTCTGTTAGTGTTGACTCTTATTGAGTGTCTGTATGTGTGTGTTTTTAGGTTGTTAATCTGGGTCTGTCTGCCCGTCTGAGATCGATGTTTGAGAAGGGGGATGTGCACAATATCGAGGCTCCTGCCAGGAAGAGTCCAGTGGCTATCCCTAGGAGCACCAGCACTCCTGACATCTCTAAGGCAGGAAGGTGGGAAAACCCAACTTGATCTCATTCTGCTTAATTTTACTATACTCAGATCAATACATGTACATGTTTAGTACTGTACAGATAGCAGTAATATTACTCATACCCATCATTACTTTTTGATCAATTCTGTTCTGTGAAAAGGTTTTTTTTATTTTTTTTATACTCTTGGTACAAATTAAAAACATGAATGTGAATCTAATTTTAACTATCTCCCCTCAGGAGGGACAGTACAAGCAGCAGCAGTAGTGAGGAGGGGGAAGCCCACGCTGTGAAAACGAGCTTCAGCGATGATGAAGCTGAAATTCGCAAGGCTGAAATCAAAGGTAAATCCACCTGTTTGTCTAATAAACTAGGATAAATAACTTCTTGCCTTTATAAAGCAAGCAAGAGGAGGGTGTACATAAGTTGTTTTTTCCCCTTTTTGAGGGAGGGGGTATTACTTGACTAAAGACTCTTATCTAATTCTAACTGCAATGCAATCGACATTCAGAATACAATCCTTCTCTCTCTCACTCTCTTCTGGAGAAGAAGATAACAAACCTTGAATATGAATCAACAAAGAAAGATTCTTTCATTCATGCATACAAAGTAGATAATGTGATGTTGTTCATAAAAGTGGTTTCCCTGAACTCTTTAAGATGACTGTCTGTCCTTCCTTGTGACAAGCAGGCCCCTCTGCCAAGTCCCTGAGAGCCATGTTTGAGACCAGTAAGACAGAGGACTCAGGACCTACTGCTGTTCCCAAGGCCAAACCAAAGGTATGTCTTAATCAAGCAGCTATCCCTCAGAACTTGCTACCTGTACGTATAAAGATAAGGACCAAAAATCCCAATAGATAAGGAGAATCATTTTAACTAAGGCCAGCTGCCTAAAATCAGCCTTAAAAAATGACTCTGTACTTTCTAGATTTGTTGTTATATATATATATATAACATTATACATGTAATAACCTAAGTATTATTGAATCCTGTATCCAGAGCATTTCCCTGTTTAAAACACCACCCATGGAGAAGTGCAGGGCCTGTGGGAAGACTGTCTATGCCATGGAGAAGATTGCCACAGACCACGACACGTTTCACAAGAGTTGCTTCAAGTGTGACCAGTGCAAGAAAGTACTCAGGTATAGAACATTGTAGGAGATCCCAAAGCTGATGCTATGAAAAAAATTGAGCTTATTTTCAGCATGTGCCTATGTTATGAAATTGTCTTCATACATAGAATTTCTGACAGATTATCTGTCTTTGTGTGGTAACTGCCAATTTTTCTATTTTGTAAGAATATTGCCTGATTTTATGTTACACCTAAGTTGGGGAAATGATCTTTACAATTGCAGTTTGCAGCACACACATGGTGTTTTACAACTGTTTCTGTATGTTATTTGCTCTTCATTAAGCACCTAACATATGCTTCTCCCTTTGCAGTTTGGGTACTTTTGCCGGCATTCATGACAAGCTCTACTGCAAGCCCCACTTCAAGCAGCTCTTCCAGTCCAAGGGCAACTATGACGAGGGCTTTGGCCACTCGCAGGCCAAGTCCAAGTGGGCCCCGAAATCCGACAGTCCCGAGGAGAACGCCCAAGAAAAGCAGCAGATTGAGGAGGTTGTGGAAGTGAAGCGGCCTACTCCTGTGAGGCGGCCCAGAAGCGCTGATCTCGAGGAGTTTGATGACAAGCCTTCCGTTCAGGACGACCAAGATGATGAGGAATTCGAGGCGAGGCGTCCTGTCCCTGCAAAGCGACAGAGCCTTCCTAAAAGTGAAAGTTCCTCAGAGAGTGAAAAGGAGGAAGAGGAAGAAGAGGTGGTGACCAGAAGAAGCCGGTCCTCATCTTCAAGCAGTGATAGGGTGGCCAAAGGTCGTAGCCATTCCGCAAGCAGCGGGGAGGGGAGCAAAGGTCGTAGTCACTCCGCAAGTAGCGAGGAAAGGCGCACCAAGAGGCGGTCCGGTTCATCGTCAAGCATGGATGAAGAAGACAGGCGGCAGCGCGAGCTTTCACTGAAGGAAGGGAGTGTAGAAGAGGAGATTAAACGGGCTCGACTCTACCGCCAGAAACTTCTACGGGAGAGTTCTCAAGACGAGGAGGACTGTTAAGTCCCCTTCCTGGTCCATATGTCTGTTTTGCCTACTTTGACCTTTGAGTGCGCAAATGATTCTAGGATTTCCGCTGTTGCTTCACTGTTCAATGTAGGTTTTGTGATTTGTCTTCTAATTGTCTGTACTTTCCTCTGATCTTAACTGTCACATTGTACTCTAACCCAGCATGGATTGAAGGAGGCAAACCTCTCAAGAATTTGTGCATGAACATGTTGTCTTTTGCCAGTGCCAGCTGTAGTGTATATAACAACTACTGTACCTAATGTGCCATAAACAGAGTATTACAATTTCTATCCCTAAAGACTATTGCAGGAGACTTAAAAATGTATAATCTACTTGATTGAAATAGTCATATCTGGCTTTCTGTCTACATTGTGTGTTTGCTACAGCCTACAGCCTTCTCTCAAGCTTTGCGTAGCAGTGCCACCTGGCAGACTTGTACAGTATTGCAGTTCAATGCACTTGTTATAAGATACTGATTAATAGCATGAAAGTGCTGCTACATGTAAGAGTTCATGATTGCTGGAAACGATAATGAAAATGCAGTGGAAAATGTTTCACACCAGAATGAAATAGCAGCAAACTTTGTGCAATGAATGAATAATGTTTTTAGTACATTGCCAAAGAGATGGTGTACTCTTGGGGTTTGGGAAGAGGGGTTTTGTATGAAGATCTGCATGACAGTATTGTCTGCAATGATGCAATAAGCTGGTAAATGTAAAATGCACTTCAATTATGAGGTATAGAATTGGGGAAAAACAGGCATGGCTCTGCATTGTTCACTACAGCGAATGCTTGGTTACAGTAACTAATTCAAGATTTTGTCTAATTGTAGTACTTAGGACTGAAGCACATGTATTACTCAAGACATATAGAGAAAAACAATATTTCAGCTTGTTTGGTATACAGTATGCAGGGAATGTATAGATTACCAACTAGTCATGGATTAAGTATTACGGAAAAACTTCTAACAGAGTTCATAACATTGTATGTCTACTTGATTTATTATCTTGATAACGCTATATAGCTGGGCTTGATAACCTTTTGGGACATAGTACATATACTTACCAGCAAATGTGTTTCACAGCTGTGATTGGTTAGAGATCGGCAAATCACATGGCTCCAATTACCATATCTGTTTCATACATTCCAATGAGTGGGCAAATATGCAGCTGAAGGTGACATCACAAAATGACTAACCTTGGACTAAAACCTAATTGTTGTTTCCATATTATGAAACTGAAACCTTGCCATTTATGTATCGATAGGAATGTTATTGTAAACAACAACCACAGATAATCTCAGATTGGTCTTGGGAGTTATGTATAAAATATGTTAAAGAAAAATAATAATTTTCACATTGTTGTTTTTTATGTTTATGTTATCTTTCCAAAAAGGTGGTTCCTTGCTATTGTTATTTTGTTAAAACATTCCTATGATAAATTTAATTCTCTACTTAACAATCTCTACTTACCAAATTTCTACTTAATGCCATAATACTTAACGGACATGTACAATTCCTGCTTACATTTTGAATACTGTTTTTGTGCATGCTTTTAAAAGAATTCGTAATAGATAATAATAAGGTGATTTGAAATTCATTCCACATGGGACATTCCAACTTGTGATTCATGTTTTTGCTAAATGACCTGCTTTGCGAAATGTTGCATTAATATATCCCTGAATATTTTTTGCATTTTGATGTATACTAGGTTGCTACAATGTATGGGAACACCTATGGTTATGCTTTGTCAAGGCTAGCCTGGTTTATTTACACAATACATTTAATACAGATTTTGACCTGGAGATCATATTCTAAGAGAAATAAAAGTTTCCAAAGATTTGAGGTGATTAAACTTCACTGATCAAGATATAAGCTTTACATTGTATAAAAGTAGAATGTTCTGAGCGTTTTATTCAAAATTTTGTAAAGCGTATAATAAGGTTCATGGAATAAAGAAAATGATTTTCACATATTGTTTCCACTGCATATTATTATCATCAGATCTGACGACGTTTGTGACATCTTTGTTATCATTCACTTGTATTTGTACTTCCGATTTCTCACTGCTTGACAATACTGAGGCGTATATTGACCTGACGCACAATGACAGGTAGGTAGTACCTCTTTGCCACCGATTGTTTCCGAGAAACGCATAAGAAACCATCAAACCAATCGTACCGATTTAAGACTTTTAATGTGTTCTTACAACATTTAGCTATTCTGTAAATGGGAAATCCTGGCTTTAAAGACACTAACATTTCCACTGTATTGTATGTGTATAAGATAGGTATAAGTAGCCCGTTTCAGTTGGAAACATTGTATTTTCTGTGCATTTTGTTTGTTTTTGGTCCGCAAAGGTCCATAAGTACATCAAATGTGGACACCTTTTGGACTATGGAAGTTCACACTTCAAATGTCATCTTACCTATGACTCTGTTTGTTTTTGCCATGCTGTCTTTTAGCCGACCTCAACCTTAACACTGAATGACAATTTTTTCCATGTAGTACATACATTGTACATGTTCAGCGCTCTCTCTTCAAACATTTTCTGTAACATCATCAAAATCCATCTCTCGTGATCCGTATTTTATTTCGACTCTTTGTGAATAACCCTTCTCTGTTCTTGTTCAGTACACAATGTTTGTAGTTTGCATCTCTATTCGCTTTTATTTTGCATTATGTTTGATTTCTGGAAATTTTAAACGGAGTTGCAAAGTGATGACAATGTTTAATCGTGATGTGTCTGTTTAGCGTCTAGTGAATCACAATGGCCGACAAGCCAGCCCCAGCCGAGGCACCGCCTCCCCAAGTACAGGTGGGTACAAGATATGCTCTAGTACGCTGTAGGAGAGTCTGACTGCCAATCAGTGGCTGCATGTCTTTCAAATATTTGTCCTTCTGTGTGTTTATTTTCATGTCTACGTTTTATCGGAGGCAGGTCGGGATATGGGATAGGTCCGTTCTGAAGAGAAAATCATTGGTGCAGAGCTGTGCAAATTTGTATCTTACTATAGATATTTAATAACCTTTGAGTTTTGGGGAACAATGGTATACTTATTTTCACCATGAGAAGGCTACCACAAGAGCTGTCTTTGAATGTTGACGTCATGTCATACGTTGCCTAAAGGGCTATAAATCGTAATTGAGAAGAAAACGTACATCACACGTTGTCTCGTTGCAACCGTTGTCACGCACGTCAGATGATACCCATTTAAAAAAAAATGATACTAAAAGTACGTTTTCCCTTGATTGCTTTCAACATTCAGTCACAAATATTTTCTTGTGATGAAACTACCGCAACCGACCCCTCCCCTACAATTTGTTGTCTCATTGCAACCGTTGTCACGCACGTCAGTTGATACCCATTTTTAAAATGATACTAAAAGTACGTTCTCCCTTGATTGCTTTCAACATTCAGTCACAAATATTTTCCTTGTGATGAAACTACCGCAACCGACCCCTCCCCTACAATTGAAAGCTTCAAAAATTAACCTTACCTTTCCTCCATTTACACAGCTACCTTTCTTACCCACCCAACCGCAGCAATGAGTGAAAACTATAATTACTCCATTTCCCCCAACATGGAGACGACAGATGATTCTTTTCTTTCTGTTAAGGAGGCGGAGCCGTCTCAAACCCCTGCCCCCGTGAGAGAGGCTCCAGGTGAAACAAAGGAAGAAACAGAGTCCGCAGATGTTGCCCCAGAGGCGACTGAAAAGCCACCTGTTACGACCGAAACTGCAGCCGAAGAGCCCGCACCTGAAGCGGTTGAAACACCGGCATCTGAGCCTGCAGCCCTTGAACAAAGTCCTGCTCAAGAGGCTGCACAAGTTGCTGAAATTCCACCTCAGTCAGCTGAAGCTGCACCGATGGCAGCACAAACAACTGAGGCTGCAAGTCCCGCCCCTGTCGTTGACGAAACTGCGGTTGAAAGTCCTGTCGCTGTTGTCGCAGAGGCTACACCCCAAACGGACGGAGCACAGGCAGGAGGAAGTCCCGTCCCAGCCACCGAAGAAACGCCAGTACCGGAAGCTCCTCGGGAGCCAGTCAAGCCTCCTATGGTTTCAACAGGACAGAGTCCTGCAACAATAAAAGTGGAAGTCACGGCGAGCGAAGTCGCGCCGGCGGCTCAGGAGGCCTCCGCGGAGGCAGTAGAACCGGTGGTGTCCTGGAGTGCTTCCGATGTTGGCGTGGCGGCCGCCGAGGTTACTGCAGAAGTGGCGATAGCTAAAAACCGAACAACTCCACCTTCTACACCAGTCGATGCTCCTCATACTGCAGGACTCAAGGAGAAGCCAGAAGCTACACCCCTTTCAACAGAGAAGCCCAAAGTCACACCCCCTCCAACAGAGAAGCCCAAAGTCACACCCCCTCCAGTGGACAAGCCCAAAGCCAAAGTGGCACCCCCTCCAACGGAGAAGGCCAAAGCCAAAGTGGTACCCCCTCCTGCAAAGCCCAAAGCCAAAGTGGCACCCCCTCCAGCGAAGTCCAAAGCCAAAGTGGCACCACCTCCAGCGGAGAAGCCCAAACCCAAAGCCCCTCCTGTGGTCGAAGAAACAGAGGAGACGAAAACAGTGACGTTCGCACCGGGACCACCCGAGGTCATTTCCGAAACTTTTATTGAAATGCCTGATCCCATCTTTGTAAAGGCCGAAACATTACAGGTGTGTGCTATCTGCGCGACTACTCCGATGTGCTGCGCCGTGGTCGTATGGTGATAATGCTCAACAGACATGAGACCAGACGACATATTTATTTCTTAGCGTTGAATAAGAGTTAGAACTAAATAAGAAAACATATTAGGAAGAGCAATTGGCATCCTCTCTTGCCAGGTCAGCCTCTTGCACATATCAAGCAACGGCTCTTCCGCACCTACTTGCGATCCCTTCTTTTCTATGCATAAGCGCTGGTCAGCCATCGCCAACCAATCAAATCGCCACCTGCGGCCAAGACGCAACACGGTTGGCCGGTAACTTGCCCTTAAAGAACAGGAGGGGGAGTATATGATTGGCTGACATCTGACTGACGCTAACGCACGAAGGAGACGAATCGCAGGCCAGTACGCCAGGGTTGCTGCTTGACAAATACATGTGCATGAGGCTGGTATGGCATGAGAGGGTTGCCATGAGTTGACATTACCGTTACGTTGGCATGTTGCCGTTGACACTATCACCACTACGACTCGGTGTAGCACATTGCAGGCTCAAAACATACTAATGCCTGCGGTTTCGTTTGCAAAGCAACCAGATGAACTCGCGCATGAAACCCAGGACAAGCATGATTCCGCAAGGCCTGCCTGCAGTTTGTACCGTTAACTACTAACGGAGGAAAGTCTACAGCAAATCTAACTTTTATCTATCCATACAACCCTCCCCGCCCACTTGATACCCGATACTCATTTTTTTTACAAGTTAGTTAGTACAGTACTTAATCTATGTGACGTTAGATTTTGAAGCCTATATATCGTCGAGGTCGAAATAGTCTCCAAGACGACGACTCTGTCGATCCCGTAGACGCTAATAGACCTGGTGACCTGAAATACCAAAGCCAAGAACGTGATTCGTCCCTTAAAATGATGACCCTTCTTTGTAATCCAACTGTATCCAATCTACCCTTGCCTAATCGTTGACTGAAGATCGTGCTAATCGAATCCTTGCCAAAATCCTTCAAACAATCCCAAGCTCAGGTCAACCTACTGCCCACTGGCTCAGTTTACGAAATGCGTCGAAGTTATGGATACTAGTTTGACTTTCTGGTCGTGTTTAGTTTCTTTTGATGACGTAGTTGCACTCTTTGGTGTCTCTTACGTTACAGGTTCACCCTGTTATCAATTCTATTCTGTTGATGCATTTGTATCAACTTACCTTCCATATTTTGATGATTCTATCAGACTCCGGTCGAAGCCAAAGTCACCACCATCCGCTCGGTGACGCCCTCCGCCCAACCGGAAGTGATGAGGAAAATCCAGAAACTTCAGGCCAAAGCTCAAACCCAACAACCAACGGAAGTGGGCGTCAGAAAGGTGACTAGGATCGTCACAGAGGAAAAGCAACCAGAAGTAACCGAAGTCCGAAAAGTGACAAAGACGGTGAGTTCAAAGTCATGTTTGAAGGAACATTGAGGTAAAATGCTTAATCATGAAATAATTGAGAAAAATGCCTAATCTATTATTCTTATTTATGGTAGACTTTTATTAGCTTGTAGCTATAGCTTGAAATGAATATACGGTACAAGCACTCCCCATTTGCCAGCGCATTTTGTGCAATTATCCGGATGGTGCAACAAAGTGAATTTAATCAGCCGAACCGCATCACTACGAGACTTTGGAATTCCGTGCAATTAACAGAAGTATGCAGTTATCCGTTTTGCAATTAACTGACTTCTACTGTATAAGTTATTTTTCTTCTCTTTTGTGCTAGACTGTACAGCAACCAGAAGTAACAGAGATGCGAAAGGTGACACGCACCGTCGTTGAGCAACCTCCGGAGGTGACCGAGGTCCGCCGTGTCACCCGTACAGTGACCGAGCAACCGGAAGTGTCCGAGGTCCGCCGTGTCACCCGTACAGTGACCGCCCAGCCGGAAGTGTCCGAGGTCCGTCGTGTCACCCGTACAGTGACCGAGCAACCGGAAGTGTCCGAGGTCCGCCGTGTCACCCGCACGGTGACCGCCCAGCCGGAAGTGTCCGAGGTCCGCACGTTCACTCGGACGGTCTCCGAGCAGCAGCCACAGGTGACCGAGGTTCGGAGGGTTACCCGCACCATGTCCAGCGACCAGAAACCGGACGTGAAAACGACAACCTTCCGTACCGTCACCACAAAGGCAGAACCTCCAGAGGTACGTAAAACACTTGTCAGCAAAGACTTGGACTCTTTGAATGTAGGCGAACCATCTATTGTCTGTACAATGAGTCACACCCAAGCAATTTTTATTGCTTCGAGGAATGCAAACAAAGACCTTTGGCGCATAACCCGTTATAGAATTACAATGCCCCTTAAGGATATGATAATTATAGGATATGATTTTTTTGGAATATGATGATGATAGAAACGCCAAAATTACCAAACTTATATCGCACACTTTGCGTATTGCACGTTTTTTCCAGGCCTGAGTCCAGAGCCCTCTTCGAAGAAATTTATATTTGCTATCACACAACCTCAACCACGTCACGCTGTATGTTTTCTTGATTTTATTTGTGTTTTTCTGCCAAGGTACGAAAGACAACCAAAGTTATGACAACGGTGACGAAGGGCGAGCCTGTGACCACCACTCAGACAAAGGTACATAAAACGGTCACCAAGCCTGAGACCAAGGTCCACACAATCACTAAGGTTCGTCTGTTTTCTTTTTCTTTCATTCATTTTCTTGGCTTTTGCTTCTTTTTTCCTTTCCTTTCTATCCTTTTTTCTGTTCGTAGTTTTTCTTTTATTTTCCACTTTTGTTCTTTCTTGCCTTTTCCTCCTTCAATGCTTGTCACATTCCTGATCTTCTAGTATCATTTCTTTATTACTGCTACTCTTGCTTCCATTCCCTTTTAGTTTCTACCTTTCTTTGTTCCAGTTTTTCAGCCGCGAGGACTAGATAAATTCTAGGTATGTCGTCTATATCTTGGAACAGTTATGGTCCGAATCCATTAGTTTGCACGAACATGGAGATGACAAGGTGTTCGATGGTGCGAGCTAAACGTTCTAGCCCCTCCGCTGCACGACCAATTCTTCGCTGTTGTTGTGGCAGTGGCAACTAACGATAACGGTTATATTACACTGTGCGATGGGTTACACCCAGGCCCTTTTACGTGTGTATAAACTTATAAAAAAATCCAAGTGTGTATGTAACCTCGTTCTCTCGAGCGTTAGGATGCAACCAGACTATTTAAATACAGGTAGGTGCAGGTAAAACGTATGACAGCGATTCCCAGTTCGCCATTGACCTAAGAAAGAACGGTAGCTCTCCGTCGAATAAGCCTGCAGTCCTTAAGCTACAAGCCTGTAGTCCTGGTAACATTGCGTCTTTCTTTTCTGGATGTCTCTCTTCAGGTGGAGCCTCCCAAAGTTGTCCGCAAAGTGATTGAAGCGCCCCCTGTCGTTAAGACTGTGGTGCACAAAGTGGAGACCGCTCCAGAAGTCAAGACAACGATCATCGAAGCACCGCCAATGGTAGCTATTTTTGTTTGCTTGCACAATAATGATTAAGCAATCTTTGTACACATAGCGTTATATTCATCTCTTACGAAATTTCAATTTTTTTTCCTGTAACACACTATACCAGTTGTGGTGTATGGTCCATTCCTTGTTGGGACCCGTCGACCATCAATTGCAACTTTTTGCAAGTGACTGGAAAAAGACGGACAAACAATTAAGAACAATAGTAATAAGAAGAATATAACATTTATTAACAATTATCGGGTACAGTTGCAAATTGCTGTCTTAATTTGCAATGAGTATGGTGTTAGCTTTAACCAAATGCAGTACCGGTTTGTCTTTCATTGTGCCACAACCATCTCGTTCGCCACGACAGAAAGTTTTCAAGAAGATCACCCGTGTGCAGCAGCCTACCGGGCCGTCCCGCGTGAAGGTGCGCCGCACGGAGTTTGAGGCCGGTCCCGGCGACATCGAGACCCGCAAGCTGAAGCACCGCATCATCACTACCACCACCACCACCACCACTGAAGGCGGGGAGACCACAGAAGACGTCCGTAAGTTCTTACTCTTACACAAGTTTTCATCTTATCTTTTCAAGGTCTCATCAAGACCTACCTACGTAACAAATATCAAGACAATCCATCAAGGCATTCTGGAGGTATGCTGGTCAACTACACACACACACACACACACACACACACACACACACACACACACACACACACGCACACACACACACACACACACATACATACGCAACGCACACAATTGCTACCGAACCGAATACCTAATCATCTAGCGAAGGTAACGGAAACTTCGCAAGTCACATGTTTATTTGTTGTTGTTTTCTTTCTGTGCGTGAGCAACCACTGGGCCTTTCAACCACCAGGTAGAAAAAAACATTTTCCTAATAAAAAGAAATGTTGTGATAGTTGATGTTTATGCAAGAGCATCGCCAAAGGAGTGTTGTATGGTGGACAGCGGTGCAAGCTGTCTTGCTAAAACAGGTGTTAATTTCTCAATTTCTCCAATATCGGTGATATTGGGTATGATAACTACAGAGATTACCATTTATTACTATAAATCTAGCACACTCAGTGGCAAAGATGAGCTTCCATAGTGTCCCTTACATACGAAGCTGAAACCCGGGTAAAAATGCCCGATCCTATGTGTAAACAGGTCAGCTATCTTATTAAGGCGGGAAAGGCGCCCACTCAAGGACCGTCATTGTCTTCTGTCAGCCGAGCATCTCTTTAAGTTGACAACAAGAGTTAAGCCGTGTGACGGAAGCTTGTTTGTTGTACATGCAAACATACCCTCTTATACGGTGCCGCCGAATATAGGTCGGATCCCACGGCAAGGCCCCCATCTCATTATAAGTCTTACGATAGGTCTACGACAATTGATGTGTCGTACGACATCGGACTGCCTTGTGAGGAAATGAAGGCCCTTGTCGACCCGTCGACGCAGCCCCAGTGAAAATCCGATCACAAATCATGAGTTTAGTAACGGTATGTAGAGGCAGGCCTGTAGGAGTGTGAGTGTGTATGTTTAAAAATGGGAGCTGTTTTGTAGCTTACTGTGACTATGCTATATCCAGATACTAACAGGTTTTGTAATTTTACTATTTACAAAAATGATTAGTTGAAACGATAAACACAATTTTCCACTATTGAAAATGCTGCTTGGGCTGTTTTAAAACCTTGTATAAATAGTTTTCGAATTCGTCAGTTTCCAAGCGGAATATCTCAGTTGAAGAAACCTTACAGAAGTGCAGATATCTTACAGTTTTAGTTGTTTTGAAACAGCGAGTCTAAGTCCTGTACGCGGTACATTACATACAGTATGTTCTCAGTAATGCTTTGTTGTTGTTCTGCTCTGATAGAAACCGCCTGGACTAGAACAGTGTTCTGTAACCTAAAGTGTCTAAAGCTTTTAATAGAAACATCAACACAGCTTCTGCATTCCGGAACATAGTCAAGAATAGACACAAACTCTGAATACTAATAACTGCTGTAAGTGAAGGAGTCAAAGCAATACAGAGGTCCTTATATTTGGGAACGACAGCTTAGTACCTAGTACAGAACCTGTAGTTTTTGAATGGGTTATTTAGATCTCCATCTACTAATAATACTCTATTTTCCTGGAGTGCATGACATAAAACAAAAGCAGCTAAAGTATACAACAAATGTACATTTGGTAAAACAGAAAATTTACGTAAGACCAACTAGTGGCGAAAAGTGTTTACAGTGACAAGGAAGGGTTGAAGTAAAAGGATGTATCTTTTCAACTAAATTTTGGCTTTTTTCCCTGTTTTCCACAATCAGCAATTCGTCTAACATCGTTTTTATTTTTGAAGGTTATTTTTGATCAATTGAGACATTCTGTTCAAATTGAAAAAAAAAGACAAAAGTCAGCTACATGTATAACAATGATGATGATAAATTGCAATGAATTCTGTGATGATTTAAAAATTCCGACGGGACCCTCCCTATTTCGTAGCCGTCTGAGACTTATAAATAACGTGCAGACTCAAGCTGTGAAACACGTGTTGAACACTTTGAGAAAATCCTTGCTTGTTGAAATCGCGCCGAGGAATTCCAAACATGTTCCCCGGGAGACCGAACGAAGAGCATCATTTTCGTGGCCCGTGCCCGCTTCCAGGATATCCCCTTTCCTCTGGTGGACTTTGAGGGCGAAACGGGCGGAATCAAACTTGTTATTCAAACCCAGTTATGCAGACGAGGGCGTCGTAGGTGTTTCCGTATTACTGTGTGTGGTGATAACAGAATAGATGTAAAAAAAAAAGCTTGTCGATTTAGATAAATCGTCATGACCTTACAAGCTTGAGCTTGTCAATGTCAGGAAATTATGGGTTTCCAAGAGACATTACCTCATAGTGTTTATTTGTTCTCCATGCTTTCAAAACACTGGACTCCTTGGCCAGAACAGGTCCTCTGTATGTTTTCCCGTCAATAGTATCCGACATACAGTGCGTGTTTCTGTCGTGAGTCATTGTATATCCCTGCCAAAGTTCGTATCAAATCATACCGTTACAATTTTGAGCACAAATTGGTCCATTCCTACGGCCCCGCCCACTTTGGGCAAAACGTAGAGGTTTAATTAAGATGAAAACATAAAGAGACAAATAATTGATGGACATGCAGCGACGTTCTCATTGGTCGAACCGATGATTGCCATGCTATCATTGGTCGAACTGCTCATCGCGATGGACAGTTAGGCCACACCAAATTTATTTGCAGCTTCTTTTTTTGCAGGAAAAAATTGGACCAAAAGGGGGAGAAAGAATAAAAAGAATTTTTTTCAAAAGGTCTGGGGTGAAAATATATGTCTTGAATAACAAAAAAAACACCCTGAGTTTAATGGCACGTTTTATACAATGAATCATTTCCTTTGATTTGTTAATGCTAATGTTCTGAATAAAAGGCATTGTTTTTAGACTGAAAATTTGTGCATTAGGCTCTGAATGGTAATATTTACAAGGTTTATGATAGCAAAACATGTAGTATTTTTTTCCGGCATTTAATTTTTTTGGAAAATGAAAAAAAAAATGTACATTCAAATTCGAGAAGAAACAAATAAGATTGGTATGGCCTTAGGATCAAGTCTCAGCACGGATTGGTCCTTAGATTTATTAGAAACATCTTAAACCACTCAGCAGGTGTCACATCAGTTTGACAGACCGTGTTATCTTAATCGGTCTGTAAATAAACTTTCCTAGCTCCTTCAGTCGCTGGAAGTTGAAGTTCACACAAGATTCAAACTTGCCGCTGACCCTGTAACGGGCATTCCGGTACATCACCTGTCATGACGTCACTTTCCTACCAGATGTTGCGCTTTCCTCGGCAGCGAAGCAGCCTTGGGGGATGACGAAAGACGATATCACCGCGTATATATGTCCTAAGGCTCGAGCAAACAGAGCAGAGAGCTGTTCCTAAAGTCCCCTGAGATAGCCTCACGTTTGGGACAGAAAGAGAAGGACGGTCGGTGGAAGAGTGCGTGGAAAGGTGGACGTCGCTGGTGTCGTCAACATGGGGGATGTTTGTCAGTCCGCAGTTGTAGTAGAAGAGAACAAAGTGTTTCTGTTCGTGTCCACCAGGAGGCCCTCTGTAGACCTCTCTGTTCGTAAGTAGGCAATTTTCTCTGTACCATCATGAGGTGTGCACTTGTTGGTATGGCATGCATTGTGGGCAGCCTTGAGGGAAAATGTCGTCTGACAGAGACGTCAGTCATCCTGTGGGAATCGTCCTCCAGCCTAAAAAAGCCCTTGATTCACAATGATTCACTAGTGGCCTTCAGACAAAAGTATGCCTAACTCGTCAAGTTCAATGGAAGTGTGCCAGTGCTCTAAGCTTTATTTCCTTGGAAGAAACGAGATCAACACCAGTTTGGCTGCAGTGGATGTACTTAGACGGGCACTTACAGTGACGACAAGTGATAGCATCGTGGAAGGACGTCCTTTAAGAGCCATATTACAATATTAGAGCGCTTGGAACGGACAGGTGGAGTTGGAAAAGGGTGGGTCGCCATGCTCTATTTCAGAGACGCGGTTTAGCGGTAGGGTTTGTTTTGGATATTTATTTACTGCCCTGTCGATGAAGCGTTTTCCCTCTCCATGAGCTTAGCCCTTTGTGGGAACCGCCCAGATTCCTCCCTCTTGTGTGATGTTTTGGTGCTACCCCGTGTTTTCTCTACCGATTAGACAAAAATAGATCACGACAAGCACGTGCCTGGAACACATCTTTGTTGATTCCTGTGCGAATCCGGCTTGCATGGTTATCATCGTCCATTCTATGCAATCGCAGTAAAAGTCAGTCAATGGAAGTTTGAAAGTCTAACAATTTACGACCATTTTGAACTGTTTGGATTTACAGTGCGTGTGACTTATGTCGCCCTGTTCCTGTGAAGGTCGCTTCCTCGCCAGCCAAATCACTCTTAAGTTTCTCTTCGAGGACGCTGCCTGTCACTTGACAGCGCTCTTATTTCCACAACAGAGCCACTCCAACACCAGACGTGTTTCACAGAAACGTGTCTGCACTCGGGTGACCCCTCTGTTTAGTAGAGAGGGGTGTGATTAAGTGTGTCTTTTATGGAGTGTTTCTTCCACCTGTGCGTGAGAGGATGAGCAATGCCAAGTACGTATACCCCTCCCGTAATATGGGGTCTAAAGGATGTTGGCCACTATTGGGCTACCATGGGGTTTATCCGAATTGGAATGGGGAACGCTATATCAGAGTAACTAGGCATGATTACATTTTAACGGGAGGTAAAATAGTGGAAAATCGCGCTCATCTTGGGTAGTCAACATTGGCCGGTTCTCTGACCTTTAACGAAGCGAATCTTCAGAAATGAAGCATTTCCCAATAGTTACAAATTTTATATTTTTTTCAGTCGTTTCTGGTTGCTGGTATAGTAATAGTAATACTAGTGGAGGAAACGCACATACATTCTGTATTCTCTACAATATTTCTGATACACTGTCGTTATGTTTTACCAACAGAAACACGGACAGAAGAAAGCACTGAAGTTGACGAAGGAAAGCGGGTCGGCAAATTAACCACATACAGGTGAGTGCAGAATAGCCTTCATACTTTGGGAAGAAGAATAGTTAGATCGTTGTATTTCGCCCAACTTTGCGGTGGACGCATAGACTTCATTGCATAGCAATTGAACAAGATGCAACGTATGGCAAAAACCATTTTATGAGACTACCTTACCTTACAAAAGACTATGTAGTATGGGGTGGGGATCTGCTTTCACAATTATTGGTGGGATGTGTAAAGTTTGTGCATTCATTTGTACGTTTTCATAACTGACTACAAATATGCAAGTAGCCTAAAATAGTTTTGCATGGCTTTCTGTGGCATTTGCTACGTGTACGCCTTCCAAATAGTGCTATTTTTCTATGTTTACCGAAGTACGTACCGCGGAAAAAAGGTTACAAACCATGTCGAATCGTACATCTGCTTAAAATTGGGCTCGTAGTGTCCTTCGCCCATGATCACACACGTAGCACTGGTGAAGATAACCAGTGAAAGTGAGTGAAAGTAACAGGTACCTCTGGGGCCTGTAACCTTAGTGGCCCAAGCAGGCGTCTTCCTGACTCCACCATACTTTAAATACCTCCGAGTGAAGACACCTTCAGTTGTTGAGCAGACGCCAAACATGTGAACAGAGACGTCAAAGGGCCTAAGATGTCAGCTCAGCGCTCTGTTGGATAGCGTTAACGTATGTGCTACAGCTGAACCTGGAATTTCCTGTTTTGGCTCTGAAACTGCCGTTTTGGTTCATGTCTGGGTACAGGTTCACGAATTCCTTCAGTGCTAGGGCAACATGAGCTAATCTTCTAGCAGATGTTGGAAGTCTGGATCGTACGTTTTCCTATAGCTACTCGCTTCTGTCCGTAGGGAAACAATTTGTGACAAAAACGGTCTGCTAACAAAACGTATTCATGTAGCCTCCAACATCTGCTTGAAATATAACAAGGGGTGTAAGAGGGTAGCTTTAAACGCGCTTTAGTTCCAACTTGTAATTAAGTTAGCTATAGAGTGTCTGTGATTGCCTTGCAATCTGTAATACTGTGATATGATCTGCCTTGAAGATCTGGACTGAGATAGCGCAGTTCAAGACGTACACGTTATCTGAATTTATTTCGGGTGGTGCATTCGGCACACAGTATGCCGAATGCACCACCCGAAATTACATAACTATAGTTCTATCGGATTTCATTTATACACGTTCTCATTTGATCAATTTGTAAATCTAGAAAAAAAAATCTAAAAATCACACATCACACGATCCATCGTAAATTTCCATTTTAGCACTTGTAGTAAGTTTTTTTTTTAGCTCTTTCGGATGGTTTGATATCACACAGCTCTCATCAAAACACACGCAACATGTCAGGATTGGAACCGACCTTGAGGTCTGTACGCCAGAGTTCGCGCTGTCATCACGTGTTTCTGCAAACACGTCCCTTACCTACGTCAGTCACGTTCCAAGAGCTGACACCGTCTGACGGATCACTGGGTGCTGCCGACAGGAAGGCTAAGATAGGCGGTTCCCAGGAAGCAGATACGTGTTTTTATATCCCCCTGACTTGGCTCCCATAGTACTGTCCTAGCGATGCTATTTCCTCCGGTTTAGATTTATCAATTTTGCGCACTTATACTTTGTACCATCTCAGACCAAAGCCAGACGAAATTACAAGTTTCAGTAACCCAGAATGGATATTTACTTGCACCGTTGCAAAATGAACCTTGCTATCATCCATAAATAGTCTTGAACAAGCTTGTAGTTAGATTGAGTGAGTGATGATTAAGTGTAAAGTGAGTTAGTGACGGAGTTCCGCCAACAAAAACGCTATGCCAGCTTCAGGAAAACGTCGCTCACTTTACAAGAAGGGTGGGAGACCTTCCTCATTGCTACTAAGTACTACTAAACCTAGTATTGAACCAATACATTAGCCTAGTCCATATGGCCGTTATGTTGTAGTCATGGACCCCGCTGTAAAACTCTAAGCTAGCCTCGGGAAAAACGTCTCTCACTACAGTTGTCGGGGTGAGGAGACCTTCCTGCACGCAGGATGTTTGCGGGACCTCGGCACGTCAGGAATTCGACACAAACTGTCGATCGACCAGGTCTTATTTGGCGCCTGGCGGGAGAATTCGTTTCCTGCCCGGTGAACAGGTCTTCGCGATCTGCTTCGCGTTTCCGAGTGGCGCATTCTTTTCTGCCAATGTAACGCCATGTCTCCGTTCAAATACTTGTAACGTTAATCTCACAATGCCGAAACGTTGTAATCGTTGATCACTATGATAGCCATTTTCACCTGTTTCATTCTGCGTCTTTAAAATGGAACTTTCAAACTCCTGTCAGAATACATCAGGAAGTATATGTGTTGATTTACGGTTATTGGAGTACCCAGGGTTCTGAAAACTCCTCTTTAATTTAACAGCCTACCTACAATGCACTTCTAGAAAAGATAACAAACAGGCGATATTATAGAGAAGACAAGCCAACTTCATGAGTTTGAGGGTTTTTTCTAGATAAGCTAAATTTAGATCTCCTCAATCAACCATGTACTGTGTAAATAAAAGATTTAATAAAGGCTAAGTAAAATATATTTTGGAATCATGACTCAATGACCTCAATGCATTGTCTGTGCCCGTCACGATATACACCAGCGCCCATATCGTACAGTTGTACTGTTTATATAGCGTGTTTCTACATCCAAACACTACCTCTTACCCGCATCTTAAAGGCTTAACGGCCCAACAAGGAAGTGATTGTTGATTCCCAGGACGTTGGGTTTAAAATGACAGTTTGCTAATCCTGGTAATCAACATGATGGTGGCAAACATATGAGAGGACGCAAGCTAAGTAGGACATTACATAGGCTAGATATATGTTTTACCGCTGCTTCTTTATCTTCAATACAAATTGATATCGTAAACAATGGCTAGTATTTGTCATATCGATTTTCATTTACAACTCATTGCAAAAACTACACAATGCAATATTGACATAATGTTCTGAAGTATTGGCTTGTTTATGCTGTTACTTTAGATAAGATTAGATTAGATTAGTTGTTAGATTCTCGCAATAGTACATAGTTCAACTCCAATGTATACACAGATTACCTGTTACAATTGTCGCGCAATAAAGTTCTTCTATTTGGGGCCGGGGACAACAAAACGATTACAGAAATTGGTCACATGGGACAAATGGTTAGCAACAACAGGTAGCAGATATAGTCCAAATTTCTAGAAATTGCTGTACTTCCCAAATTACAACAATTGTTCAAGAATATTAATCTTGTCTAATTACAGAATAAAGAGACTCAGTCTCACACAACCATCGCTTCATTCCTACCAACGTTTCGGTGACCGTCTGTCACCTTCTTGAGGGCAATTCTGACTGGTTCACATTGTACTGTAGAACAGGTGTCGTTGCTCACAGTTCAGATGTGGTCACAAAATGATCCATACATCCATAACCTTACAGAATTGAGGGCGAGCACCCCGTTCGGCGCGGAGAGGAACTGCAGAAGGACGAGGCTACTCTCCGAGAGGTGCGGCTGAAGCGCCTGCGCGCTCGCTTCGAGGCCGGGGAACAGCTGACGGACGAGGAGAAGATCACCATGTACAGGATGATCGAGGAGGAGAAGGATTCCATGCCTGGACCCGGGGTATCATGGGAACTACGTCACAAGTATGTTGCTACTACCCGTACAACAACATCTTATCATAACACAACACAACATAACATGTGTGTTGTGTTGGTAAATGACATTACAGCAAAGTAATTTTTGCCCAAACTTGGATTGATTGAATAAGAGTAATTTGGGGGCATCTTTGACTCTTTGCTGCAATCATGTTTCCGTAATGTCAGGTGGTAAAAGCAGTCATTTCATCCCCACGGAGGCTGTAGTGGCCGACGTTCACTCCAAGATTCTAGTCGGAACAAGAAATATGGTTCTTACAACCCGTTAACTTTTCTACATATTGACATTTTGTAGATATGTTGTCTACTATCGTCTCATGGTCTAACTTTCAGCCTTTGTCTGAATCAATGGCCAGGCACTTTGAGTGACACTTGACACCAACGATGGGTCAGAAGTGCCCTGAAGCTTGTACTTACCAAGTCCCCCTCCCCACTAGGTTCGAAAAGGGCGATGTAAGGAACGCGGAACTGAATATCCAGCGCGAAGTTGCCACCGAAGTGGTGAGGGACAGCTACGGCCAGCTCATCCCCAAGTTCGACCGAGGGGAGGTCCACACTGCAGAACCTACATACCAAGGTGAGCAGGAGACATCATAACATTGATTTTTTATGGCAAAAGATGACTATAGTTGAAAGACGCTATAGCTTTGTAGACATTGTAGTTTTGAAATTTTCTAACAGTAATAGATTTTGTTTTCGTCGCTTGTTCATTGCCAATAGCAAGCTATCTAGATGTGATGCTACATTTTTGCTAAACTGCTCTGTTTCCGTTTACAACGCGGTACAGGCGAGAAGCCAGAGGACGTACCCAAAGGCGTTTCCACCGTCTTCAAGAGGAAGTTTGAGAAGGGAGACGTGCGAAACGCCGAGTTGTTGGACTTCTCCGAGGAGGCCGTGGTCGCCATGGGCGCCGCGAAGGGACTGAAGGGCCCGTTCGAAGTGAACGCCGACATGGTCCACAACGCCGAGTTCAACATCCAGAAAGAACAGTGTCCACTCTACGACAGGTAGGGGACATTTACGACATTGGTTTGTTTTCTTTCATAATGACAGCTACCTTAGTATTAGGTATTGCCTTTCATTGAATAAGAATACGTATAACCAACACAAGTTGCATATTGCTTTTTGAACAGTACCTATTTCTGGACTTCACAGGTACGT
The DNA here is from genome assembly GCA_019207045.1 of Branchiostoma floridae x Branchiostoma belcheri. Classification (NCBI taxonomy): domain Eukaryota; kingdom Metazoa; phylum Chordata; class Leptocardii; order Amphioxiformes; family Branchiostomatidae; genus Branchiostoma; species Branchiostoma floridae x Branchiostoma belcheri. Next base: position 12,387,476 of record CM033038.1, read on the forward strand.
GCCCGAGAAAAAGAAGTTCGAAAAGGGTGAAGTCTCAAATCTAGAATTCGACAAGAAACCAAAGATTGAACTAGCCAAAGAAATCAAGTATATCAAGTTTGAAAGAAAGAAGGCGGAACCTGTCGAGCAGGAAGTTGGAACCGTCTTCACAAAGGACGTGCCTCCACCGGAAGTAGCGGTAGTCAAGGAAACCATGAAGAAGAAGTTCGTCACCGGCGATGTACACAACGCTGAGTTCGAAGAACTGCAAAAGCAGTACCGCGAAGAAACAGTGGGTGAGCTACAAGAGGTACAACAAGAGCGCAAGCAAGCCGAGAAAGTCGAGCAAGTCGTCGGCACCATCTTCTTCAAGGACCAGCCTTACGAGGTGTGCAAGGACGTCTCTGGCTCCATGCGTCTCCGCTTCTTGCAAGGTGACGTCCACAACGCTGAGTTTGACGAGAGGTCGAGGGTAGAGGCTCTCCAAGAGATTTCTCTGGTCCGCAGCGAAAGATCTAAGGCCGAACAGGTTGAGCAGCTTGTAGGCACGATATTCTTCAAGGATCAGCCCTACGAAGTTTGCTCGAACGTGGCCGGAAAGCTGAGGCTGCGCTTCCGCGAAGGAGAAGTCAGCAACGCCGAGTTCGACGAGCGCTCGAAGCTAGAGGTGTTAGAGGAACTCCAACAAGTGAGGCAGAATCTTCTGAAAGCAGAAAAAGTGGATCAGGTGGTCGGAACCATCTTCTACAAGGATCAGCCGTACGAGGTTTGTCAGGATGTGGCTGGTCAGATGCGACTGATGTTCAGAGGAGAGGTCCACAACGTCGAAGCAGACGACAGCACAATTCTGGAGAGAACTGAAGAGCTGGAACAGGTGAAGGAAGCCGTGCAGGCAGCCGAGCGTGTTGACCAAGTCGTCGGCACAATTGTGTACAAGGACCGGCCCTACGAAATCTGCAAGGATCTCGCTGGTGGTATGAAATTACGCTTCTCGGAAGGAAACGTCTCAAACGCAGAGTTCGACTACAGAACCGTCATTGAAACACAGGAGGAGATAGAGCGCATGCGCGTCGAACGGCTCGCACAGGAGCAAGTCGACCAATCAGATGTCGGCACCCGTTACGACAGAGATATCCCTCCGCCGACAATAGGGGCAGTGAAAGCCTCAATGGCCGAGAAGTTCAAACGTGGAGACGTGCACAATGCTGAATTTGACCTAGCTGAGAAAGAGCGGACAGTGGGTGAACTCAAGTTCGTGCAAGAAGAGCGAGCCAAGGCCGAGCCGGTGGAGCAAGTCGTCGGCACCATCTACTACAAGGAGGAGCCGTACGAAGTCTGCCAAGACGTCAACACGGGCACCATGCGCCTGCGGTTCCTTCAAGGCAAAGCCTGGAATGCCGAGCTGCGTGAAGTCGGGAAACTGGAACTCGCCGAGGAAATTGAGCTGGTGAAGTCGCTGAGACGCCCAACAGGAAAGCTCTTCATCGAACAATCTGTTGGAACCGTGTATTTCAAAGATCATCCCTACGATATCTGCAAGGATACGGCAGGAAACCTTCGTCTTCGCTTCCAGAAGGGAGACGTGCACAATGCTGAGCTCGACCAGACGTTCCGGATAGAGTCCATTGAAGAGATCGAACAAGTTAAACGGGAGAGAGCAGGTGCCCAGCCCGTCGACCAGGTGGTCGGTACGATCTACATCAAGGAGATTCCTTACAATGTCTGCAAGGATGTCACAGGAAGCATGAAGCTCAAGTTCCGCGAAGGCGATGTACACAACGTAGAAGTTGACGAGCGCACGCAACTGGAAAGAATGGAAGAGCTGTCCACAGTTAAAGAAGCCCGTGCCCAAACAGTCGTGGAAGACCAGATTGTCGGCACAATCTACTACAAGGACCAACCCTACGAAATCTGCCGTGACGCCGCTGGACAGATGCGGCTTAGATTTCAAAAAGGGGATGTCCATAATGCTGAATTTGACCTACGATCAAAGCTTGAAACTGTTGAAGAAATTGAGCGAGTGAAAGAGGCGGTGCAGAGCGCCGAGAGGGTCGAGCAAGTCGTCGGCACGATTTACTTCAAGGATCAGCCGTACGAGGTGTGCAGGGATACCGCCGGCTCTATGCGGATCCGCTTCCTAAAAGGCGACGTACACAACGCGGAATTCGACCTGGCATCTCGAGAACAGGTGATTCAAGAGCTCGCAGAAGTCAAGGAATCCATCGCCAGCGCCGAGAAGGTAGACCAAATAGTCGGTACTGTTTACTTTAAGGATAAGCCGTACGAAGTTTGTCGCGATGTCTCTGGCGCGATGAAGCTACGCTTCACGAGGGGAGAAGTCTCCAACGCTGAGTTCGACACGCGCTCAAGGGAACAAGTCGAGGAGGAGATCTCCATGGTCAAGGAAGCTGTCTCCTCCGCCGAACGGGTCGAACAAGTTGTGGGAACGATCTATTACAAAGACCAACCGTATGACGTTTGCCGTGACGTCACCGGGGCCATGCGCATGAGGTTCCGTACTGAAGACGTCCACAACGCCGAATTTGACACGCGCGAAAGGGAAGAGATTGAGTACGAGATCCAACGCGTCAAGGAAGAGCGTGCCCAAGCGGAGTTTGAAGACCAGATAGTCGGGACGATCTACTACAAGGACCAGCCTTACGAGGTTTGCCGAGACACTGTTGGTCGCCTGCAGATCCGTTGGGGACAAGGCGACGTGCAAAACGCTGAGCTCACTGACGTTGGCAAGCTGAAACTTGCCGAGGAAATAGAAGAGGTGCATAAGGAACGGGCGCATGCTGGGCGCATTAAACAGGACGTTGGAGCAATCTACGACAAAGAAGCTCCCGGACCAGAGGTTGGGAAACTCAAGTGGCAAATGCAGCAGAAATTCAGAGAAGGTGACGTCTTCAACGCCGAGCTTGACCGCACTGATTGGCTGCAGGCTCAACAAGAGATCGAACGCGTTCGGATCGAGCGCAAGGACTTCCAGCCTGAGGACCAAGTGGTCGGGACTATATATTTCAAGGATCAGCCATACGAGGTCTGCAAAGACGTCACTGGAGCTCTTCGACTTATGTTCCGCACAGGCGAGGTCATACATGCTGACTTCGACGAGTCTTTCCGCCTCCAGGCGTTGGAGGAGATTGAGGAAGTGAGGCGGGAGAGAGCTCAGGCTCAGTTTGAAGAGCAGATCGTAGGTACAGTGTATTACAAAGACCAGCCTTACGACATATGTCAGGACCTAGCGGGAAAGCTCCGGCTTAGGTTCCTGCAGGGAGATGTTCACAACGCCGAGCTGACAGACGTCGGGAAACTTGAGCTTCAGCGCGAGATAGAGGAAGTTGAGCGAGAGCGAGTCGGCGCGCAGCCGATAGACCAGCGTGTCGGGACCAACTACACCCCGGAGAAACCCACCAAGGACGTCGGAAAGGTGAAGTGGGCCATGCAAAACAAGTTCAAGAAAGGCGACGTCTCAAACATCGAAATCGACAGAGAGTACTACCAACAAAAGGCACAGGAATTGGAAGAAGTCAAAGTTGGACGCTTGCAATTCGAGCCAGTGGAACAGGTTGTCGGTACAGTGTACTACAAGGAAATACCGTTTGAAGTCTGCAAGGATGTCGGTGGGCAACTGAGGATGCGTTTCAGACAGGGCAACGTCAGCAATATTGAAGTAGACGAAGAAACCCGAATGATGACCTTAAAGGAGCTTGAACTGGTTCAAGAAGAAAGGAAGAAAGCTGTCTTCGAACAGCAAACTGTAGGAACAGTTTATTGGAAAGATAAGCCATATGAAATATGTAGAGATACTGCCGGCAAGCTGCTGATGCGTTTCCTAGAAGGCGATGTCCACAACGCAGAACTTGCCGACGTCGGTAAACTCCAACTGCAAGAGGAGATACAAGAAGTTCAGAAAGAAAGAGCGAACGTGCAGCCACTCAACCAGCAAGTTGGCACAAATTACACTCCAGAAAAACCGACCAAAGACGTCGGTAAAGTCAAATGGACCATGCAAGACAAGTTTAAGAAAGGCGATGTCAGCAACATAGAGATAAACCGAGAATACTACGAAGAAAAGGCCAAGGAGATCGAGGAGGTTAAAGTGGGACGTCTCAACTTTGAAGCAGAAGAGCAAGTTGTAGGCACGGTGTACTACAAGGACCGACCTTACGAAGTGTGTAGGGATCTTGCCGGACAATTGAGAATGCGTTTTGCACAAGGAAATGTGAGCAACATAGAGATAGACGAAGAGACAAGACGGAGAGCCCTTGAGGAACTGGAGCTAGTCCGCGAAGAACGAGAGAAAGCCGTGTTCGAGGAACAGACTGTAGGGACGGTGTACTGGAAGGACAAGCCTTACGAAATCTGTAGGGACACCACTGGCAAACTTTTGATGCATTTTATGGAGGGCGACGTTCACAACGCCGAGCTTCGCGATGTAGGGAAGTTAGAAATCAAACAAGAGATCGAAGAAGTTCAAAAAGAAAGAGCAAGTGCCCAACCTCTTGATCAACAAGTGGGAACCAACTACACTCCAGAAAAAGCTCCCGCTGACATTGGAAAAATTAAATGGTCTATGCAAAACAAGTTCAAGAAGGGAGACGTGTCTAACATTGAAATTGATCGGGAATATTATGTCGAGAAAGAGAAGGAACTTGAAGAAGTCAAAGTCGGACGTCTTAACTTTGAGCAAGTTGATCAACAAGTCGGCACGGTTTACGAGAAGGACGTGGTTCCTGCAGCAGTCAAGGCTGTCAAGAAGGAAGCGTCGAGGAAGTTCAAGACAGGTGACGTCAGCAATGCCGAACTTGACGTCAGTTCCCGGATGGAGGCGCTCCAGGAGCTGGAGGAAGTCCGCACCGAGCGCTCGCAGATGGAATTCGAGCAGCAGGTGGTCGGATCCGTCTACGAGAAAGACGTTCCTCCGCCTGAATGCAAAGTGCGCAAATTCGTCGCCGAGAAATTCAAGAAGGGTGACGTGTCAAACATCGAGATCAACCGGGAGATCTTCGAGCAGAAACAGAAGGAACTCGAGGAGGTTCGTGTCGGCCGTCTGAGTATCGAGGCGGAGGACCAGATTGTCGGCGCACGGTACGACAAGGAGGTGATACCGTCCAGAATCGACACGGCCAAGGAAGCGAGGATGAAGTTCCTGCAGGGACAAGTGTCTAACGCCGAGCTGGACGACCGGACGCGTCAGGAGGCGCTGGCGGAGCTGGAGTCGGTCCGGTCCGCCCGGCTGCAAATGGAAGAGGTGCGGCAAGAAGTCGGCACCAGGTAAGCCTTAGGAAACGTGATATTGCAGTGGAAAACTAATCTTCAATGTCAAACAACATGATTTTATTGTGAATGAATGTTAAACCATCAACGGAAAGAAGAAGACTTCATCTTACTTAACCAGGTGCTGAAATATAGATGGATCATTATCAATATAACGCAGCAAAGACTAGGCCACATCCTAACGCCGTTGACGTATCATTTGTTAGGTATGACAAGGATCTTCCACCACCCGAGTGCAGCCAAGTCAAAAAGATTGTAGCAGCCAAGTTCAAAGAAGGTGATGTTCACAACGCAGAGTTGGACTTCCGTTCGAGACTCGAAGCAGAAAAGGTAGCTGAATACAACATTCTATGTTTTTTTAAGTAAATAGTTCCTTCGGTCATGTCTATTCTTTAATCTATCATCTATGTCAGATTTCCAAGTACAGCTTACCTGAAATGGTTGCAGTCTTTAGGACGAGTTACAGTACTTTGATTGTACTTGTCGAAAATAGCTTGAGCAGTTTAACCGGTGCATTGAACATGTACATGTATATTGCTCCTGTTCATGTGAAAGTTGAACAGTTGGCGGTACTGGATCCGATTAGCTGTTCATCTCCGTTTTGTGCTTCGTCAATAGGAAATAGAACGTGTTCTGGTGGAGAGGCAGCAGTACGAGGACGAGGTACTTCCGGTGGGTACGGTGGTGGAGAAGGAACGTGCGGATCTGGTCTGTAGGGACGCCTCGCGCCAGGTCAAAGGTCGCTTCATCAACGGAGTTGTCGAGGACGAGCACGAGCACGACCCTGGCCTGAAGGAACGGGAAGAAATCACCGAGGTATTCTTTTTTTAGCTCTTCATCATTGGTAGTTGTGTGTGAATATGTGTTTTTTTTTTCTTAAATCAATAAGACGTCTATCTTCTGTTTCTCCTAACTCCTGTATGATGCCATGTGATACTAACAAAAAGTTTATCAAAAGTTGTTTTACACGTAACAAAAGGGAAATGTCTTGAGAATGATAATACTCTCCAGAAGAGAAGAGAAAGAGAAGTTCTGTCACAAGGTCGTAGCAAATTTGACCCAAAATAAGCATCTGCATCTGTTATCAAGTAGATATTCAACCACTGTACTCTACTCGTATTTTGGGCTTAATTTGTTTTCCAATGTGTTGTCATTATAATTATTTTCACTCTTCGTAGGAAATCCTGTTGATCCGTCAGAGACAGCTTGAGGAAGAGGAGCGCCTGATCAGGGAGCGGTTCGAGCGCGGCGAGATCATCAGCGAAGAGGTGATCCAGAAGCTGAGGGAATCCCGGAGGAGGATCCAGGAGGAGATCGAGGTATAACATTTGGTTGAGGTGTCAATCATTACACCCAGTATGGCACTCATTGGTCAAGAGCATGCCCTTAGTGACCAATGAGTGCTAATTGTGTTTACTGAGAGGTTTTTAAGTGGTTTTCCTATTGCTGTCGCTAAGCTTCTTCATACAAGCAATCTGACACTTGATCTATACTATGATTAGCCTGTAGAGCTTTTATTGGGCGCCTTATAGATCTTTGATTAATATGGATCGTGGATGCATGTCTAATAGTCGACACAAAAATATTTTCACCCGGTATTGCAGTTCAACTGTCTCTCTGTTGTTGTGTTGAAAGAAATGACATGATTGTACAGCAGTAACACAGAAACATGTTGAATTTCCAGGAGTACGTGTTGACGACTCCGACAGAGATCCGAGTGGTGTACGAGTCTGAGCCGGTAGAGAGCGACTTGCCCTGTGAAGGTGACATGGAGGACGTTCCCGTGGTGCTCGGCAAGTCCAAGAACGTTCGGAAGCGCTTCGAGAGCCTGGGAGACCGGGAGGAGCTGGTCATTATGCACGTGCCGAAGGACAGGGTCTGGGTACGTGCGTTAACGGTCATTGTTCATACGAAAATTGCATGTTTTTCCCTGTAGGCCAAAAAATATAGCAACATTCAAAGAAAGAGTGCATGTGCATTTTAATCGAAACTGTGTAGAATGCGTGCGCCATTGTTCATCAGAAAATTGCATAGCTTTTCCCTGTAGACCAAAAAGATATATCAACATTCAACACTTCATCAAAAATTATATTTTTGAGATGTTCTTTATACTTAAATGAATGAGCTTACAGAACCTCTTTGATGACACAAGGTAATAGACGGCAACCAAACAGTCCTATTTATAGTGCTTCTCATTCACACTTTTTGCCAAGCAGAAAGCTGTTCCTGCACGCCAGCCTGCCAAGAAACACGAGGTAAGTCGTGACACTTGTTATTCTTGCATTCTATGTTTTGTGAAACTTGTAAAAGCTTTCAATGTTGTAATGTCGCTTCACTCACATCTTGGGCGGTAGATATGTGTAAGCTGTGCCGCAGAACACATAATTGTTTTTGTCTTCGTGCAAAGTTTGCTTTGCTTTCTGCCTTGTTGCGTGTCAAAATTTTCATTGTTACAGTTTTGCACATTTGTAGAAATCATTCTCTTCTTCAAACCACACTTCATCTTATGACGTCATGTCTTGAGATCCATGACGTTATGAGCTAACAGTCTGTAGCGTTGATAATAGTACAATAGCCAGAGCATGATATGAGAAACCTTGTTGAAGGTATTCTTGCGTTGCCAAAAAATGCTGCCATTGTCTACAACTACGCTAACATTACACACAAAAGTTTGTGTTTTCATCAGTTGTGCAATGTAGCGTCAGCGGACAAATCTCAAGAACAATAATTGTTCAAGAACAAACCTGAGATGGTCGCAAGTCTTTATTTTAAATTTTTTATTATATTTTCAATACACAGAACAAAGAAGAGCCTCCCTTGAATACAAAAAAAACCTAGATGTCTAGCTAACATCCACATTGTATACATTGTTACAGATCACACCATATAAATATTATTATGTCATTATTCTCGTTATTCATTTTAGCTATCAAAACATTACTTAATATCATTTTATCATCACATTGTAACACATTATATCATAAGACCATATTGACATAATATTAGATCATTGTATCCAGATAATATCATTTCATACATGTCACCTTTTCATATAAGTATCATAACATTACTCGCATGATCATTTTAGTGGTATTATGTAAGTACATCGTTTTATCTTGTTATTGTAACATATTAATCAAATATCATTATCATATCGTTTTTCTATTATTTCATGATTATTTCTACATTTCAAAGTCAAATCAAAAACACAAGGTTCCCTGGTCGCAAGTCTTTGTAGCCTCGCTCTCTAGAGAGCTATTTCCAGTAGAAACGTGGTCTCATTTGTGTAAACAGCTATGAATAACTAACTCGCACCTTGAAGAAACGGTTTGTTCACTCACCTTTTTTTGGAGATCTTCAAACAACTCACGCTCACAGAAAAAGAACTACTTCAGGGTAATAAAGCTAATAGCCGTTTCACGAGGGTACGGGTTCGCTCTAAATGCAGGTGGTGAAGTTGGAGATGATACGTAGCGCCAGGGTTCAGGTGGAGAGACCGAGCGGCCTGTCTCCGCACCAATTCCTCCCTCCCCACGTCCCCCCAACACCGCTCCCAAGGACCGAACCACCAAAGGTAAACCATCGCGCATCGCTGTGGTGAACGTGCCAACTGAGTTGTTCTTGGTTGTCCCAACATGCACGATTTCTTTCTCTTTCCAGTTTTGTGTCTAAAACTTTTAAATTAAGACGTTTCAGGATTGGTAGATGTTGCAGCACTCAGCAGTAGTAAGAGATGTTTCTTTCATTGAATTAAAGAGTGTAAGTGCATATACTTTGTAATCGACACTTTTTAAGCCTCTAAGAAAGAGTGTAACAGTACATGTGCATTGTAATCGACACTTTGATTGACATGGACATACGTTGTCAAATATTAATCACACGAAATCGAACTGTTTAGCATGCATGCGTTAATAATCATTGCTCATCCGTAAATTGTATTTTTTATGTAGGCCAAAAAATATAGCCACATTCAAAACATCATTAAAATCATGTTTTTGAGATGTCCCCATGGTGAGAGGTACACCATTATAGCTTATAGAGCCTTGTGCTGACACAGAGTAATAGACGGCGACCAAACTGTTGTATTTATAGCGTTTCTCGTTTGTATTCACACTTTTTTGCCCTTCAGAAAGCTGTACCTGTCCCCGAGAAGCCGCCGACGCCGCCACCGGAGAAGAGGGTGGTGTTCACTCCCAAACCTACACCCTCGCCTGCCAAAAAACACAAGGTAAGTCCATGACACTGGTAGTCTCTTATTCCATCTTTTAGAAACTTGTCGGAACTATTACAAAACTGTGTATGCGTTTGTTTGCATACACAAACCCATGGTTTGTTCCATTATGAATAAAAATGACCAAGAAATAAGATTCTGCTGTATAACCCCCGCTTAATTTCTTTAAGGTAGATGCTTTTTGTCCGGTCTGATTCAACGTAAAAGAAATCAGTTCCAAGGACATTTGAGAGCTTTAGGAAGATGTTATTACTGTAAACGCTTTCAATGTTGTAATGTCGCTTTACCCACATTTTAGACGGTAGATATATTTTGGCTGTGCCTCAAAACACATTTGTTGTCTTCTTGCAATGTTTGCTTTGCTATGTGCTAAGTGTTGTGTCTTTCTACCTTGTTGCATGTCAAACGTTTCATTGTTACAATTTTGTTCATTTGTAGAAATCAAACTCCTCTTCAATTAACACTCTACCCTTATAGCGTCATGTATAAAAGTCCATGACGTTATGAGCTAACAGTCTGTAGCGTTAATCTAGTACAATAGACAGAGCATGGAATAAAGAACATTGTCATTGCGTTGCCCCGAAAGTGTTGCCATTGTCTATAAGTGTGCTAACATCAGATACAAATTTTTGTGTGCTCATGAATTGGGCAATGTAGCATCTGAAGACAAATCTCAATAGCATTTCCTGAACAAATCTGAAGTCTTTGTAGCTTCACTATCTAGAGAGTGATTTGTAGTGGAAACGTAGCGTAGGTTTGCTGGTTGCTGTTTCGTAGTGTAGAGCGGCTAGAACAGCTAACTCGCACCTTGGAGAAACGGTTTTCACTCACCCATTGTTTGAGATTTTCGAATCACTCTTACTCACAGAAAAAAAGTAACTACTTCCAGGTGGTAAATCTAAGAGTCTAATACACACAGCCGTTTCACGAAGGCGCGGGTTCGCTCTAAATACAGGTGGTTAAAGTGGAGATGATACGGAACGCCAGGGTTCAGTTAGAGAAGCCGAGCGGCCAGTCTCCGCACCAATTCCTCCCTCCCCGCGTCCCCCCTACACCGCCCCCACGGACCGAACCGCCAAAGGTAAACCATGGCGCATCGCTGTGGTGAACGTGCCAACTGAGTTGTTCTTGGTTGTCCCAACATGCACGATTTCTTTCTCTTCCCACTTTTGTCACTAAAATCTTAAGATTAGGACATTTCAGGATTGGTAGATGTTGCAGTCTGTCATTGTGTCTAAAAATGTCTTCTATCTAAAGCAGCTAAGAAAGTGTGTGAATGCATGTACTTTGTAATGGACACTTGGCATGGACCTACGATTTCAAATACTTAAGAGATCCAACTGTTTATAATAGATGAATGAATTCCACGTTTTCGCTCTTTGATGACAAAAAGTTCTCTGCCTTGCCAAGAGAACGGAAATTGACAACGTAGACGTGTTCCTTTGTGAATTTGAGCCATATGTTTGTCTACAAAACAGGTGACGTTTGAAGAGCCAACCCTGGTGCCCGCAGCCGAGCCCCGTAGAGTGACGGTTGGTCCCGTAGCCGCTACCAAGACCGTGGCAAAGGCGCTCGTCGCCGAGCCAGTGAGAGGCCCCAAGACTGTGGTCACTGGGCCCGTCGTAGAGTCACGAGAAGTGGCGACCGGTGGCCGAGAGGTGTCGACCAAACGCGAGGAAAGCCGAGATGTCTCGATCAAACGCGACGAAACCCGAAAGATATTCGTCGGTCCAGCCCAAGTGACCACAAAAGTTGAAACGGTGGTAAGTTGAAGCTATAATGGTTGTATTAAAATGACAAAATGACTTCTATGACATCATATCATTGTCAGATATTGTTTGTATTGCTGTTCCTTTTCCAGACAGGCATATGCACATTAAATGACACTTACCATATTCTTCCTTCATTATATCATCTTTGACTTTGATGAATCATATTCCCAGATGATAGAGAGAGCAATCTTCTTTATTGTGATCGGTAGATACTCGCAAAACCATACTAACGTACTCTATACCTTTTTTGTGTCAATAAAGTCATGAGACATGACTCTGTTGTTCCTGTTGTTGGAAGCTGTTTTAAGGCTATTGGCATGCTGTAATCTAAAAAAAAAAACTGGATAGGCTGGTAGGAACCTCGCAGTTGAGCTCCTGTACCCAAATTTGTGACTGGGAGACCCCAATTCAATCCTGTGGGTGTCATCTCGGTTGGGGCTGCATTCGTCTTTCGGAAGGGACGTAAATGGAAGTGCCTCGAGGACGTTAAGGGGAAGGACTAGCAAACCCTCCCTGTAAAAATCTACCCTGGTACTGAGACAACAAGAAACTTTTTGCCACCAGGCAGCACAAGGTTCCGAACGTAATCTTTACGCAGATTTACCTGTGCTATAAGATATTATCAAAGCTGGCCAAGGAGTATAGCCGGCCAAAGGGAGTCGACCAGTCACCGGTAGCCATACACACTCCCAGGCCGGATTCACTCCTCTGTCAGCTTTTGATACTATCTAATCGGGTACCATAGGATCTGCTTGGAGATTATTACGAACGAACGAACGAACGAATGTAAAAGTGAATCGTGATAAATCTATGTTTTCAGAGGGGCGACCCGAGCGTACAGCGCCACGTGGAGACCGGGCCCGTGGAAGAGGTACGGGAGGTCATCACGGACCCAGACGGCACCAAACGCACCATCATCCGCCGCCGGGTCGTCAAGACCACCAAGACAACTACCAGCACCCCCGTCATCACCAAGCGGGTGGAAACCAAGACACATGCGGTAGGGGTGTAAATTATTCAACTTCGTTCACTCGCTCATACCAGGGCGTTGAAAAAATGGAGGTTATATCTTCAGCAGTGGCGTTCGTGTGTCTGTCTGTGTGTATGAGACTCAGTATGAACACGATAATAAGGCTTGAATGGATTGGATATTTTGTACTATTTCCGGTTAGATATCCTGTGTTCTTTACAAGCTATTGCCACGATTTGGGGGATGGTAGATTGCTCGTGTGCTTGGAAAGAAGTGGCAGAAGTTTGAACTTACCTAGATTTGAATTGTAACGTCCAAGAGGATAGCTGAACAAGCAAATAACAGATTTTCATGATTTTTCCATTCACTCTACATTTTTTACCCTCCTTGACACAAGGACAAGCCAAGAAACTTTGTTAGATTGTTTCAACGGATTCTCAGTTAATACATAATTGTCAAAGTAGAAATAGGTTTATTCTTGTGTTTTCATGACAAAGTATAACAGCCAGTGTTTCTCAGAACATATTATAGAATATGTAACAGAACTCGCGTTGGTTGAAAAAGTGTCCGGTAACAACATGCAAAGTGTTTTTTTCCTACTTTTTAATCTACTTATTTGGTTGTCTTTGGCTTTTGTGTGCATTACATCACCATTTACGAAAATAACAAGATTAAGGTACTTATTGTGTGCAGTGTTTATGTGCTGTTGTTAACCCTACATTATTAACCCAGGCGAGTGCGAACGGCATGATGGGATGTGACACAAACATGGCGGCCCCAGACTCACCCAGTGATGAGGAAGAACTTCAGGAATTTGGTATATGTCTAACTGCATTTACATATAGTCGTACGGTATTAATCATAATGTAAAAACTTAAAATAGTTGAACAGTTGCATATTGTTGTTAATATCATGAAACGACAGTAAAACCCAATGTAACAATCTGGATCTTTTCGAAGGTGGTTCACCTTACCCTGGAAACCAGACTTTTAACCATGGCCGGCAGAGATAGTCTCCAAGCAGATCCTACGGTAGCGTTAGATAGTATCAAAAGCTGCCAGAGGAGTGAAGCCAGCCTTGGAGTGGGTTTGGCTACCTACGTGGCCAGTTTGGTACTGTCTTATGCCATCGTAGGATCCGCTTGGAGATTAGACAAAAAATCTGTTCGGCAGCCAAGGCAGGTCTTCCCGAGGTCCTTAGAGAAGCACTCCTGAGAGGTGTCATGTAGGGAGAATTTAGCTGGGCCGGCAAACTCTGCTTATCTCATGTCCGCGGGAAGGAAGACCTGCCTTGGCTGCCGAACCGAATCTCTGCCGGCCAAGGCTAAAAGTCTGGGTTCCAGGTAGTCTCCAAGCAGACCCTACGGTGCCTTAGAGATAGTATCAAAGCTGGCAAGGGACTTAGTATAGCGGCACCGTTTGACTCCCTTTGGCCGGCTACACTCCTTGGTCAGCTTTGATACTATCTCTAAGGCACCGTAGAGTCTGCTAGGAGACTAGGTTCCATGGTACCTAACGGCGCAGTCACATTCGTTGTAGACCGTCGTACTATTTTGATGTGTACTTCAGCAGGCTGTAGCGGAGCTAACCACCGACAAGGATCTAAGACCACCTTTCCCGTAACGAGTTGAAGACTGCTGGAGTTTGTACGACACATGCACAAGAATACCCTAGATTTGCGACCGTTCGACGGTCGTACAACGAATGTTAGCGGGCCTAAAGTGATACAAAACGCAAGCTATTCCATTTTGCAGTACTCGCGATAGTGTTCTTAACCTTTGTGTAACAATAACGTCGAAGTAAGGATATTTTTGCTTCAAGCATCTACTTGTTTCTTGTAGAACATATAACGAAAAAAATGTGTGCTTTTTTTTTCGACTTGTGTAGGTCCGGTCTGGGGTAACTCGTACAGCTGAACAGAAAGTCACCATGTCCTCCAAGAAGGTGACGTCATCTTCCGGGGAATCCGTAGCCAAGGCAACCAAGACGATCACCCGACAAGTATCCCCTGGGGACGTGAGGGTGGAAACACAGATAAAACAGGCTCGTTCCCAGGATAAAACATCAGTAACCAAACGTACCACATAAAGACGAATGTAAATGAATTCATAACTGTTGATGTGCAACATCGATATTTCTGAGGGAAATACGAAAAAAAAAAACGAAACAAGAGTTCGAGATGGACATGTTTTCGAGAATTTAAAATCAGAATATTACGAATGTGAAAATGGCAGGCGTGAAAAGCAGTTAAACGACACGGCATTCAATAGATTGGTAAACTAGTAATTTATGTCAAGGATTTAACCTCCTTGAATATATTTAGGGCGCTGGCACAATATTTGCCATACTATTTGAATTGATATCTTGCTATGAAGTTCTTCCCAACGCAATTTGCAAAAGCAACGAAGTGTTTACATCATAGATCATAGCATGTCTGTTTTTCATATGAATATACTGAGTGGATTAATAATTACCATTTTCTGCGTATTTAGCTCATATATCAATAGGCTGCGAGTTCATTTCTATCATCTTGAAACCAATGTGTTACAAATATGATGATGATGATAAAAGCAAGGTATCTAGCCATCCACTGGATTGCAACCTAGGTGCGCCACCTAGCGCACGTCTATGCAAATGCAATGCTGTAAAACCTACCGACATGTTCGGGATAATCGTTGTTGGTTTATGTTTTTCATAGGGATGTGTTTTTACAAAAATTAATGAAACTGTGGTTACGAATTATGCATGAAACAAGTTTGCAACAGTCAATGAATGAAAACTGCAATTCCCGGGCTTTTTTAATCGTAAACTTCATGCTAGACGAAACAAAATGAATAGACGAAAACAGAATTCATAACCATCTGAGTGAAAGTAGCTTTTGTGAAATATGTCTATTACAAGGTTATGTCGAGTGCAACGCAGCAAATAAATAAGTATCGAAAGGCTATGGTGTGATATAAAACGTATGTATGCTACAATACAAACCATTTTGCTTTATGTATATCCAGTATGTGCAATAGGATTTAATGATTTACCTTACGTTTAACATATTCTATGCTACAACCAAACTGCTGATATTAAGTAACTCGCTAGATGGAGCGGTAGTGTGCTGTTGTCATTTTCCTGTTGTTGAAGTAAACCCGAATTTGCTTTCAGTGCTGAAGTACACGACATTACTACTGCTGAGCTTGTTAAGGCAGTTTCAAAAATAAAATCGACAACTGAACTGTCGACAAGTGTTCTGTGTTGTCCTTTTGACCAACTGACGAATTTAGATGTTCATGAGGGGTACATTCACCTTTCTCGCGCGGCGGCCATGATAAGTCACTCCTCGAAAACGAAGTCAATGAGGCCACATCGTAGCCACCAAGCCTACCTCATACACTGTTGAGATTATTGACCAAGAACTACTAAGGTCCACAGAAAGATCAAAGAAGCAGTTCAAATCCAGTTAGAAGGTGCGAAGCTGAATCGCAATGATGGCTGGGAGCTGCCTTAGTCCTACTTACCCTTATTCCAGAAGGAGCCAGAACTAGGTCACTCCGTGAGCAAGATGGACTGATAGCCATCGAAAATTTGGAGGTACGTGTGTTTACCTTTAAAAAGTAGTCACTGTTTGATGAAAATCCTATTAACCGAGGTCAATGAAGCAGACAAAGCTTATTTTCAAAATCAGCTCCCGTTTAGTTTTCTCTCAAACCACACAAATTTTCACAATATAAGATCAAATGATACATATCGTAACTAGTGTTATGCGCCGAAAGATGGAGCAATTTAGCCCGCTGACCCCATAGTCCCTTAAGAGATGCAAAATCAAAACATGATAATGCAAATATTTGACGGACGTGCAGCTATTCTCTTATGGTCAATCTTCTAATTGCCATGTCATCATTGGTTGAACTGCTGATTATGATGGACAGTCTTTTGTTTGCCTCATTAACCTGGTTTAAGATCTATCATGGCCGCCGCGTAAGTTAGTTTGCTTCGCCATCTTATGAAACAAGTGGACCTACATCTGCAATTAGATGTTGGGGGTGAAAGATCGCACGTAACATTTTATGAGTAAATTGCAGTCTTTTTTATAGATCCTTACCTCTAATGTAAGCAGTTGGCATGATAGATGGTAAAATTCCTATCTGAACAAAAACAAATGACGTCACGAACAAAACGTGATGTCTATATGGACATACAAGGTAGGCGGCGCTTCAACAAGGCGTTACATAGGCTCCTCTTGTGACGCCTAACAACTGATCCTTTTTATACCGACTAGAGTCCTAAAAGGTAATCTTAGTGGTCTGTGTCTGGTCCTGCTTGAGAGAATTGTTTCGGAACTTTAAGCCTACTGTATTGCCTTTTCACAAGTCGAACTTACCGGGTGATATACCTGTTAGAGCACCACCTGCTAGTACCCACCGCTCCCAGACAAATTGCCATATTTTGGTCATTTTGGTAATGGGGAGATCGCGAAAGACTAGCAAGGTGGTTAAAATTGTTAGGCTTGTTAAACTTTGTTTCCAATTATACGACAACAATTCTTATGATATTTCACAAACAAATCGCCATATATGACACGGTTCCTTCACATTTTTACCGTGGTCGCTTGTATACAGCTCCTGTATATTGTACGTGGTGAAGGATTACCGCGTCCAAATTTCAGCTCTAATTTGTGAAACAAGAAGCTTAACAACTGCAACGGTATTTTATTTGTCTTTCTATCAATAGACACAGTTTTCTTTTCACAAAGCATTTTTTCTCAATGGTGCAATATAACCCTGGGCGCCGGGAGGAGCCATTTGATGGGCTGAATTTTTGTTACATTTTCTTCTGAAATAACCTAGGGCTTCTAAGAACAGCAGTAAATTATCTATCAATTATCATCCAGTGCTATTCATGTCTCGTTATCTTATAACCTTCGCCATTACATTTTTTGGTTCTGTGTGCCTGTATGTGTTTGCGAAAATAATCCATAATATCAAGTCAATTTGCCATTACAGGAAAGCAATTGAACACACAAGTTGACGGCCGGTCTAAAATACCAAAAGTGCCTAACATATATAGGTAAATATTTGTACACATCTCATGGTCCTTTCTGTTTACAGTCAATTGCGTGATTGTTTGAATCAACTCCATCCAATTCTCAATCTTGCTCGGTCTTTGTTGGCGAACCGTCTATCAAATGCCACAATGCATTTCCTGACAACCCACTCCTGCGGTCAAGTCTAGAATTGAGTGAGAAACACTGAACTGTACGAACGGTCCCCATCGTCCATCTGAAGTACAGAACTGTCAGGACGATCCCCACCATCCATCCAGCGGCACCCGACAGTCCTGATGTCTAATTTAGCGGCCGCCAATTCAGAAAATTTGTGCGGCACCATCTTCATCATGTCTGGGGCGGTCTGCAGACGACACAGACACATTAGCCGGACCAAATCCTGTAGCGGTGCCAGCGATCCAATCTCCAAGCAGATGTGGCAGTCGGGCCTGTTTCAGGAGTATTTTGTAGTGTTTTACAATCTCCAAGCAGATCTACGGATAAATGGAAGGATCCATAGGCCAAACAATATTTCTTGGTTATTGGGAGAAAGTGTTTTGTACGTATTGGTACATTTTTCTACGTTTACACCGTGAATCGGGTATCTGTAACAAGCGCCCAACTCCAGAAAATCGTACGTAGTGATTGCACGCAAAAAAGTTGTGTGGCCCAGGGCTACGGAAACGGAGATGAGCGCCACCTTATGCACCATCTGGTGCTGGAAGGACTCCCTTTAGAATAGACAACATTGTTTAGAAACCATGCAAGTTCTGAGTCCTCATAGAAATTATGTGGATCATATCAAACTGCTTCCACTCTTAATCGAAGCAACATTGAAAAGAGTCAAGGTCGATATAAAGGGTTGCCAGTGACCGAACCGTCACACAGGCGCACAGAACTTTACAAAGAAAGTTTACAGAGTCCCGCACAAAGGGCCTGTGTTCAGGTGTACAGGTGTTTTGGTGTAGAACAGGTCCCAGCTACAAGCGCCGCACGTGTGAAACAGTCGTTCCACCGTAAGCTATCGTCGGCTGTTTATCCAGAACATTCTTAGCTTTGTTTCCCTCCTGCCGGTTATGTCATGGTCTTGATTGTAAGTAATAAGTGTGAAGCCAAGCAGGACGAATCACAGCGAGGACAATGGGGTATGATCCAGCTCGTACATCTGTCACGCCATTCTTGGCTGACGGGCGGCCATTGACGCCGTCTGTCGAACGTTTCACGGCAAACTTCACCTGTAAAAACAGTTTGTTTTCAAACCCCAGGAAACAGCGAGGTCGCTATTCATGGGCGGTGGGCTGTCCGTCAACACGGGGACACCGAAGCCGGGCACGCTCAGGCACAACGAGGACAACAACGAGGACTTCGGCTGACGAGGGAAACCGGAAACTTCGCAGCAACTGTTCCTGATCCGACCTGTTCTTTTTGAGAAGCGAGGGTGGCTTGTGGTCTATGGTTGATTCAACTTTGTCAGTGAAACGCGAAGAAAAATATGTATTGAAATTCATCGGTGCGACAAAAAGAGTCGACATCCTCGCTTTTCGTTACACACTTATATAACATGGTCAGCACAATAACCTTTTCTCCTTGTCTGTCAACATCAGGCTATGGTCTCTGATGTGATGCTGTGTGAGAAATAAGTAGGCAATACTTCATTAATTCTATTCGGTCTCACGTAACCGTTATTTCATAAAGCAAACGATAAAAGTACTGCTGATGATACAAGTGCCCCGGCATAAGAGACCCTAGTCTGATATAAAAAATCAATCTTCCGTTGTGGTCTTCGAACGGGGCTTGTTTCGAAACGGGGCAAAACTACGTTCCAAGGCAAACTCCCTTCCTCGACAAACTCCCTATACATAAGAGAACCTATCCAACGTTGAAAATCACGAACCAACGCCCCCGTCCTGAATAAAAAAACAGCCTGAAGCGGAGGCTAAACCAGCACCACCCCCTAAAAATGAACATCGTGCTCCTAGAAGGCCTGCAATGGAGGCTAGCAAGGCAGGTGTAAAAGAAGTCCGAGCCACGCGTCTGCTTGAAAATTAACCCTCCCGTCTGTCGGGCAGGCGTGCAGACGACAGAGACGTATGTAAGGCGTCCAGGGAACCATTTAACCCGCCGCGCACGTTCTAGCGGGAGATGACAAATGGCGTATCATCAGGAAATAGTGTTGGGTCTGCCCCCGGCGCCTGGCTGGGCCCATTTCATCAGCGGTCCCGCCGCCTGCGCGCCGCCGCTCTGTCAGGTGTCAAACGACATTTCTGTCAGCACGCAATTAACGTTTTACCGACCCACACTCAGTCCGTTTGTTACCGTTCTATACATCATGGCTGACAGTTTGTGCATGGACGCCTCAAGACTGACGGAGCACAGAGTAGCAGTAACCTGGATTTGTTTCGTTCTCTAGTTCGGACCCTATTACCGTCTTGTACCACAGCAAGTTTTCTTGTTCCTTCAGTAGTAGGGCATACCTTTATATAGCCCTTCCTCTCTAATGCGCTGAAGGCACCTCCTCGAGCACGGGACCCATTTTACATCCCTTCCGAAAGACAGGTGCAGCCCCAACCGAGATGCCCTATTCAGGATTGAACCAGGGTCTCACAGTTAACAACTAATGAGAACCAGGAGCTTAACTGTGACACTACTACTACCTGAGGGATATCTCGGCTTTGTTTACTTGTATCAGTTTAAGGTTATTTCAGCACAACCACAATTTTCTCACACCCGCCAACGTTTTATTTGCAGCTATCTTAACAGAAAATCAAGCATTCAATCGCCTTAAAAAACAATCTTGTGGATGTCATCATCTACACATCATGACGCTAACTAATAAGATGAATACTAGAACGTAATTCAACTTGTTTTTTTTTTTCATTACCGTACCATTGGAGTTCACAACCAAGGCCAGAGTGTTTCGCTTACACTGTATTTATGTACGTGAAGTTTGACAGGAGTTTTGCCCTTCGTAATGAGTTTTGTCTGCAGCTAGTCACTGGCACATGTCCAACCATGCTTTTAACCTATCCAAACACTTCGTCAAATTAATTTAACATGAATTATTAGTCTGTTTTTCTCTGGAAGGAACGTTCAGAAGTCAGAGCACGACATAGAATTGTCTAAAGTGCCAATCAGACAAGTCGCCATGAACAGCCAGCTCAGATGCGGCGTGATAAGTATTGTGTCGATTTAATCCTTTAAGTTTTAGAATTCATAACGTCATAGTTTGTCCCTATAGCTCAACCGGTAACAGCCTCACAGGTGTGCTCCTGTTTGTACGTACTTTGTTGGTATTATAAACTGGGCCCTGGTTCATGTCACTTCGGTTGGGGCTACACGTCTTTCGGAAGGGGCGTAAATAGGGTCCCGTGGTCAAAGAGGTGCCAGCAAGTCCTCGAAGTAAAAGTATACCCTGCAACTGTAACATCAAGGAAACTGGCCGTCCTATGTAACACTAGGCAATACAATCGTCTGAACGAATGAAGGAACGGACGAGGATAACTACGTGTGTGGCGTTAGGCCTGACTACACGATCGCGAAGTCCGACTTTAGCTTCCTGGAAATAGATCATGTTTCCTCTTAGAAATAAAGAATAAAGTTGAGAGAAACGCCATTGACTTTTCTATGGATACCCCCTATAGACAACCTGACAGACACGAGTAATCGTGAAAATCTTAACAATGATCCTTACATCCAGACAACGAGGGTTTATCGTGAAATTGAACTTCACCTAAGACGTCCACAGTGATATTAGACTCCAGGGGGTTTCTAAGACAAGCCCCTTCAATCCTTCAGGTGTTTCGGCAAATGTTAACCCGTTTGTTCGGCCCACGCTGTACTTACCCAGCGTTTCCTGTTGTTTCGTCTGTACGTAGGGGTAAATTAGGGGTTTTATGCTTGACGATAAGCCCCATAGACCTTGCCTAATAGCCCGCTAAATGACGGGGCCGTCCCACTCTATCCGGGCCCGTGATGGGGATTATTGACACAGCGGGAAAGCTGGGTGGGGGGCAGGCGGCGTTTCTGCTCGGAAAGCGTTGTTTTAACTCCAAGTACATGTATTAACGTTACCCTCTGACTGGCTTAAATGTCCGTTTTCGCTCGTTGTTTAAGTCTATTTCAAAAGATGTCACATTGAAATATGTCATAGTGATGCTGATTTTTTTTTATATTTGGCAAGGTCTGTTGATATTCACATTGAACAAGAGGAAAATCAATCATAGAACACGAAATGTGCACAACATGAATTCATGGTACATGTACTTTACTGAGAACACATCACAGTCATCTCTCACTACATTGTCATTTTGTAGTATTCATGATGGCGCAGTGGTACTTGCATTCTATGTATGTTTATGTTTGTCAGATTATACAGTTTGTTGTTACAGCGATGATATCTAATGATATCTAATTTGATCAGCCATTCGTTTGTTCGTTCTTTCGTCCGTTTGTTATCTCGCTGTTATTCTCAGTCAGACCGAAAGGTGTCGAGTTTTGTAGGTCAGTGTGACCATCACCAGGTGTACAGACAGAAGAGTCGATTCAATGCTACATGACAGGGAATGACTTTAAAGTAAGCTGTACTTGAAAGATAGCTGACTACTAGTTCCAACACGCACATATGCAGAGATGCACATATATGTAGTTCACACGCACGCACGCACACACACACACACACACACACACACACACACACACACACACACACACACACACACACAAACAAACAAACGCACACCAAAAACATTATAATAGACGAAGTGAGAGAGGGAGAATAAGAGAGATACACACACGCGCGCGCAAACATACGCAAACAAACACGGACCACGCGAAAGCAGTACACTGTTCCAATTCCACTTAGACATGGCAAAGGTCACTCTCTATCAGTCTATTCCGCAAACACTGCAAATCCGATTGTGGGTTTACCTGCTTTCACCTCAACATGGACACTACTATTCCTCCCTATCCAAAATGGAACATTCCACCTGGCAGTGGATCAGTATGTCTGTCGGACCAGGCCATGTTGTACTGGAGGGGAATCTGTTGTTTCTTGTGACATACAGGGGAGCACGAAACGGGGCCGACCTACGACTGCTTCCTGTCGGGAGTGTAGCGTGTTGATTGGTCGAGCAGCGCGGTTGGCCAGAAGTGCTTTGGAAGGTACCATTTGACTTTTGGTTGGGACAGGTTGTCTGAAAGTTGACTTTTATCGATTAATTGTCCGTGTCTAAATAAGCATGAACACAAGGACACGGGTATTTATTTTCCATGTTTAATACGTTTGTATCAATTGTGTGCAAGTATAAATGACTTTTCAAGCCGCATATTTGTTCTTGTCGTCGCCGTTCGCCCCTATGCCGCCAAGTAGACTGCTCCGGCCTTGCATTGTTTCCGTGCAGGAGGCTTGCACCCAGTCGAGAGGCAGCACAAAATAAAGACAAAGTCTGGCACACGCACCGACTAACGGGCTGGCCCGGCGTTCCGCGGATTGAATTGCTAGCGATATTGAATTTAGCGTGGTTCCCCTGGGCTCGCCTCGGTCACACACAGGGATGAAGGGCTAGCTACCCGCCAGGCCGTCACGGGTCTGTAGCCATCCGCTCACCGCGTGACCAGCACACCTTTCCTCGGGCCAGACGTGCCGGGATGGCGGGGAAGGCAGCGTGGTTCCTCCCCTTGTTGGCGGCGGGGCTGGCCCTGCTCGCCCGGGATGCAGGCGCGGCGCTGTGCGAGCCGATCACGATCCCCATGTGTAAGAAGATGCCGTGGAATATGACGAGGATGCCCAACCTGCTGCACCACAGTACCCAGGAGAACGCCAAACTCGCCATCGAACAGTACGAGAGTCTGGTGAACTTCCAGCCCAGCTGCAGCCCCGACCTGCTCCTGTTCTTCCTCTGCTCCATGTACGCGCCCATCTGTACCCTAGAGTTCAGCCAGGAGCCCATCCGGCCCTGTAAGAAGGTGTGCGAGGGTGCACGCGCCGCTTGTGAGCCCGTGGTGCTCGCCTACAACCACACCTGGCCAGACCACCTGAAGTGCGACGACTTACCTGTGTACGAGCTGGGCGTCTGTATCTCACCTGAGGCCATCGTCACCGAAGAGCCGCCAGGTAAGGCACACCTCTCTTTCTCTCATTCCCTCTCTCCTACGTCTGTCTGATATAGAGATTTTCCTTCATTGACGTTATACATACATGAGTGTGTGATCGTATCCCCACAGTGTAACAGACCATACGAAAACGCATGGCCGCCTGTAAAAAGAACATCATGGCCAGAATACGAAAGAACAAAAACCTTGTCATGTCGCACACATGCTACTAGTATGTGATGTACATAGCACGGCGTAATCCGAGGACTGGCTTAAGACGTTATCCAATTTTCTTTTCCATACCGAGACTAGTAACAAGACATAATCTGTTCCGCGTCAAGTCAGCCGGAAACCTCAAGTTGTCCTTTCTGGTTCCCCACACACAGCAGTCTGAAGTACCGTCCAGTTTACATTCTTATGTGCATTTGAAACCTTAAAACGGAAGGCTAATTGGTGGTTTCTAACGTGTACATTCTGAACAAGTATCTTCCGCCACACCGCGGTCCCTTGGTACCGCCTTGGTACCACACGCAAAAATCTACCTTTCTATCGATGACTAACTAGGAGAAGTCGGTAAACTTTAGAAAAGAAAGGTTCTTTTACTTGTAATCATAAAGCGTTTGGTTCCCACCCTAAACAGCATAGAGATAACAATAGAAAAGAAAGGAAGTGGGTACAGTGGGTTGTTCAATGCCTTTTCAAGAGTGGACCTAAGTAGCATTGTTTTTCTTTCTTCTGTATCAATAATTGTGTTGGTAATCAAGGCGCGAACAGAGCAATTGTGTTTTAATGGCTAATTCTAGATGACTATCAAGAGTTAAAGCTCCGTTGGTCTCGCCGGCATTCTGACAATACTAACAATGCCAGGGAGAACCTGGAATCAAACAATACAATGTCGGACCCCGCCCGCACAAGTGGTACTGTACCAGACGACCAAAAAACGTCTAAATGTTTGGATGTTTTGATCCAAGCCGCCGAGACCTTGAATAAATCGGCTGTCGCAAGACGACCTTAGCAGAACAAACTCTCGGGACGTGCCTCTGTGCTGTTCAGCGGTTCGGGATTCTTGCAGTGCCAACATTGTCAGGTGTGACACTGTCGGAACTGGACTTTGAAAACAGAAAACACGATTACTAGATTCATTTTCCAAATCTTTCATGTCCGTTTTTAAGAGAACAGGATGAAGATTTGTGTCTGAAACGTGCCGATTCAGTCTGCTTTCAATTTGAAGGAAACGTTTGCCATGTCTCGCGACACGTGAGATTCCGGAGTTTGAAACCTGGTGTTTACCCTCCCCTCCCCATCTGTTTTTAAAAGCGTTAACAGTAGAACAATGTGGTTCGCTGACAGACAAGTGACGGGGAGGGCCAGGGGGTCTGAATTTTTATTTCTCACATCCATCACTAAGGTGCGCAGATGGGCGCATGTCGCCAGGTCGTGACGTATGGGTCGTCTGTTGTTCGCCCCAGATATTTTTATTGCAAAATCCATTTCGAATTATTCCGCTGCTCAAATGGTTTGGAAACATCCCAACTGGCCCAGAGAAGGCCTCTCTCGGGCATCTGTTGCAGACTTCGAGAGGAGCTGGCTTTTACTTGGGGAGGGGGGGGGGGGTGCTGGTTAGCTAGTTGGCTAAGGTTCACTAATGCCAGGAAAGGGAGTTTGCCGTTGGGGGGAGTTTGCCTAGTTTGTCGTGGAAGCAGTTTCGCCCGCCCCCCCTCAAATAATATAATATCCAGCCCCACTCGAAGTTTGCGAAGGAGGCTAGCTGTCACATGGTCGCCGACTCCAACTTGAACTTGAATACTCATCGACGTTACGTAACAATATTTAGTTGTTGTGTTGTATACGGATACCAAATTTGTCGCCGTGCGCCCCATTTTATCTGACAGCGCTTCTATCATGTCTTCACACCAATTCATCTCACAGAGAAACACAGGGGGCTCATAGCGTATAAACTTGTCGAAAAGTCCTCCGTCCATATCCAGCACGGCGGCCCTGTCAGTAAGTGCACTCCAGCCAGAGCCGGTCGACCGGTTTGTGTTGACACAGCTACGAGACGGGGGATGTGCTCTACTGGGCTCGCTCTTCAATCCGCTTTCCTCCGCAAATCCTCCTTCACGACAGAACTGTCGGCGATGGGAACTTTACGGTCTGACTTTGACAGACCGGCACAAAACTGCAAAAGGATATTTTTTGTTTATAGTTGGGCACCATGTAGCTAGTCTCTTTCCAACGCTGAGCGAGTACAACAAGAGCAAGGCAATATTTAATCTCCATGCAGAGCTTGCGGTGGCATAAGATAGTATCATAAGCTAGTATCATAAGCTGGGGAAGGAGTTTAGCCGGCAAAAGGAGTAATTGGCCACCGCGGTAGGCAATACTGTCACCAGTGCGACATGCACTATTCATTTTTCTCAGCAAAGGAATATTGGCAATTCATTCCAAATTGCGACCCACTCACATAATCAGCCATAACCCTTGCCCCACAGTGTGTAATGATAAAAGTTTGGGGGTATCACTGTATCACTGTAGGATAATGAATAAGCTTTCTGATCATACGTGATACAATGCGATGGCTTAAGTAGCAATAGAGGTGAAATCAACTGAATTTACGTTTCCGATCTTTGTTTACTTATTCAGTTTAAATGTGATGTTTCAGGTAATCTTTATGATAACTCCTTATTATTTTAGATTATATCATTACTATTGACCTATATTTGCACGAAGTCCCGATTTTCCCATTGGCACCTTGCTCAGATACCAGGCTGCTTACAAAAAGATATTCAGAGCAATCGAAGAGACGTAAAGAAAAGCTAGTCTCTACCAGACTGGCTACCCTGACTATTATAGGGAGAATAATTTGCCAGGGGAGTTTTGCTACCAGAGGAGTTGGTCGGCCGCAAGGTCGGGATGGGAAACATGAACCTAAGCGTGGACTGACTCCTCTGGCAAATCTCCCATTTTTTGTGTGCCGAATTCTACGATCCCCACACCCCCGTAGGAAGGTGTTTTGGAGTATAAAGCAGGGTTCTCCCCAGAGAGTGGAATAAGGGAGGCCCTCCACTATACTCTCAGCCAGCTCCACTATACTATTTTTCAAATTTAGTGTGTTTCTTCCCTATTTTCTTTGTTAGTTTTGCTAAGATTAATGACAATTCACAGATTTTTGTACCAAGTGGCATCACTTTTCCAGTCAGCATTGTCTGCAAAAACTTGTGAATGAGCAATGATCAAAACAATAGTAGTTTTGCCACTTCACAACAAAGGAATAACAACAGTATATTATACTTGTAGTATTTGACACCCCCTGTCATTGCAAAATGAACCCATTTTCATGAAAGTGCAGCGCGTTGGTGCGGGTTATTTTTGCCAGCCCCTCCAATATACTAAAAAATTCTGGGGAGAACCCTGATAAAGAAAGGCCCACGGAGATGTTTCCCTGTCCGTCACACATTGTCACATGTACATTTCACCTGACGCCTGGAGGCGACCGTGTTACGCCAGTCGGTCAACATGTGGCCACACCGGAGCGCTTTATCTGTGTTCTTAATCTCACGAATTACATTCCTCTTGAGCGGACGATGATTTGCTCCTCGAGAGGTCCTTTCAACAGTACTTAGGCTTTAAATGGATCGCGAAAGCTGTCGTCCTGCGTTTGTCAGCGCCGGACGCCCGTGCCTTATCGTACTCTGCCCAAACACCTCGCTACAAGATTATAGGCGTACCGGCGACGCCGCGAAAAGTGAAAGGTTATCTGTGACCTGCATTCCTGCGCTCGCTCAACCAATTAATCGGCAGCCCGGTGATCATCATTCCAAGGGGCGGGAAAACAAATTGTTTTAATCTCGGATCGTCAGATCCTAATCAAATCATCTTTGTGCCATTTCTGTCAGAAATATAAGTACCGCTCAAAGATATTTGATATTCTCGACACAAAATACGGAGTTGTGGGGGCGGGTGTACATTGTCTCTGTCTAAACCAGGTAACCAACGGCAGGTAATATCGTCTGACGATTTGGTTGCTATAGTGACCGGTTAATGGTAGATGTCGTGCCGGCGCCTTGTCACTCATCATTCTCACATCTGTCATGCCGCCTAACATGAAAACGTCTCGGTAAAGGTGGGGTCACACATGCGTATATATTCAAGTCCGTTTGAGGTGTGTATGAAGCTCTTAGTCTCTACCAGGCTCCACAGGGCGCGGGAAAAATAGTACAAATTGGACAAAAATAGATACATAACATGTCAGATGAGTTAGCTGACCGAGATGTATGGTTAGCGACCCAGCTAACTCGTCTGACATGTTACCTGTTTACGTGTGTCCAATTTCTATTATCTTTACAACAACCTGTGGAGCCTGGTGGAGGCAAATACTCCCATGCGCGCCTCATACGGACTTAAATATATACGCAGGTGTGACCCCACCTTTACAGGGACCGGCGCCTGACAACCAGTTTCTTTCTTACATGGAAGTACATGTACGAGAGAATTTTAGAAACTGTAACGTAACGTGTAACTAAACACCCATACGCATATAGCGATGTACTTGTATATATTATAATAACTATGCCTAAAATAATTTTTCTATAAAAAAAAAGGAGTCGAACCCAATAACCCAGGATCTAGAGTTGGCTTTTACTAGTTCTAGACTAGAGTAGACACCTTGATATTGTTTTTACTTATGAACGAATCTCTCATGTTACCTGCAATTAGCCCACGGGCAAGAATTCGCAATAAACTTTGTTATTGTTATAAAATGTTTTCAGAGAACCTTATCGGAATCACTGTTCTCTATACTACATGTACGCATGCATGTATATTATCTCAGAGTCATATCTACACGTAGCAGTCGTTAATGTCAATTATGTTATGCATCTCGATACAACTTTGTAAAAATTGTGCAGCCATATTCACGTACTAGTCTACCCACGAAAAATAGCGATCCTTTTACACGGCCTCAGTATTATTACCTGTGCACCATTTGCAAAGTCACACCAACACAATCAGGTAACTATAACAGATATATAGGTTAACCTAGAAAACTATTAGTTTCTTACATGTGCGTGTATTCTTTTTACAGAACTTGTCGGTCCGGAATCTACAGACAGTGCAGAAATTAGGGAGCCCGGAAAGTCAGGAAACGGACGCCGCAAACGTAGGTATCTTAAGTGTGAAGGGCAGAAGTTTTCGCTACTGTATGTATTCATACAACGGACGTAATTGTGAAGTACTATCATCCTGTGAGGATTCCACTGAAGCCTAAGATAGCAGCTTCACAGTTGAGCTCCTGTTTCAGTTAGTTAGGAACTGGGAGGCCCTGGTTCAATTCTGGTTAGGGCATCTCGGTTGGGGCTGCACCGTCTTTCGGAAGGGACGTAAATTTGGGCTTCTTGTTCGTGTTCGAGGAGGTGTCTCGTGCAAAAGGGGAAGGGCTAGCATCCCCTCCCTGTAAAGATAAACCCAGCTACAGCAAAAACGTACCTATGTGCCAAAAGGTAGTACAAGGCACTGAACGAATGGGCATATTTGTGACGTATCAACATCCTGTGTTTGTGCCCCGCCTCCGGTGTTCGAACTTCGACTCACATATTGCAATAATACAAGTAAAGTTATGAACTGTTTCATCTATGCCTACAACATTCTAAACTGAACGTTTTCTAAAGGGTAACTTAGTATCCACCGTAAAGGGCTTTAAACGTCAATCTGGATTACTTTACGACCCGAAACAGTTACGAGTAAAGTCTTACGAGCAAGTGTTACGACCTCGCACGGCATGTCACCTGTAGAACGCTGACCTAGTGTCAGCATAAGTTTGTGTCTAAGCTTGACGTGTGTTGGACACATGCAGCGATGAAGACATCTTACGCTAGGGGCCATCTTTACCGAGTAAACAACTGGGTTTAATTTCTGCGGACGTTTCCTGGTAAAACAATATGGACAGAAAGAAAACACGACATTGTGGTAATTCTATATACTAATTCGAACCGACGCCAAAGCACGGAAGACAGTTCAGTTTTGCGTTTACAAAAATTTATGAATTCTATGATATGTCAAAGAGTAATAATCACGTTTTAACTGCACGACAGCTTGGTAAGAACACCCTCTGTGCATGTCCTGTAGTTTGACGTGCTTACTGTCAGGTACTATTTAACCTTGATAAACACACCGGTGAGAAGGCCCGGATAGGAAGGGCAGGGTTTCCTGTGAATGACGCGAAGTTTTGTGCAACTATGTACTCGATCAACAACCGGAACAGGCAAGCCTTTCATTGCTGAACTTGAATAAGAAGAGCGGTTATACCGAACAGTAACATACATGTAACGTTATGTAATTTCATAAACTATAAGCCAAACGTATTGCGATGAATCAACTTTTTTTTCATTCTGATTCCCATATGGCATCTTAAAAAAACGATGGTGCGTATTCGTACAAAACTTCAACAACATAACGAGAAACGTTAACAATTTTTGACAAAAATGGAGATATCTTAAATTTAGATACGTACGCGTCCGACGTTTGGATGATGATACGACATATCCAAAACATATGTAAGACACCAAGTGGAAATCATCTTTAGAACATCTTTCCTATGATGTCAGCTAGCAACAGTCATCTTTTTATAGACTTCCATGTGGGTCTTATTTGAGTTGGTCTTTAATATTTTGAGTTCGCGACCTGCGTCAATAATCTCATTACGAGTGTCATACATAGAACCCAATACGTGCAGAGGTTATGATGTAATGCACACAGAAACTGTACTATTGAACGTGTTATGGACACGTGTGACACATGTGGCAAGCTATAGTGCAAGTCTGTTTTTAATCATTAACTTGCACATGGTACACTCGTGGAAAGACTATGTCCCCGTTATCTCATTTTACCCCGTTTACAAATCATTAAAAAAAATTGTCAATTTCTGTACAGGTAAAACGAAGCCAATTCAAACTTTATTAAAAAGTTACATGTATGATTAACCATTTCTGAAGTTGAGCTCATTTTGGCAGTCAAGCATCGCGCTGTCTAAACTCTGAACATCTGTGGTTCCAAGAGAAATAAACAGGGTGCAAGATCACGGCGGCTTAAGTACTTTAACGATGGTATCAGCTATCGGTGATGTTCCGAAAGAGTAACCGGGCTGTTGTGGGTCTGGCCAGCCGCAATGCCTCACGGAAACATGAGCCAAGGTGAAGGTGTTTGCCGTCTGACGTGAGCTGGATGTTTGATAGGGTTCACACGGGTTTTTGATGCGGTTTTTGCGGTTGGAAGAACATTTCCTGTCGTTACAACAGCCCCCTTCCCATACCAAATCTTCCAAGTTCTACTGGTTGTAACTGGCGTTGCCGCGTATATCAGTGGTACAAAAAATCGCCAGTCTACAGTCTACATTGCACTGCGGGTCTTACCAAGCGAACAGTTTACCCAGTGTTCGAGTAATTGAATTTGAACAACGAAAGGCTAAGTTTAGACTCATTATGTAAGCACCGACCGTAACATAAAAGATACAGTATAACGTAACCGACCATGTTTTTACACACAGAAATCGTTAAGAACAGAACCGTTTATAACTAAACTCAAAGTTCGTGCCGGGTATTTCAAGTTTGCCTGGTATGTTCACCTGCATACAAATGCCGCATTCCTGTAGTATTTTCTGAAATGGTACACCTTGAACTGCCATTGAAGCCCACAAAAGAATAGTGTGTGTAAACTCAGGGGTTTGTAGCCATATTTCTGCAACAAGTTGTAATGTGGGGTGCGTAAGGCGGCACATCAGCTCTGGTGAAGAATGTCAACGGGAGCAAAAGTTAAGCAGATCTGGCAGATTTTTCTATTTTGCATGCATTTCATCTTTTGTCTGCGAAGTTTGCCGCTGACATCATACGAGCGTAGCAACAATATTTGATAGTCAACGTAGAACGCGATCCTAACGTTGAATCCTTTCAGAAATTTAAAGGTCTTGAAATCCCTCTCTAAAGATAGAGCGATCAAATGACTTGTCAAAGAAGCTAGAAAGCAAAATGACTGTATGTCTGAAGTTTCTTTTCCACCGCCCTTTCCGACAGCAAGCAGGCTTACATTTCGTTACAACCAGGGATAAACTGTGGGCATTGTTTCCTCACAATTCTAACACGAGAACAATACGACCCAACCTTGTTGACACCACACGAGGACCAGGTTTACAGAGGGCCGTCACCACACACATAGAACACCCAATCAGCTTCAGAATATGGTGCTGACTGACCAAAGCAGTCGTAGTGGAGAGGGATTAAGTTGCTTAAGTCTGGGTGGGCCAGTTATGGCTAGCGTCTTCGTACGTCTGTAGAAACGTCCACCTTTCTTAATGTTGTTCGACGCATCGGGTACTAGTATGTCAAGGAACTCATGGCCATGTTCTTGTGTGTTTATGGAAGCAAATTGATATCATTATGAAGGGTTTGTCGCTGCTTGGAAATACTGTTTTTTGAGAAGTTGGTATGCTTTCACAATTTCGATTTGAAAGTGTTTTGCGTATTTAGTGTACACGTGATTGTAGTTAAATCTGAACATTTTTGTTCAGAGTCTCGGCAATCTTGTATTGTATTGTCGTTTATTCCTTACTGATGACTCATTTGCCGTTAATACAGACCTGTTCTTGTCGTATCTGTACCGATTCTGAAAACATGAAGTACACTTCAGTTGAACATTGATGGAACAAGCACAAATCAACCATAGGTGGGAGTTTTAGTGACTACAGGCTTAGACTTGAACGGAGAATGTTCCCTGCTAGTCTGGATACCAGAACCCAGCCCGATCTCAGCTGTCCATAACCAAAGTCGAAGGCCTAAAGGACGCCGAACAACGAAAATGACGTCCTTGCCAAAAGTACCACTAAAATGTCAGGGTCTGCTTCAAAGAAGTAGACCTCAAGGTCGAGCAAAAGTCACGGCCAAAAAACCGTCTTTGATGCGAGTCGGACCATGCATAATTACAGGGATGGCGTACCATGGTCCGCCGCCCCCAGACTACCATTCACCGCAACGTCTCACGTTCCCGTCAGGCGGGGCACAGGCGTCGCACGCCGAAACCTCATCCCCCTCGCGCCGGTGCACAACACAGCGGATATAGTTGGTATCACTACCAAGGGACAACAAACAGAGTCGGAACAATGACACCGTGAAAGGGCCATCGAAAAACTGTGTATGTACAACCTCGTGCAGAAACACGACTCGCTGACCCCCGGTTCACACTAAATATTTCCTCAGAAAAGATGAAAGGGAAAGGGTTCGTATGAAAGTAGAACATTCGAACTTTATCCGAACTTTTGCTGCCAAAGAGATGCGAATGCCTGCTTTGTTGACTGTTTATATGTTGCATGGCCTGTGCAGTTTCCCACACCCTTTGCCCATTTTTCATGCCATTCGGACTGACAAGTTCTCAGTGCCGCCATATTGTGTCAGACGACTTTTTTCGCTGCTTGGACAGACGAAAGACCTCAGACGATCGAGTTGGCGCTATCGCACCTCACAAATCCCTCACAGGGGCAGATTTCGTCCGATTGTTTCAGGAAAACATCTAAGGTTTTGTATACACTCCCAGAAAGGAGGCATCTAGGTCTGGTTTAAAGCCAGCGGGCGAAGTCCTCGATTTCACAGCCAGAACAAATCTTGGGGATTTTACATAATCTTGTTGAAGCCGGTCGTGTGTCTCGACTTCACTTTTGACTTCCTTCGTGTCCGTTTGCCTTGAAATGCCAATACTCTTGGCCTTGCCTCTATTCAGCCCATTAAAAACGAAGCCATGATTTGTCAGATTCTTTGAATCTCACATACAGTAACTTACATTTTTAGTAAGAAAGGTATGTCCAAAGCCCGTTTTGAGAACTAGATCACTACGACGTCATAACGCACTTCACACGTGTCCGAATGATGTAAGGCAGGTGATGCAAGATCTACCACTTGCTCCAGAGGATGAAACCACAGACAAACAAAGGGTTTTAGAATTAGGTGACGGCTCAACAATGATAAATGATATGCGAAGCTTGGCCAAGAAATGCTCGGGGGATGACCGGAATTTCCCTTGTCCTCGATAGCAGGTGGCACGCGATGGCGCAGGAACGTCGGTCCTGAACCGCAGACGACCTGGCCTTAGTTGCCATGGTAATGACTAGAATAACTTCCGACTTGCAAGGATGGAGCAGATAAAGGACAATCCAAATATCTAATCAAGTTTGTAATCGAGCAATCTGGTCAGGTCCCTTTAGAAACGTAGCACATTCATCGTGGACAGCGCTTTAAATTCATCCGTTGTACACCAACGCCCTTCTTGAAGTAAACCTCAGAAGTCGACATGTTTCAACTCTCCTCTTCTTGTGTCTACAAACCAACTGACCAATCCGATATCTCCGCTCACCTCCGGTTCTTTACACTCAGCTCAGTTCATCCCCTGACAGTTGACAGAAGGATCTCCACAAGTTCCTGTCCGGCATGGCAGAGCGAAGTTCGTCATCCTGGAGTCCTTCGTCCTCCTCAATTATACTCTTAAGTGTCAAGGAAAAATGTCCACGCCTACGACGTCCACACCTCAGACAAAAATCAGAAAAGCTTAAAGAAATGTGGAAATGCATAAGTCTCATGAATTCACAGCCATTAGCTTAACCAATGATTCATTTTGCCCCCAAAGCCCCTGTCACACTTCGTCAACTATGGCCTCCCAACCTTCTCCGGACCATTGTTGGGATTTGGTCATGAGCAAATTCATCTTTGGTTGGCAGTTGGGAGTTAGTCGTAAGCAATTTGGTTGGGAGTTGAACTGTGAGGTTGCCTACAAGTCTTTGAAAAATTGTCTGCGCTAGCCAACTATACATTTTGAACAACACAATCGGTAAAATTATATTCTGTTTGACTGCAATCAGATGAGCTACCTCGAAATTATGAACTCCAGACTGCTCCTCAGCGTCGACTTTGTTGGCGAGTGGTCTTGAGCAACATTGCGGGAAGGTCCTAAATGTGTGACAAAGAGAAAACTGAATTCCCGCAGTGCCCCACGTCTGAATTACGAGAGTTCCCCAGATACAGGTGGCCTGTTTCAAGATAATTTTGATAGATCCCTCGCGGTAATGGGGCCATTTCGCACACAGTCGCCTTCTAATCAAATTAACACTCCACAACTCCCATGGAGGGGATTACGGCAGTCCGTATATCACTGGAACGTCAGGTCACAAGTCAATTTTATGGATGACATCCCCTGTTGGCTGCAAAACGATTGGTGAAAAAAACTGACAGGAGTGTAGTTTGCTGTCACGGTTCAAGCATACATGGCTCAATAGGTCGACCCAAACCAGTATACTACTTTGTTCCATATTTGCTACGTTTTCTGGAAAAGTGACGATGCAACGGTGTTTTGGTAGATGTATACAATTCACACTAAGTGTATTTTCCATCTTTATGCTTACGTCTTCCCTCTATTTTTCACCTTAAACGCTCCCCTTGGACCTAGAGGAGGGACTAGATGAAGAGGACGGTACATTTTCTACTTCTACTTGTCCTCTCTACTAAAGCACAGTTTTTGTTTGAAAATATCGTAGGTACTTGATGAATGTGATATACGCGTGCCTGTAGGTCAAAGTGAATCAGAAGTAACTAGATAAAAATGGTGATCGGCAATCACTGCAATACCACGTAAAGTTTTATCCAACATACATTACATGCTTATTCCGATTTCACTTTACCTCCTTTGTGCCTCTAACTACTCTGTACGCTTCTCGTTCCCAGCCATTGGGTTTGAGTACGACGATGACGTCTACGAGAGTGACGACAACAATGGTGATGACGGCAAATAATCATCCCATTAGTGATTTCCTTCCTCAAACCAATCTTATCATTAGGCCCAAGATAGTCGACTGTTCATTTTATCTGTTAGATTTCTTTCGTGCAGTTCATTGTATTTGATTGATTCGGCATTTTATAACTATTTGTCAAAATTTCATATCATGTGTATGATGTGATATTTATTCTAATACTAATCGTAATAACTTGAGTAATCCTAAACCATTTTCTCTCTCTTTTTTGTCCCCAGAGAAGTGCCCGAAGTGCAAACGACTGAAGGCCTCCTACAGAAACTTCGAGAAGAAAACTTATCATTATGGTGAGTTCACTCCGCCAACACTACTTCAACATAGCGAAAATGCAACCGTCTGCTTCACTAGCGGGTCAAGGGTACCTGGTAGTTTGTATTGCCCCCAGGCTCCCTTGACCTTTGACTTATTACTGCAGTCCGATGTCCGTAAAGTCACACGCCCAGTGCTACTTTTCCAGTCATTTTATATGCACATGTATTGCACGCCCTCGCTCTACCTTAACAATTATGCAACAGCAACAAAAATGCAACATATATGCTGATTTGGTACTTACTTTTAAGCCATATCGCTACAATGACAATTTTGATCATCAATATTGAGAATACCCTGAACGCGTGCCGTGAGGTGTGTTCTGGTAACGCTGATCTGACAGCTATTCTCCAGAAGGCTTCCCACTGCATGTGTCCGTAATTATCACAACATCAGGAGGAATTTTGACGATGTGTGGCTTGACTTGAGTTTGCCAAAAATACGTCCCATGGCATCAGCTATGTGAAGGTAACATAGAAAATGACGGTGGACCATAGTACGTAGAAAAATGTTGTAGGAAGAGCGACCAGCCATGCCAGCCAGTAAACCAAACTCGATGGTAGTTTGGTTGACACAACTGGCAACTACCAAAAAGTGAAAGAAAAAAGTAATACAAAAATTGCAGACCATGTCAATGACTCAAGAAGTATTGCTTATTCCTTTTTTAATGTTAAGTATCTTTGATCGACAACTTGAAGAAATCTTGAGCACTGACAACTTGAAGAAATCCTTGGCAGAATGACCTAAAGTAAACTTTAAAGCCGAAGATGTGAGGAGATTCCCTAGCCTGTCCTTCTCAGTTTGGTTGTTTTACAAGACAAGATAATCCCCGGATTATGGTTTACCTTCAAGATATACTATTTCCAATCTTCTTGCCAAAAGACGACTGATAAAATCAGGTCGCGGCCGGGGAGCCGGGGTTGTTGTGCTCCCGCCCACCTCAGCCTCCGTCCCACACGGATTCAATAACGGTCGTGTTGGGTGGTGCAGGTCTATTTATTAGGACACGAGCCTTGCAGACGTTTTTCGTCTTCAGGGTTTGTAGATGTTTCTGAGATAGGTGGTAGTGAGTTTTCTGGGTCGTTCGATGACCCGTACAAAGGAACAGAGAATTGCGCCGTTATCCCTATAAATGGTCACCAATAGCTTGGTGTGTTGATTTTGAGATGTGATGGAAGTCATAGGTTTTCCCTTCAAGGATAGATGGAGTGAATTTTGATACAAGTTTGCCTTTCAAAGCTAAACTTTGACGAGTTCATTTTATGGCTACATGTAATACGGATATAAGCTTACTTTTCAGGAAAAAATACGTGAGTTTTGACACGCGGATACGTTGGGCCAGTAGGCGAAGACGATTTTCTCTAAGCCTATTTTAGATAGGCACCAAAAAACCTTGCACCTCCTTAATACCAATCATCCGATGCACGTGGCCACCATATTAAGGCCACCCAAATCTGCTTGGCATAGATTCCTTTACTCCTTGCCAAGGCGGGTGCAGTGCCAACTACGTCAAATGTTATTAGCGTCATAGGGAACAAATGGTGGGGCTTTTACAGAGATGGAGAAATGGATCTAATGTTGTGGGACGCCCTGTTAAGTGTTTGCCTCACTGAGATCGTCAGTTCCTGCCATAATCACGTGATTGCTTGCTAAGGTAGCCGTTTGTCACCAACTTTGTATTGGAGACAGGAAGCAGTGATGAAAGCTTTGACTACAACTCTGAACCATGAAATGTTTGTAAGGATTCTTAACAATTGCAAGATATGTTTACTTTCCTAGGTTTCAAACTGCACGTGTATGGAGGAAACTGTTGTTATACCTTCGGGGAGGTGTGCAATCTCTGCGTGCAGTCTTGTTAGAAATGACAGCCCCGCTTCGGAGACGTGCTTTTCCCGTGTTCGCAGACACGGCGAGATTTCGCGTGTTTGTCTAAAGTCGCTGAGCAAATATGGATACAGGCATTCTTAGATTTCCAACAGCAATAATCTTACAGGTTGCGGTTTGCCTTTGAAGGTCTGTGCGCTGTTAGCTCAAGACGCTCTCGTCCTATGGACCTGTCAATCACCGAGGGCAACTCCTGAGGAAAACTCCGCGGTGGTTGTCGTCTGGCCAAAACTAATGTCAAGCTTGTTTTCCCAGCGAGACAGATGCAGGACAGCGTTCTCACAGCCATTCATTCTCTTTATACGCCGACTGTCGGCCTTACAGGCAGTTCGACAGGTCCTTAGTGTTGTGAACATGTTTGCTTTGTTCTCCGGTTTCTCCTGCAGCAAGTTAGGGCCCAGAGGGTGGGAAAAGACACCGTACACTAGCGCGTCTACAAGTACTGATAACAAGATATACAGCCATTATGCCAGTCATTTTTAACGTTTATTTCGATCTGACGTTTTCAAACTCGGCGAGGGATAGAAAAGTTCCAAAATTCTTCAATAACACATTATTGTCAATGATCTAAAGATGAATATATGTATAGTACCTATATTAGTTTGACCTTATTTTCTGGTAAATTGCCACTACCAAAAATTTGTCAGCAAGTGCATCTATGCAGTATGTATATGATGAGAAGATTGTAGTTTTCAGAAAGTTATGTGAAGACTAGAAACGAAAAAAAGGATATCACATCAGTCATTTCATGTGACAACCAGCTGTTTATGTTTGAAAATGCTCTGTGCCATGAAGTGATGTGCGACATAGCAACGCTTGTCTTACATACCGGCACAGAGGACCAAAGAAGAGGCCCTCTGAGTCTGTTAACATACCTATCATGTACTTGGAAACAATACTTGAGCTTTGAGAACCCTAGTATCTCGACATACTACAACTATAGACGAATGCATCAATCTGTTGGTAATATAACGCACCGGCAAACATGTATCTTATGTACAAAAGAAGTTTGAATAATGATTTCACTTCACAACTTATAGATACTCCTTGTTCAACTCTAAACGCCCTAAAATGGCCGTTCGCACTTGTGCGCATGCGTACATTCAAGTCCGTATGAGTTGCGTATTGACATTATTTTGGCTTTAATGGGTTAATTTTGAGGCCAAAGATTTTTTCAGGTAAAAAGGCTGCAACGATGGCCCAAAGTAAAATAATTTCTTCCCCGCAAACTTTACTTTTACTCAAAACCTATACGAAGTTGAATATACACTCAAGTGCGAAGGGTTTTAGCGCCGTAAGTGGGGAATGGTCTCGTTAAACTGGCAGGGTTCCAGGCTATCTTGAAGAGTTGCCGGGTACGTTTGGTATGGGGTAAACATGTCGGCATGTCAGTACTTCTGCTCAGGTGTTCTACATGTCGCTATGTCGAGTACCTACTGGTATCTTCCACTGCCCTGCAGGTTGATTGTGTAGAGTGTAGCTCAAGTAGAAAACCAAGGGGGTTGGGAGGGTGAAATCCGGCATCACTGTGTACTGAAAAAGTTCCGTATGTCTTGTATATTTTCGTCAGATTCGGATCTTTGGTGTTATCATTGGAGGTCTACATGTACAGCCATACCCTTGTGATTATTTTGGTCAAGGACTTTACAAGAGGGGAATTTTGCTATTTGGGGCAAGGAGAAACAAACCTATTTGTTTTGGACTTAGAAATAATCTATTTTTAGCTTCTTACTCCTATACGAGGGCACACTACACACTTATTTCTAATCTCTTCTGTATAGGACTGCGTTGATCTTAACATTACTTTGTTTAGATACAGCATCGCGAATCTGCTTCCAGTAAACTTGCACCAGCCAGTGTCACCATTCAGCGGTGTACTTTGTGCCAAAAAGTATTTTCAAGTTCTAGAGATGATGTCCTAAAAGTTGGGTAAACCCTCCGGATGCTTTCCCCTGTAAAGCTGGCTGAACTGATCCCGGACCTGCTTTATTTGGCATGACTCCCAGCACATCAGCACGCCGGATACTTAAGCAGTTACGGTCCAGTTGGGACTGAGTCGTGTGTCTTGTAAAGGCACTTTCACAATGATCCTAAGATAGGTTTTGCGACAATGAAATTATCTAATTCATCTATAGGCAGCTGCTTGACCGACATCTTCGAATTTGGGAAGTTGATTTCCAAGGTTACATAGCATACATGTGGACAAAATAGATTATCTCTAAGTTCAAAACGAATGTACTAACCCGAATGTTTAGGTGTTTTGTTTCTACTTGCCCCAAATAGCAAAACACCCCTGTCCTTGTCCGAAATAATCATAAGGGTACGGGTGAACATACTCTGACCGCCACTGATAACGTCGAAGATCAGAATCTGACGAAAATACACAGGACATACCAACGTTTTCGGTGCATGACAAAGTCGGGTTCACCCCCTCTCTTGACTCTCTACTTCAGCCATAGTCTGCACAATCAACCCGCGGGGAAGATACCAGTAGGTACTCGACATAGCGACATGTAGAACACCTGAGCAGAAGTACTGACATGCCGACATGTTTACCCCATACCAAACGTACCCGGCAACTCTTCAAGCTAGCCTGGAACCCTGCCAGTTTAACATAAAGTAGAAACAACAGTGGGCAACATACAATTGGACATACAAAATCCTGCCATATCGTCTTGGTATGCTGTGTGCTTTTGAATAAAGTTTCCAAGTATCCAATTTGCTGTTATGATTGTATTTCTGCAGTGTTGAGAGTACGGGTGAAGAGTACAGAATTAATGTGCTGTAGTTCTGCAGTATTGAGAGTACTGGTGAAGAGTACAGAATGAACGTGTTGTAATGATTGTATTTCTGCAGTGTTGAGAGTACTGGTGAAGAGTACAGATCTAATGTGCTGTAATGATTGTATTTCTGCAGTGTTGAGAGTCCTGGTGAAGAGTACAGAATGAACGTGTTGTAATGATTGTATTTCTGCAGTGTTAAGAGTACTGGTGAAGAGTACAGATCTAATGTGCTGTAATGATTGTATTTCTGCAGTGTTGAGAGTCCTGGTGAAGAGTACAGAATGAACGTGTTGTAATGATTGTATTTCTGCAGTGTTGAGAGTACTGGTGAAGAGTACAGATCTAATGTGCTGTAATGATTGTATTTCTGCAGTGTTGAGAGTCCTGGTGAAGAGTACAGAATGAACGTGTTGTAATGATTGTATTTCTGCAGTGTTAAGAGTACTGGTGAAGAGTACAGATCTAATGTGCTGTAATGATTGTATTTCTGCAGTGTTGAGAGTCCTGGTGAAGAGTACAGAATGAACGTGTTGTAATGATTGTATTTCTGCAGTGTTAAGAGTACTGGTGAAGAGTACAGATCTAATGTGCTGTAATGATTGTATTTCTGCAGTGTTGAGAGTCCTGGTGAAGAGTACAGAATTAATGTGCTGTAATGATTGTATTTCTGCAGTGTTGAGAGTCCTGGTGAAGGATGCAGAATTTATGTGCTGTAATGATTGTATTTCTGCAGTGTTGAGAGTCCTGGTGAAGGGTACAGAGACCCGCGGGGATCAGATCGCCACGACTGTGAACGTGCTGGAGGAATGGAAGCACCACGCCATCAGCGTCCCCAAGGGAGAAGTGCAGCTCTGGACCAACTCCACCTGTAAATGTCCCAGGGTAAGTGTGGCTTGGAGACACTGTTGTATCATATTTTACACACACACACACACACACACACACACAGAGAGAGAGAGAGAAAGAGAGGCGCACACACATACATACAGAGAGAGATATACGCACACACACACACATACATACAGAGAGAGAGATAAAGAGAGAGAGACGCGCATACACGCGCACACACACACACACACACACACACACACACACACACACACACACACACACAGACAGCCTGAAAAAAAGAGAGAGAGAGACACACACACATACGATTAATTTATCTCCTTTGTCACTTTCTCGATGTTGTCCTAACGCGTCTCCTCCTACTCCTCCCTCAGCTGAAGGTGAACCAGGAGTACATCATCATGGGGTACGAGGACAGCACCAAGGGCCGCCTCCTGCTGCTGCCAGATTCCATGATAACCAACTATTCCAGCAGGTGGCAAAAAAGATTCAAGGTGAGGACTTAGACTTTTGTTTTGTTGAAATTGCAGACAATACAATATATGGCAAACCCAGGCAGCGTAGCTGGTATTAGTTGCCAACATTTCTCCTACACTTCTCCTGGAATACACATGATTAACTCAAATGGTATACTTCAAATGAAACAAGAACAAACAATTGTAGTCCAAACTTTTGATCCAACACCAAGAAAATGCTACTCGCAAAGCAAAGGTTCGGCTCCGAAGTTTTTTGACGTGTTTGAAGCGTTTCCATCTGGCTTCCTATTTAGTAACGTTTTCTTTATGTCTCGTGGCCATGACACAAAAAGAAAACGGTACAAGATATGAATCCTGATATAAACCCCCCAAAACACAAAATAGACCGAGACAAACCTCTGCTTGGAGAGTAAGGAAATGCCACTTTTCGCCCATGCCAATTTTGACTTACTTCGCACCATAGGCCTAAGAGTATGCGACTCAGGGATGACTTATGTTGAAAATGGCAGGAAAATATTCTATTGTTTTCTATTGTTTGAGCTTTTGCAATCGACCATGGATACTGATTTGCGTAAATCATATAAAGCTAATGTCCCATCCTCCCAGAACTTCTTTCCTTCAATTCTGTAACCAATTCCCTCACCCCCTCTTCACTGTCAGAAATGGGAAAGACGGCTGAAGCGGCCGTCCGGCAGAAAGAGACGGAAAGGCCGCAAGAAACCGCAGGGGGACTCGGCTGATCCGCAGAGCTCCAGAGAACGGAGAGAAACGGACACGGGGCGCCTGCGCAGACACAACATGGAACATGGGAACGAGAGTTGATCGCGAAGGGTGAGCCTGGGTATGAGACGTATCACCGACACTGCCGCATGCAAATGACGTAAGATGATGGCCAGTCATTCTTTCAACGTTTTGATGTTTCTAGGATTGATTCCAATATGGCGGAGTAAAAACAGCTGCTGTTAACCTGTGCTAAGACCCTGACAACTCGTGATGAAAGCTTCGTCATGTGATAATGCGCAGACTTTCAACAGAAGAGCTAAGAGGGAAAATTCCGCTGATATAATGAATCATAGAATAAGGATTGCATCCATTACCTACTTGATTATAAGTAAACATACAAGGGACAAAAGGTTTAGGTTTGTGAACACAATGGCCTGAAGACAAAATCGCTTGTATACATCTCTTATTAATCATCTTCAACACGAAGTAAATGTACACTAACGCACTAGAAATTGCCGTCTGTCGCCTGGTAAGAAAGCATTAAGATTGTACTAAGTTAGACGATCACGAGATTTGGATGCCTTGAGTATCCAATATTGAGTTTTTACTATCTCTCAACTTTGTTGTAAAATTTTGTATATATTTGCCGTACGTTCGAATGGCTTATCGGCTGTGATGAATATGTAGAAGTA
Organism: Branchiostoma floridae x Branchiostoma belcheri; assembly: GCA_019207045.1. NCBI lineage: Eukaryota > Metazoa > Chordata > Leptocardii > Amphioxiformes > Branchiostomatidae > Branchiostoma > Branchiostoma floridae x Branchiostoma belcheri. The sequence continues at coordinate 12,430,387 of CM033038.1, forward strand.
TAGAATGGAAAAGAGTTCATGTGATATGCAACGTACAATCTGTAACATACGCAGTTCGAAGAAATACTTCAGCCCTCGGGCTACAGGCAAGACTAGGAAAGCAAACGTGTGGCTTATATTGTGGCGCTTCCCAGCTATGTGAGAAATACAGGTGATACAACTTTTAATGTTACACTTGGTATGGCCAGTAGAAACTGTTCAAGGCCGTGTGTTGGACATGTATTTTGGGCATTAGCTTCTGCGCAAAACGACTATGCTGGCAAAACAGACAACGCCTGGTTCAGTGGTCAACAGGCCTTAGAGCCAACAGGCGACTTTCTCAGAATCTGCAAGATAGCTCGATAGGACCTTATAATTAAGAACGCCACAGAACGTGATGAAGAGAATTAAGTCAAGTCAAGACTTCTAGGCCAATTGATGTCTCATTTCAGTGATCAGTTGCATGTTAGTGTGTCTGTGTGTGTGTGCGTGTATGAGTCTGTATGCATGTAGCGTTTATGTGTGTTTGTGTTGTGTGCGTGTGTGTTTGTGAATGTGTGTGTGCTTGTGGTTTTGTGTGTGTGTGTGTGTGTGTGTGTGTGTGTAGTGTGCTTGTCTCTCTGTGTGTGTGTGTGTGTGTGTGTCCATGTAAATATGTAAATTAGACGATACGTTGTGGATAGAGCCAGCAAACAGCAAATAGGGCTGGATGCCATGTTATGATACGTTATCGGCTACCCCGTCAGTTTTAGCCCCCTCCTCACGACGAGTGGTGATGACAGGGTGTTCCTGTCACTGAAACCTGAGCACACCAGACGAGTCGTCAGGTTGTCACTCAGTACGGGACTGTCCCGCCACCTTATCGGGGTCGCGGCGCATACCGGAGCGGTGCCGGGACCTTCATGCCTTACCGCCGCCGCCACGCCACCTGTCAGGGCTGAGTCATCATCGGGCGAGGGGGATCGCGGGGATGAGTGACGGGAGTATCATGGGTCACGCAGCAAACGTTGGGGCCAAAGGACGACTTATTTCGTTGATGTCAGTCGCTTCAGTTGAGGCGGTGGGGAGCGTCCTAACCATTTCGTCCCCCTAGGCGGCCATTAGGATCAAAGACTAGGGCACCAGTTTTCTGTACGCTTACTACACTTGCAAAAAAGTTAAGAAGAAAACGTAAAATTGCTATTTCCATGAAACTCAATTTACGGTGTTTTTCCCAGAATAATGTGGCAATGAAATATGAATAGACATGACGTACAAGACGTGACGTATACATGTCGGTGTATACACATACATGTATATAATGTAGGTGGCGCTTCGACGGGGGGCCAAGCCGGTACATGGGCTCCTAGCGCTACGCCTAAAACCCGATCCTTTCTATGCCAAGTCGTCCTAAAGGTAATCCTAAATGTACGGGAAGATGTCTGAACAAGTTTTAGAAAGTGTTCACAGGCTGTCTCACATACTTTCAACGGTTACAAGTCGTGATAGTATACCCCATAAGAGCCTAATCTGCAGTACTGCTCCCGGCCGTCTCCAGAAAAGTGGCTAAAACGACCGCCAAATTACCAAATTTCCATCTTTTTGGAATGGGAAAATCGCGGAAGGCTCGCAAAGGGGTTTGGAGTTTTATGCTTCTTTGTCTGTATTTCCATTATTGGGACCATTCACAATCATAATGGTCATATCTTAGACATTTCATCGTCAAAACAACTGAATTGTTGGCAAAAATTACATTCCTCCTTCTTATTTTATCAACAAATAGAAGTGGTCTAGTGTACAGCTGTCGGATTCCTCTCACACCCTCCACATATAACGTGCAACTTAATGTCCGAAGGCTGATTGCAAACAAAGTAAAGCAGTGGTATACATAATTGTATACTCAACAAAGAAGGAAAATGAGATTTATATATGAATCAAACCACCCTAATTTAGGACAATCCAATTGTACTGTAGCAAAAGTCTGTGTGATTGTTAGCCTGGAGCTTGTAAGAGGTCAGATTATAGTACTTCAATTAGTCGTAATGTGTCTCTTACGAACTGTGGGTAGCTAGGTATGTTTACATCGCAGACGGTTGGACAGAAGCAAGAATAACTGAGTTCACCAGTGAAGTAAAATAGTTTTTTGTCTTCTTCATAACTAGGGAGTTATATAAGAAACGTTTCGCCTATACCTTTGGGGTAGACGGTCAGTCATATGTCAGACCGTATGAACTTTATTTCGAATTGTTGAATATTAGTCTATCAGCCATGTTTGTATACGTCGATGAAGGGTAGACATCCGGGTAATAAGATACGCCAAACAGCAGTTACTCAAGCAACTGGATATGATTTTGGAAACGTCCAGACGTTTTCAAACTAGAGATCTATTCGAGCGGAGGGATAGAACAGTCAAGAAAAATGTGGGAGAATTAACCTAATTAATTATTTTTTCTAAATATTCGATCATATCTATTTTGAATCATTCAGACGGAATGTGACATAGTGACATGGCAAAGCCAGTGTCACTGACCGATAGAAAGCGGAAGCTGTCTAAAACGTCTGGCCGTCTCCAAAGTCATACCAGTTGCTTCAATAACTATTATGTGGTGTATCATGTTTGCATTGTTAGTCTAAAAACACGTTGTATTCTGTACACTCTCTCCGTATGCGAAGTAAAACGCTTACCAACAACTCTGTCTGTACTTTCAGTTTACTATACAATACAATGTACTGGTTACAACTGTTGTTTGTTAAAGTTCCACGATGATTTGCTCTGTCTGTATGTTGATTCAATTTTTATTTCTGAATCAGACTAATTATTTAATTATTTATAGCTGCGTCTGACGAACAGTGGAATCCGTCATAATCATAATTTATGTATGTAGGTTAGTTCTAACGGAAAAGGCACCTTATAAGCAATATATTATACTTCATTGCTTACTGTTCCATTAAGAACAGTTGTCAAAGTAGCTTAGAGACTCTCGTAGCCGGAATACTGATGTTTAACGTTTAGTTTTGGTTAAAAATATATGTCAATTTGAGACCACGAACAAAAATTGCAGAGAGCTACTCGAGACACAGGCATGAATACCTGTGGTTATGTCGTTCCATGGCATGGAATGACAGCCTCCCAGGTTTTGACCAAAAACAAAAAGGGAGAAGGTGCCAGCCCGTGCGGGTTGGTACGTGCGAGCCTTGGATAGCTGAGCTGAGCTGTCCTATGGCTTAGGAGATCACTAGTTCTCTGTCTGGGAATTTAGTGTCTCAAAACACTAGGGCCCTTCGCGGTGCCCTCAAGGCTGGTCTGGCCACGCCAGGCTGTGCCGCAAGACGTCACGTAACACGATGTCAGAATTATGCCAAATAAAGAGAACTATCGTCAAATTTACTCATTATAAGTTCATTTACCCACAATTTCCCAGACTCTTCTAGCCCTCCCCTCAATACAAGGTTTAATATTGAACGGAAACTTCTATTATTATTGTTCGATCCTCTTTTCACCCCAGCCCCGCCTATACCCCACCAAATCTTTACGGTACGTACACAAAAATCATCTTTCACTTGTGGTTTTGACACTAAAAAGACCTTTTGGGTAAATTATGTTCATATGCACCTCTAACACAGGTGAGTGTACTTAAGCTGAATATATCAATTCCTATGGTAACTGACACACAGTAAAGACGATGAGACTTGGGTGTTGCTGATTGGATGTTTTAATGCACTTGTTTCAGTTCACAATATATGAGACCAGTATTTGGAACCGTCATATGTTTCTTGTAAATGAAAGAGGTTTGGGCAATATCATTATATCAAATATCAGTTCTAGGATGTATACACTTAAGAAAAGCAGTATAGTTCTTTTTACTGTTCGCACATGTGCGAAGTTCACGGAAAATAATTACGCACACTATGATAGAAAACATTGGTGAAAAGAAGTATTCATTTCTGAATTCGTCCCTTGTGTTCCTAATGCTTCTTCTTAGAAACAACAATGATATGGTTCTTGTTGTCAACATCATCAAAAGCTTTCCCATGTCTGCGAAGACGGAACATTGTCCCTCGTGGTTGTGCTGGAAGGACGTTTGCAGTAAATGTAAAACACCATAAACAATTCCATGTTTAAGTAATAAAATGTGAAAAGATACGCTTTTTTGCAAAACCTTCATCGACATGAACAATTTTAACGTACGATGTTATTCTACAAATATTTAACAAGAAGTTGGAAGCAAAGGGAGTTTCTGTAGTTCTGACAATAGCTAATACATTTTTATATTTACGACTATTTGGAAATACGCAGGTCAAGCTGCACACACAGACACAGATCTGGTTGTCAATACTTATTGACGAATTTCCACCAGACAGTTGATTGGATGACAGAAAGATACTGGAAAGGTTGGGGGACAAACAGCAAACTGAAACTCATGATCGAATCTTCTCGTGTAAAGTAATGGGAGAACGGTCAAACTACGAGAACAAGGAACTATTAGAAAGTTTAAAAGCAGGTACGCGGCATAAGTGAAGACTGCAGTTGCGTTACGTTCCTTTTACTACCATCTTAAAGAATCCTTACTGGATGAAAGGCTGGTTGTCGTCCCTCCGAACCCTGTAAACATTCCCAGGTTCTCCGCGTCGCGTCTGAAGCCTCGCCAACATATTATGTGTCACCTGTGCGGAAAGTATTGATAGTAATCACCTGCGGAAATTTTCTCCACTGCTTTTAATTTCATCTCTACTATTGGGATGGCTTACCAGAAGTGGTCACATTTACACTATGTTTAAGTTCCTGTGACGTATGCAAATGTGGCACTGTCCAATTTTCAAATCACAGACGAACGATATCGATTTTTGGTGAACAAAATTTCACAAAGAAATATGGTAATAGCTAGGGTTGGGTACCGGTAAAAAAATTCAGGTCCAGCTCGGTTTGGTGTTCCGGTACCCACCCCTACTTGGTATACAGAAGGATGTATTGCAATACTAACCAATGTTGATAGGTGGTGTTGCGAGACTGTCTATTGAAACTTTCCCTCAAACACTAAGCACTAGGCATGGGAGTCTGGTGCAATTTTTCTAGCACGTTACTTAAAGATATGTTTGTTAACGCAATTGATAAGTAAAAAATAAGTTGTGAATGAGTAACTCCTCGTATGCTGTGTGACTGTGCTGCCAATAATACATCATACGCACACACACACCATTCACGGTCGCCAACAAAACGGTAAATTAGAACCCTACTCAACATATACGTTACGTGTATTGTGGAAAACACTACCAGTATTCCAAGGGCCGTCTTTTTAGTCAAGAAGTGAGGCTCTTACAAGAAGACTTGAAAAAGTAATGCAAAGCCAGATTTTTCTGTTATACTATACATTTGTACTTTCTTTGTAATTTGTATAGTCATCAACTTCTATTGTCATGTTACGACAGGATCGAAAAACCCTTATCTTCCATGAAATCAATTCTATTCCACTATTTTCCTTACAAACATGAAGTACGAAAGACCACTGCTTGTCAAGCAGATGACAATAGAATGTTTTATTTGAGGATGCAGGATATAATCACAAGCAAGATGACTTTATCACTGTACATATCCAGATATGCTTGGAAAAGATGGATTACATAAAACTGTACAACTTTATGTTCTTCTTGTCACAATGGTAATAAGCTCGGAATTACTTCCTATGATTTAGTCATGTATTTTTTCAGTGTCTGATTGTCCAATTTTTCCAGTCAATTTAATTGCTTATTTTGCATTTGGCCCTTGGGCAAGACATAGCAATATATACATTCAAAGCTTATCAATAAGATTTATTACAGGTAAGGAATGAATAATTTTGCTGTGTTATAAAAAATTACCCCTAGCATATCTATCTGCAGCCTATCTCTTGTGGATGCAATGTGCATGCAGTAGAAGCATGCATGTAAGAAAGAAAGCATTCTGAAGGCTGTCTGCCTAAGATACACAATCTTCGCAAAACTACCAGATATGCTGAACATTAAAGCTTCCAACATTTTCTTGCACTTCGCCCCTTAATACACATGTCTATTGTATCATTTAAGTGACTGCTCTTTCTATTCAATTTGAACACATTGAAAGCAATTCCAAAACTAGTCAAATTCACCTTAATGTGAGTAGTCTTTCTTATCTTCACATAAAAAAGCTTGAACATGAAAGCAGGATTGTTACTAGAAAAATGTGACGTGGCATGTATATAGTCTACAACTAAATTCCGTAAAATCTGGATACATTCATTGTTAACAATTGTTAACGATAGCAGCTTTGTTGGTTGGTAAACACATTAGGAAAATCTAACACTGTCTTAAACTAGTACTTTCAATATGATTATGTTTCGGCTGCCCTTCATTAAAAAACCTATTTTACTACTGATACCCTAAGTATTTGTAAAGGACAGTTGCTATGCATTAGAGCTGGACGATGGTCCATCGATGTCCAGCCCAAAGTCTGTTTCCTTCTTCATACCATACAGAGGGTTGTCTATTCCAGCAGCATCTGTGCCAAGTTTCTGTCAGAAAACACCACAGTTAGAATCTACAATGTAGAAGGTCATACACATGTACACACATAACCAGACACAAGAGAAGCAATAAATGGGTATTTTTCATGTCGGTCTGTATACAATAAGTGATAGACTGTAAAGAAATGAAATCAACAACAGTATTTCCAATGTGTTACTAGTATTGATTCAATCATAAGCTTAAAAAACACCATGAAAAACCCTATGCCCTTTCTATTTTGAAATTAATCCCCTGGGAAAATGAGTACATTTCTTCTATGAAGACCTCTATGCTTCTTCTACTTTTACTTCTAAATCAATTCCCTGCAAAATTAATAAATCTCCAGTAACTCACCTGTGGAGGATCGATCATGTAGGTTGTATCTGGGGTGTCAATCATGTATGAAGTATCTACATCACTGAATTTGAACTGTGGAGACAAAATAAGAAGACTTTGAGCAAACAACTATCCACTTAACTAATAGATTCTAACATGGTCTTTCTTGCCAACATAATGTGCATGATATAACTGAAGTAATAGTGCCCAATATAGAATGTGACATGTCTGACAGGTAACAGCAATCTGTCCCTTAGAATATGGAAATACAATGGAAATTTGGAATCTAACAGTTTGAAAATAAAGTGTTCAGCACCCAGGACAGGGCTAGTAATGTACATAGATATTGAAGGTTCTTATCACCAAGGAAAGGAATCGTTATTTAGCTATTGGAAGTATTCCATGCCAAGGAAAGGGCTAGTTTTGTAAGTAATGACAGTGTTCAGCACCAAGGACAGGGTCAGTCATGTAAGCATTGATGTTCTTCAGTTGGTTCTAACATGGCTATACCAAAGTTTGTCAAAGTTAATTCGACCTCAGATCTTTCTATGCTTTCAGTTATCTAAGACTGCAACATCCAAATGGTTCTCCTTTTGTGGAGATGTGCCCACAACTTACATCTTGAAGTTGATCAGGCTCATAAGTAGGGTTGTTGGTACCATAACCAGGAAGGTCCCCAAATCTCCTGCAGGAAAAAAAAAAGTCTGATTAACCTTCAAGCATCCTTGCACCAACTTAAGTACTACTTAAGCATTATACTCTCACAGCAAAATATACAAGGAGGATACAGATATACAATATCTATGACCCATGTGCTTTGTGAATTCTACTCATTTTCCGCAGTATTTCCTCCCAATTTCGTATTAAATTTTTGTAACAACAGATGCTTTCCATATCGATATTGTACATAAAGCTCAAAAGGCATCCAGACCTTTTAAGGTTAAAACCTCTACTAGGAGGCCATTACATCACATACATGCAAGGTAACATGCAGACGGTTACAGCAAATACATGCAGGATTCAACCATCAAATCTTCCCTATAAGTAAATTGTAAAGTACATACATCTTACACCTTATGTTGTACATAGGAAATGTAAAGGATATTTAGAGCAAAGAGATCTTTGTTAAGTGTACTGAAAAGACTGACCTGTCTCTGTTGTTTCTTCTGACAACAAAGTAGATGGACAGAAGTACAGCCACTATAAGAACGACACCCCCAACAAGGCCGATCGCTATCCACATGGTAGCTGAGGACAAACAATCAGACAACCATGTCATACAAATACAAATACACCTGGCACTAGTATCACTTTAAACAATCATGTGGTGTAAGATAATGTATTATGATATAATAGGAGTATCCAAATTTGCAGTAGATACTGTGCTTTTTCAGTTTGCATTGCTTTGAGATAACAAAATAAAGGAATTAGAACTGCACAATAGTTTTGGCAGATTGGTGATTAAACTTGTTATTGTTATTGGGTGGCCCAACTACTCTCCCTCTGAATTGCATGGGACTTCAATATACTGTGGGATGGAATAATGCAATCAAATTGGTATGTTTTGTTGCACTGCTGGCTCTAGAAATGATCAAAACTCACTGTTTGTATCTGTCCGTCTTTCTGGAGGGCTGATAACCTCAAGTTGACAGCGACTGCCGCTGAACTTGTTGGAGCAACTGGGGAGAAACAAAGTTGAAGGACTTAACTTGTGGAACACTGTGACATGTACAATGTATGTAAAATCTTTCAATCTATGGCAACTTGCCAATACTAACAATGCATAAATCAGCTGTAGGGTGTAGTTAGGGACATAATTCATACATGTACAAACTTTGTACTAAAATCCCATGTACATTCTAACCCAGGTTTGCTCCTATACTAAAACCTACTGTTTTGAAATAGAATTACTTGGGATTTTAAAATAATTGTATGTTTGATATGGTAGAACTATATCAACGATGATTTTATCAACAGTTTATCTTATGTATTGTGTAAAAAGCAATTTAACCTGTGGCTGCAATGTACTTGTAACAAAGATCATAATAAACCAGTCATTCATTCATACTTGCCAGTCAAACATAGACAAGTCACTACACAGTATTACTTACAAATACCATTAATATTACTCAATATATACAGTTACTGTATCATTGTGTGTAAATTACAAATATCATGCATTTTCACTTTGTTATGGCCCCAAAAAGTTACAGAGGACAATTTTGAATTTTGCTCCATAAATGACAGGAATAGAGAGCCACCAGACTTACCTGCAGTAGAAAGTAGTGGAGTCACTCTTGTATTGACAGAGACCTCCATTCTGGCAGTAATTGGTTGGACAGCCTGCAAGTAAATGGCAGTGTGGTCAGATTGACAGCTTCACCAAGGTTCAAAATAAACACCAGACTATTTTTGTACAAGCAATCAGACTGGCAAATTGGATCTATAATAGGATGGACACCTGGCTGTATTTCATTTATTATCTTATCTCTTTATTGAGCTTTCTAGAATGAATATTCTTATTATTAGGGGAGCAAGCAACAGGAAAGCATTTTTCTCTGTCCTCTAGAAATACAGAAACATAGTTCACAGTAACATGTTAAAAGAAACACCTACTTCCACACAAAGCCTCATCAGCTCCAGTTGAACAGTCTTCAGTACCGTCACAGCGGGTGGTCTCACTCAGACAGCTGCTCGTGGGGCCACAATAAACACTGGTGCCGTTGCAGGGGACGTTTCCGACTGAAACATGACAGGAAAATACAGTCAGAAAATACAGGTCGTGATTAAGTATACTGTAGACACTGGCGCCATTGCAGGGGACATCTCCAGATGTAACAAGAGAAAAGTAATACAGTCAGAAAATTCAGGTGGTGGTGAACTACACATTGGACACAAATGCCATTTAAGTGGAGGTTAATTAAAGTGGAGGTCTCCTGTTGTGATGAAACAGGAAAATACAGGTGCCATTAGAGGGGAGGTCTCCAGCTATGAGAAGATAGAAAGATACAGTTAACTTCTAGATAAGCTAAGACAAAGCAAAATTGTCAGATTGAGAACATGCATGTTCACCCTGATGCAGGCACTTTAAGAACCCACAATGTTATTTGATTGAGGTGTATTTGTAAAAAAAGAGGGAGAAACTTACTACAGCCAACTTCATCCGAGTTGTCAGTACAGTCTGCAACTCCATCACATGATAGCAGTGCTGAGTAACAAGCTCCACTGTTGCACCTCAGCTCACGTGGGCCGCAGCTGGCAGGGTTCACCGGCACCGTACCTGGCAAACACAAGAGAAGACTTCATCTCCCAAACACATGATACATCTGTAGAAGCCAGTTAATTGCACAACGGATTGCCACACACTTCTGTTAATTGCACAGAATCCCCAAATCCCAAACCAGGGCGGTCCAGCTAGATAACTTTGCATTATTGCACCATGCGGATAATTGCAAAAAATATGCTAGCAAACGGGGTGTGCAATTAAGCGGCTTCTACAGTTATCCTCTTGAAAGGACAATTTTCACTTTGTATCAATTAAGAAGTGAACAGAACAGTGATAATTTGTTGCTTCAGTTTTCTTATGATCTATATACACATTGGAAGTTACTCTTGTAAGGTCAATTTGACAATAAGACCATTACAAACATTTCCCAAATTCACAGTATTCCGTAGAAAAGTTACAACGCAGGAGAATTTTGTAAAATGTTCCCACATACCTGCTGAGCCACCAGTCACGGCTGCCGCAGTAGACTGGTAAGACTGGGTCGCTGAAAGGAAAAAAAAAACATAATGTTTTCATTACTGTTACATAATTGCGATGGTTAGTTACAGTTACAGTTAACTATGGTGGCACAGTCTGACTTAGTACTTGTGTGACTGTATGTAATCTTTTGATGAAATGTTTGAAAGATTTCACACAACAAAGTTTGCTATTTGGGGAGCTGTTGAGATGCACTCTGTCTCTTTTCCAAACCAGTAGATCTCGTTTTGGAGTTCCCTTGTCACCTGAGTGGTAGTGTTAATTATCATGTGACAAGACACAGTTAGAAACAGGAATGTATGAAATCCTATATCTTTGTTTTGTCTTCTATACCTATCTTTTAGATAAGCAGATGGGGACTGTGTATGCTAACTTTCACTATTTGTCAAATTCTGTATTAAGAAAATGACATTCTGAGTCTGGAATGTCATACTGTAAATGCAGAAACTTTTGTGGTTTTTGCGGTGGCTGCTTTACCACGAACTTAAAACCGCCGCAAACATTTTTCCATGGCAGTAAGAGACTACAGTGCATGGTGCTACCACGAACTTAAAACCAACACAAAGAGTAATTTTTCCCTTTAACGCAAAATTAAATCCCCGCGAACTTAAATGCATTTACAGTAATCTTCAGCTGACAGGAATGCATGAAACTTACGGCAGCCATCTTCGTCACGTCCGTCCGGACAGTCAACGTCGCCATCACAGATCCAGGTGTCAGGCAGGCAGTTGATGTACGGGAAGTCAGGGCAGTAGAACTGTCCCACTGGGCAGCTGTAGGTTACTGTTGGTGGAAGGGTGTACAATCAGAATCTGATAGTACATTTTTCATGTACCTTCAGATCATTATAAAATATACAAAAATATCATGTATTGACATCTATCAGTCAGATTAGTGCATGCCACTTCTTGATTCTCTCTTTCTGCTTAGTCTTCACCTAGTCTAGGAACCAACGTTTTTGGTTGAAAATAGTAGAATTACATGTAAGTGAATAAAGCTGCAGCATGTTAGACAGTCTACATCCACTACTGCCCTGCTTTCTGTAAAATGTAGTATGGATGACTATCTTCCAGTTAGCTTCTTGAACTGAACTGAACAGCTTCCATTCACAGCAACAGCAGTAGAAAAATGGATGATAGAAAGCCAATAGAAGAATGCATGTAAGAATCTGTGGGCCACATTTATCTAATTTGTTGATCCACAGACATTTTCTAAAAAAAAATTTCATGAAACAGAGGGCTGGGCAAAGCTTGCCTCTGACTCTGTTCACTCCCTAAAACTATGTTTTTTGCAGACTTTCACCTTGGGTTTGGTCTTCATGTTGATGTTTCAGCATTAATTCTTTAATGCGAGTGTGAGAACCAAGAAATTGAATTGGTGTGGCCCTATCTATCTATCAATCTTTGAGACCAATGGGCTTTGAACAAACAGGTTTTTGAGGGGGCCTGGTCAGCACAATACAACAGAACTTACAGTTGGAACAGCCAGGGGAGAAGGAGATGTCATCGATGGCGATGTCACTGCGGTCGCTCCCTCCCACCTCGGCCTCCACCACAACCTTGTACATGTCTGAGTTCCCGATGGGGAAGTTTGCATACTGCCAGGAGTTCCCCTTGTTGCCTGACTCTATCCACATCAGTTGTCGTGGGCCTTGTTTTGAATGTGTGTACACCTGGACAGGGTAAAGAGTAGAGTCTATCAAACACAATAGACTGTAACAAAGCTCATGTCATGTATGTTGTACAAAGGTTTGCAAGAAGCAAGTCCACAGTAAATGCCAAGTTCACCACAATTTGTTTCGTTCGTTCAGACCCTTGGCACATAGGGCAGCAAGTTTCCTTGCAGGATATATTTCTACAGGGAGGGGTTGCTAGCCTTTCCCCTGTGGAAACCAAGATGTCCTGACCCAGGGACTTTCACCAACTAATTGTGTCACAAGAGCACAACTAAGAGGCTGCTAACAGTTCAGCCACAGGGACATCTCAAAGTTGACCACACAGAGACTTTTTGCATGAATTTCACAGTAGGGGGAGGAGGTTTCTGCAGGATTTTATGTTTGCAGTTTTGTAGTATAATAGTAGTAATGCAATGGAAACACGTTATTCACTGTGTCATAGCAGAGGCTACTGTGAAAACAAAACATGAGTGAACATGTTAAGATTTTACAGTAACTTGAGAATTTCCTATAGGCTTTTTTTCTTCAAGAAGATCCTATTACAAAGACTGATTCTTTTAAGCAGCATGGCAATCAGGTGGGCAACAACAGTCAGAACTGTGTGCACAAACACCAGGTTCCTCACCTTCAGTGTCCCCATCTGTGCAGCCCCGTACATGTGATAGAAGAACCTCATCCTGCATGTGCCGACTCCCGCTGGGAAGTCAGGACTCTCCAGGCCTGCCAGCATGCCTGGTCTCTGGGGGGAGGAGGCCTCGATGTACAGGAACTGACCTGGGGATGAAAAATCCGGCTTGTGAGAAACTTTTTAGACTATTTTATGGGATTGTGTGAATAATACAAATTCCTTCAAATCAAGGAGGCCATCTGCATCAGGGCAAATCAACTATTATTCAGCATAGGCGGCGGGTGGTATAAACTTCTTGCCACTTATTACCAATGCCCATAAACTCACCCGATCTAGCTGTTTGGTCACTTAAATTCTGAGAAAAACTGTAGCAGGACTGTATCAAATTTGAAGTGCAAATTTTTTGCATAGGAACATAGTTTTAAACGCTGTATCATGTCAACTTTGAACACAGATGGATGTGACCTTCACTTCTAGTCAATGATCGCAGAGAATTTGTTTGGCACAATATCACAAAGTAGAAGTTTATTTGCAAGTTCCTGCCCGAGGGCTAATTGCAAGTACATGGTATAAACATAGTAGATATACAAGTGACAATGGACAGTTATGAACAATGTTCATAACAACTAGTGTTGGCTATTTCTAAACAGGTTATCACAAATGTAACCACAAACAATAGCAATACTGGTTGATAGACTATGACATGAGGATCTGGTTTTTCATAAATCAAACATTTCCAACAGTTGTAATTGTGTCAATAATACCAAGTCCATCTGACCACACAGTACAGTATACTGTACAAGTGAGGTATGACATACCGATGCTGTTGTGAGTTGAGGAAGGCCCAGTGTTGGCTGTAGGGGTGTTTGTTGCAGGTCCAGACCAGTCAAAGTCATCACTGTCTAGCTGCGCCCATCTACATCCAGCAACAGAGCTGGCAACATTGTCAAAGTTGCAATTTCCGGGCTGGTATACTGTAAGTGAAAAGAAAATAACACCTTAAATGTATTGGAAAGAATTGTGGACATATTGGTAAAGAAGATTAGAATTCCTTTTGTCTAAAAGTGAAGATAGAAAAAAATTGATCCTTTAAATATTGACATTGACACTTTTACTATCAATGCTTCCATTGATTTTTTTTATTATTTTCTTTATCATAAGTCATCAGCTATAGCCTCTAGATCCATCAAGGTAGCATGATAAACTGATGCCATGTACAAAGAATTGAAAAGAAAAAAATTTAAAGGTTTTGAAATTCCGAAATGTAAGGACTGGTTATTAGGAAAATCCATATTCCTTAACCTTTTATCTGTCCTAGTTACAAACCAAATTAAAGGAATCCTGCAAAACACATAGACCTCTCCAAGAGGCAAATATAATCTTTTTGAGAAGCAGTGAGGTGTCATAACGGTAATCTACAAAAGTCTAAAGAGGTCATACCACAGCGCAGCTCATCGGTTCCATCAGTGCAGTCATCCTTGTAGTCACACACCACATCCTGGCTCACACACTGTGCCTGGCTGGTACATCTGAACTCATTAGGTCCACATTGCAGTGGTGGTGGATCTGTGAAGGATCGATTCATGCAATAGTTGATGGTAATGCATTACATAATGGTGTTACATGCTTGCCTCTGAAGCAGTGGCTAACTTGTAAATCAAAATACTGGAACTTCAGTCATGAAACTACACAATATATTTTAGGTACTCTTCACAAATGTAACAGAATGAATGAAAACAACTAAGAACACATACCAAAGCAGGTTGCTAACATAAAAGATTTAACAGTGGTGTGTTGGCAATTACAAAATGTAAACCTACTAGACTTTTCAGGCTAATGGGCAACATATTCAGACTAACAGGTCATAGTTTTATTTTGAACTACTTTACATACATTGTTTGTGTCAAATCATCAAATCTTTAAAAATTGCTCACCTGTAGAGCAGGATACAAAGGAGATATCATCAATGGCAATGTCTCCTAGATGATCAGAGCCTCGCATTCCCTCGATGAGCACCTCAAACTGTTGCCTGTTGCCAATAGCAACCTCAGCTTGCTGCCATTGGTCACCCTGGTCACCTACAGAATGTTGGCATGGCAACACAAGGGTCATGGGTCAATCACAACCTCCTATTACAACAAGGTATGTTTGAAGACTTCTCAGAAGGGTTAGTATTTTTTAAGTAAAACTATCACAGAGGTAGTACATCAACAATGCAGTGATTATTGCTGTCTATTGGAAAGCTTTGTAAGATGTAATGTCTTTTTTCACATTGAAAATATTGAACAGTTAGGATATGACCTAATTGAATAAAAGCCATAAAATCAAACTATCTCAAACAATCTATACTGGCAAAAAAACAAAGTATCAGTTTATGATGTCGTCTCCATTGTTGTTTAGAGTCATAGTCTGTATTATGGACTGACTGACAGAAGTAGTAGTATGACACATAAACAACTAGAGTTCGGCGACCTCATACCTCCATGAAAATTTAGAGCTTTCGTAAATGTCATGCAATTGACTAACACATTAATATAATTTATGCATGGTGTTGTTCATCATTGACTAACATACACATGTCACAATTATAAAATTCCCATCATTTATCATAAAGTGGTTTTGCAATTTTTGCATAAATTATGCAAATAAGTTCCTCATTACCATATTTGGTATCTGCTTATATTCCACCTATCATAATTAACATGTGTTACATGTATTGAGGTCCAGTTATTGAAAACAATGGAACTATACAATTTCCTCATTAATTATGCAAATTAAGTCCTCATTTGCATAACATGCATATCATTATGAACATCTTTGCCCAAGCTACCTGCATGCATAAAATGATGCCAATCCGTCGTTCCTTTCTGCAGTTATCCTCTTTGAAGTGTCTTGACAAAAATGCCCCTGCAGTTCCACAATTAAATGTTAGGGGGCTGAAACTTGCCCCAATATGTCATGGCACTAAAAGCTATCTACCACCTAAATGTCAAGACCATAGCATGTCTGAAACAAGAGATACATTGAAAAAACTGCTATTATAGAATATTCTCATTAATTATGCAAATGTACTCCTATTTTGGATAATTAGTATCTTATCGTGTACAACATTGTCTAAGGTACCTACATACCAAAGATCATGAAAATCCGTTGTTCCCTTCTTGAGTTATCCTCTTCAGAAGTTTTTGACAAAAACGCCCCTGCTATCCCAAAACTAGACGCTAGGGGGCCCAAACTTATGTCATTTCTTCCTGAGCACAAGAGCTATCTAACACTCAAAAATCGTGACCATAGCATGTTCAGAACACCGAGATAGCAAAACCGGAAGTTGCGCTGCAGTACCAAGGAGAGCCGCTAGAGGGCCCAAAATCTAATCATTTCCAGCTTTCATCACACACTACCAACACACCAAGTATGAAAGCAATCCACCCAGCCGTTCTTGAGTTATCTTGTTTACACACACACACACAAACACACAGACAGACAGACACACAAACGCGGGGTAAAATATAACCTCCATGACATTTCATGGAGGTAATAAAGACGTTTTCCCCTTCTTCCTGTAGACTCTGATTTCTAGATGACTTGCCTCACCTGTCTCTCTCTTGCTTTCAGATTATCTGTTTACCTGACAAAATCACCTATTCTCTGCCCATACCTCCCTACACCTGTCCTTGCTCACCCTAATCTTTTACCTCTATCTCTCTTGTTTTTAGAATATCTGTTTACATTGACAAATTGACCTGTTCTCTGTACACCTGTCTGTACTCACCTGTCTTGCTCCAGACCAGATCAGCCAGGCCATCGTTGATAGCCTTGATCTTGACGTTGAGCATGCCCGTGCCGGTGCCGTACATGTGGTACCAGAAGCGCAGCTTGCAGGTGGAGGCTGACACCTGGTACACACCTGTGGTGATGTGAGCAATGTCTCCCAGAGACACACCTGCAGACGTGCTGCTCTCGATGTACAGGTAGTGGCCATTCACTGGAGAAGACCAAAATGCACTCTCAGAAACCACTACATGTACAGCTGGTTAACTGTGACACAGTATAGCATACTAGTTCAGTACCTTTGAATTCAGTACAAGCTGCATAAGCTAAATCAAGGACCTGAAAGTTTTGGGCCACAAAACTCTAACTTACAGCATATACCATGACTAATTTTCTTCAAAAGGTTGACCATGCTCAAAGTAGGCTACATATTCCAAACATAGGACTCCGATTTAGGACTGACAGCCTACATGATCTTCTCCATGGTACTGAAATGATGGTAGTTGGCAGACTAAGCCATATAGCACCATTAGGATTTCTAGATCTCACAATTTCAAAATTTAGTTTTGGAATTTTATCTGGATCAAACTGACAATCTATCAGTCCATGCTTGTCCTCAGTAAGGCATGTCTTCATTTTGGCAATGGATAATAAAATTGGCCACATTTTTTGTCGCAAACAGTTGGATTAGAAATGTTACATCCCAAAACACCCCTTTTCATGTGAAAGTTTATCATTAAAATGCTTCTTATGAAAGTGTTGTTTGAATGTTCACATCTTACACATGACGCTGTAAAGTAGTCTGTAGTACCTGAGTTGGTGGTATGATCCTGACCAGGCCCAGTGCCGGAGGAGGCTGTGTGGCCCTGGTGAAGTGTCCAGTCAAAGTTGTCACTGGCAGAGTTCTTCCAGCCACAGAGGGGTGCAGCACCGCTCTCAAAGTCACAGTCATTTCCTGACAGACACAAGACAAAACAAAATCTATTGATACAACAAAGAGTACTTCAGAAGGTACTGTAAATGCAGAAATGTTTGCGGTGGTTTAATGCTCACGGTTTTCGCGGTGACCACTTTACCACGAACTTAAAACTACCGCAAACATTTTTCCATTATAGTATGAGACTGCAGTCAATGGTGCTACCGCAAAATCAAAACCATCGCAAACACTCCATTTTCCCACTACTGTGAAATTAAATCCCTGCAAACGTTAATGCATTTGCAGTATTCTACAACTATTACTGCAATGTAAATGCAGTAATGCTTGTAACTATTGTTTACACTACAGTAACTAGGATAGAAACATTCTCTAATTGTATTTTGATGACTTCAGAATAATTCTCTACTTGTATCTTGATAACTAGAACGATGTTGCAGGTTAGTCTAAGAAAGGTTAGGTTACTCACCACAGCCGTTTTCATCAGATGAAGGCATGGTGGAGGTGCCGTCCCGACAGTCGTCCACAAAGTCACACTTCTTGTAAGGTGCGTAGCAGGTGTCACTGTTGGTACACTTCAGCCAGCCTGTAGGGCAGCTGGGGTGCTGGGTGGGAGGGGGGCTAGGGGTGGGGCCGTTCGGAAGTTGGCCTACAGAAGAAGAAAATACAACTTAATATCCCCATGTAACACTGATTACTTGATATCATTCAATCTTTTTCAATACGTCAAAAATATTTCCAACCATATAACAAATTGAATCCATACAACAAATTGTATTAGCAAGGGAAGTCATTCCTATATTGTCTGATTCAGGATCTGAAAAAAAGAAGAACGTAAAGTAAAGCATGCTGTTTCTAAGGAGATATGACATGTTAATTTACTGTATAACAATTTGGCACACGTCCACGTCTACATACTTACAGACTACTACTAGTTTTGTACAAGGGAGACTTCATGTTCTGATGATGCCATCCCACTATTTGATCATGTCCCGTCACTTACACCTCAATGTATGTGCTATATAAAGAGAACCACTATCTATGACCATCTGCTTACCTCCTTTCACACATTCCATCGTCATGGAGATGTCATCAATAGAGATGTCACCCTGTGGGCCTGTCCCACGCACTCCCTCAATCACAACCTGCAAAGGAATAGAACACAAACAATAAACAAATTAATAAAACAACAAATTACACTGCCTGAAAAGCCTCATTTCCAGGATGGAAACTGACTTACACAGTCCTGGAAATTAAACATGTCCTTCAAAATCCGGAGGTTTCATGCCTGCAAACGAGACGTGTACAGTCCTTTACATGTCCTAGAATCTCGCGGAAACGAACCATTTCTGTGTGCAGGACGTGTAAAGGGCTTGAAATACCCTTACAGATTCCCTTGAAACAACCTTACACAACAGGACATGAGCCGTGTGTTGCATTGTGTGTTGGCGGAATATGCATACATTAGCGGCCAATTACCACCTAATTATATTTCCCCGGTCTGCCTCACCCAGTGCATCCCTTTTGTCATGGAAAGTGGCGTCGAGAGATCTGACGCCCCCCCCCTTCTGGATTTTGCCCCCCTCCCCATTTATTCGGCAGCTTCTTGCTCGCATTTCTTATTCTGTAATAGCACCATATATTTATTCATATTGAAACAAGACAATTTTTATTAGTGTTTGTTCGTGTGTATGATAGGTTGAAGTCGCGAGTGCCTTTTGTATGTCATAGAATGCCGGCTGGTCTCTTGTTGTCTTCTAGTCATCGTAGGCTACTAGTATGCACTTCTTGACGGCATGCAGGGTAGTACATAGACTCCCTTGCAGTCTTTGGAACGGGGCTGGTTTTTTTTGGGGGGGGGGGCGTTGGTCCGCGACTTTCAACGTTGACTATGTTCTCTTGTGCCGGGAAAGGGAGTTTGCCGTGGAAGGGTGTTTGCTGTGGAAGGGAGTTTGCCGTGATAGCGAGTCTTCGGACGGGCCAAAGACTCGCTATCAGTATCACGGCAAACTCAGTTCCACAGCAAACTCCCTTCCTCGGCAAACTCCCTTTCCCGGAACAAAAGAACATAGTCGACTAGTCAACGTTGAAAATCGCGGAACAACGCCCCCCCCCAAAAAAAACAGCCCCGTTCCGAAGACTGCAAGGGAGTCTAGGTGATACAGTTGTCGTTCCTAGATGAGGGTGGTTTCGCTACCCAAACATGAGAGCCGTTTCGATATTCCTCCGCACTATTTCCGTCGAAAGCAAAGTCAAATGCCGACTGCAATATCATCGCTACAGTTGTATACGGAAGTTCCTTGATCCTTGAAGCCATGGGAGAGAACTTTGGCCCGACGGTGGTCCTGTTATTATTAGTTGCAGCTGACGTCCTGTCGTCCTGTTCCGCGATCTTGAGTAGAAACTCCTTGCTGATGTAAAATAATGACCAATGTTCCTCGGTACCATCAGATAACGCACCCTGGTATATAGACACACTTGGACAGCAAGAACGCACATCCACACGCAAAGACGCGGAATTCACAATACCAACTCAACTGAAGAATTTGAAAATTGTGACTGGCACGTTGATTGGCCGAAGGATTGACCCTATAATTGTGCGAGGAGAAATTCTATTGGCTTTTTCTGAAGAATTTGCATGGGCACAGACACAAAGAGCTGTGAACTACCGCTAGTACCAGCCATGATGTCTATTGTTACAATCACGTCAAGGAGGTTGTTTGAGCTGCCTGATTACCCGTATTTCACTTCACAGTAAAACAATACCTGCCTAGAAAGATGTGAAACATGCCGCTGTGATTATCAACAGCTTGAAACATCGGTAGAAATTTAACGTTCAACGTTGTCATTTAGTTTGTACAATCAAGAACATAACCCGGGACAAAAATCTAGTACATCGAGTCAAGGAGGTTATATCTTAACATAGATCATTTCACTCAGTTTGTGCGTCGACAGTAGCCAAAGTTAGAGACAGTAACCAAGAAAATGGACTGTATTTTGTCCCGTGTTCTCTCTATTCTTTTGACAAAAAGCTGCCCATAAATCAGATCGCAGTCCTATGTTTTCCCTATGTCCAACGTCGTTTCAGTTCAACTTCCTCGCTATGACGCGACAGGCACTCTATAAAAACATCGTACATCACTAGTTTACGAATTTCCAAATTAAACTTCTTTGGTTAGTTTATTTTCCTAGCTCTTCATACAAAGGGGGCAGATCACGTAACTGATTATCGCGATACACGCAGAAGTCTATTGCAGCAGTTCAGATTTATGTATGTTGAAACAGAATCTCAGTGTGAGTGTAAAATGATTAAAGAAGAAATAAGAATGATTCAATGAACGCTGGGTGTTTGTGGCCTTTGTCTGCGCTAGACAATGCAATACACATCCGGCTAACGAACTGCTGTTTATGTAATGAAAATGACGAGTTTGTTTAAGCAAGGAAGTTGAAACCTCCTTGGTTTAAGACATTCTTTCCTATTTATAAGCCAAGATCTATCCCTAGCATTTATTTCTTTCCGACATGTAGAAATGAATATGAATGGCCCGTTCAATACGCGCCGACCGTAGGATTTCCAAATAAGTTGGAAATATCGGGCCAAACAAATCACAGCTTCATTAATTATGATTGTTTTTTTAGTATTTTGTAGACCTTTCTTTCTGACCTTGATTGTATTCCTAAAATGTGGATGTCGTTTCTTTTTATAGTTGTATTTTGTTCCACTTTGTTCTGTCAGACGATGTCACGGGTAGACATACCAACCATTCAATACCCCCCGACACTCCCCCTTATTTTGTGTTTAAAATGTAAACCTCATTGCTTATTAATTGTCCAAGCATAGCCTAAGCTGGGTTGCAGGGGTAGTAGTTGCCGTAAACAGTAAACCCGCGACCCAAGCTTGGCTTTGAGAATAGGCGCCGCCAAGCCTTTGTCTGCCTATTTCCCCTACACGTCTGGTGTAAGGGTCCTAGAAATTCCTGTACAAGCGCGAGTCCAGGTATGTAAGAAAAAAACAAGGACATTACACGCCGAACCAGGAAAGTCATGTACACAGCCAGGACACAGAACATTTCACAGGTGTGTAAGTCCCTTGAAACACCTGGAAATTATTGATTTCGTGCAGTGTTATTTCAAAGAGATCCTTAATCCCCAGGAATAAAGAGTTTAATCACTTACATGAACATCAGTAGAAAAATCAAGAACAATTTTGATTACATGTACTTATACATTACACATGTGTACACTTGAATGATAGTGTGCTAGGAGAAGATTAGGCACTAGATACATCAGTGAGAATCATGCTTGTTGGAAAATTGTACCTCACCAACATAAAAGAATCAAACAACAAAATTGGAGTTGAACCAGTGTTCTTGGTTTAAAGTACATGCATGGGTAACATTGATTTTACATGTTGCACTATAAGCCACCAAAAAAGTGTCATGCTTAATCATCGCTCTGAGGTGTACTGGGAAGACAAAAGAAGGTACCTCAAAGTTGGTAGATCCAGTGAAGTCCACCTCCAGTCTTCTCCAGAAGTTTCCTTGCTCTCCATTCACACTGGCCATGAGAGTCATACCAGTGGCCTGGAGGTAGCTGGTTCTCTTGTAGATATTCAGTGAGCCGACATCCACACCATACATGTGGTAGAACAGCCTCAACTGGGGAAAAAGTAGGAACAAAGTTATTGGCTAGTTCAATAGTGCACAATGCTTATATCTAGAATGTTATAATTTCTATTAAATACAGGAAATGGGTTGCTTCTCCAAATTACTGATTGAGGATGTTTTAGATGAGAATGTAGGAAGCAACCCAAGAAATCCTTGTTTGCTGAGTTTCTTTAAAAGTAAACTTTTCATCTCTCAACCATCCTTACAAACTACACAACTGTTCATCATATTGCCTGTTTTCACAACCTTCATTTTAAGCTTCACCTTTTCTTGACAGAAACAAGAAAATAAATCTTGCATTAGAATGAAGGGTACTTCCCCACCTTGCAACCATCATACGCCTGTCTGAAAGCAGGTGTATGGATCCGTGCCTTGTCTCCAGGCTGTCTGGGTACAGAGCTCTCGATGTAGATGTAATGACCTAATATTTAGACAAACAGACCGCTTGGTCATTACTTGCATACTTGTGCCTATCACTGAAATGAGTTTCTAGCTGAGGCAGAAAGAGGGGTCCTTTGTGTGTCTGCATACCAGTTGCCCAGCCTCCTTTGGTAACCACATTTTGTTTGAAGGAACACAATGTAGTTCAGATATTCAGAATGACCTGTTGCCAAAGCAAGCAAACTTTCTTTGTCTCAATGTTTTTCATCTGTTTTGTCAACTTAGTGCCATCAGCATAGTGCAAACATTCGTTTTTAATACAAAAACTTTAATGTAAGAACGTGGTCCTGAGATAATGATATACTGTAAATGCAGAAGCTTTCGCGGTGGTTTAATGTTTGCAGTTTTTGTGGCGGCCTCTTCACTGCAAATTTAAAACCACCGCAAACATTTTTCCATAACAGTAAGAGATTACAGTGCATGGTGTTACCGCAAAATTAAAACCACCGCAAAAATTCCATTTTCCCACTTCCGCGAAATTAAATCTCCACGAACTTAAATGCTTTTATAGTACTTTCACATGTACCACAAAAACTAGTAGCCCACCTGTAGGGTCCCTGTTGGTATGATCTGCGCTGGGACCAGTACCAGATGAAGCGGTATTACCGGCTCTCAGGGTCCAGTCAAAGTCATCAGCTGCCTCATCCATCCAATACCTCGGGCATTTGTCTGTCTCAAAGTCACAGCGAGCAGGATACCTCTCTAAAAACATCAAACGTTTTTGTTATCAGCTTTAGAAAAAAAGTTTTCCACTGCCCAATATATTGATAATAAGGCCACTTTCACAAGTGACTGTCAGTGTTTTAAAGGAAAAATCGAGCAAAATTAGTCACAGTGGTCAGATCTAGATAGAGTATATCAAACATTGCTAGCATGGGATTCGGTATGTTGAATTGAAAGATAGTATGCTTATATACTTTAAATCTATACAAGGCAATGATATCATGTACAGACACATCAGATAACATCTACCTGTTTTTATTGTTTTAAAGTAGCAACATCAAACTAAATGATTCCTTTCATTGACAAATTAAGTTGATGCCAGATGTCTGGCAAAAAAAAAGGAGTCAAAGCAATGTATCTTCCTACAGACAAAACAAAGTAAATTCCTTCTCCCTATATACTGTGACAGAAGTATGATAAACTTACCACAGTGTCCACTGAGAGTGTCTTCATCAGACCCATCTCCACAGTCATCCACAAAGTCACAGTGCTGGGACTGGGGGATGCAGAAACCCAGCGCACACTTGAACTGGTCAGCTGTACACTGGGCACCTTGGTCTGGCTCTGCAGAGGGACAACATGTGTCAGTTTCAAGTCCTGACTTTATGAAGAAAGTGTTGTATCTCTAACTGCATCTTTTTGATATACAAATGTATAGTTACTCTAAATTTTCTTCAAGCAATGACTGTTTTTAAAGGTAACGTACATACCTCCAAATTCTTGACGGCTGAGTCCATCTTGTTCTCCGTGATCAAGATGGACAGTCAGCCGTCAAAAATTTGGAGGTATGTACGTTACCTTTAAAAACAGTCATTGCTTGAAGAA
The DNA here is from genome assembly GCA_019207045.1 of Branchiostoma floridae x Branchiostoma belcheri. NCBI lineage: Eukaryota > Metazoa > Chordata > Leptocardii > Amphioxiformes > Branchiostomatidae > Branchiostoma > Branchiostoma floridae x Branchiostoma belcheri. The sequence continues at coordinate 12,454,624 of CM033038.1, forward strand.
GATTTGGATTAACTGTATTCATACGTGACTGATGAACCTTTTCAACAAATGTATAATAATTTTTGTATGGCTCATTATGAGGGATGTACATCTGTACCAACAAAGTGGTGCACCTACAAAGGGCTGCAACCTCTGTTCAGTAGTAGTTTGTAAACCAGGATTTGCTTTGCCATAAATCATTGCATAAAGCTTTATTATGGGACAATCATCTCCAAGCAAATGGTTGGAGGGCAACTAGGAAAGCAACTGATTTTTTGCTCCAACATCTGGTTGGAGAATGATACATGTAGGTCCAGAGGTAGACTTGATCATGCCTAGATTTTGGCTTAATGAATGAAGACCTTTATTGTACATTCATACCCACTGGGTTTAGTACAGGTCACAACAAATGATACAACATGATATAATGATACAATGAATCTACACTACTCAAGGATCGTATTCTAATGCGTACATTCGGCTTCTTCTCGTTTCTTTGTGATATTGAAAATGTAAGAACAGATATGCTTTATAAGTAAAGGCTTGTCTAGATTCATAAGGAATATAAATTTGTCTATATTACTTAGTTGTATGAAGTGGGGGAACATGGATTCTATTAGTCTGTAGAGTTCAGCTCTCTCTTTCTTGTACAAACTACATTCTACTACAAAATGATGTTCGTCTTCTAACTTATCTAGATTGCAGTATCTACATATTCGTTGTTCTAGAGGAGTGCGGTTATGTCTTCCGGTTTCGATGTGTAATTTGTGGCAACTGACTCGTAGTTTTGTGACGGCCGTCCTGTGCCGAATATTGTCAATATCCAGGTATTGTTCCACATTATAAGTGGACTTGAACAGTCTGTAAGACCTCAATTTGTTTTTAGCGGATCCACCTTTGTTGTCATTGTGTATCTCTCTTAGAAAAGTTTGAAAATAAATGTCTTTCAGACGCTGATTGATAGAATTGATAATTTGAGACGAATTTGTATTGTGCTGTAGAGGACAATGCCATACATAACCATAGCCGCATTCCTCCAGTGACTGGCGAACTCCTGACGCCCAACACTTGGCTCCAGCCTTGTCTAAATCTATCTGGCAAGAAAGAGCGTCTGACTGGAAACTGTCTGCTGGTACTTTCTGGCGAAGTCTAATGAAGTGTTTAATAGCATTTAGGGAGGCTTCCAAATGAATGGGGAACCTCCCTAACTCGGCTCTAGCGGCGAGGCCACTTGTGGATCTTGGCACGTGTAGGGTTTGCTTACAGAATTTTAGATGTATTGTTTCAATAGGACAGGATTTGGGGCTTTTAACAGAACCCCAGATTTCCGATCCATAGAGAATTATGGGCTTAACACATGTATCAAAAAGTTTGTTTCTGACAGACAAAGGAGCATCGGCTTTGTCTAGGGATTGATTTATCCCGAATAAAGCTTTCAGACCCTTACTGTACAAGTGTTTGTTGTTCGCCTTGAAAGTACCCGCAGAATTGACAACAATACCTAAATAACAATATTTTGTCACTATTTCAACAGGATTGTTCTTATACATGAAATACACATCTTTTGGTATACGACCACCCTTAGTGAAAACAATTATTTTTGTTTTCCTAAGGTTCACATTTAGGTGCCATGTTTGACAGTATTCTTCTAGTCTATTCAAAGAACATTGTAGACCTTGTTTGGATTCAGAGAAAAGAACTAAATCATCTGCATACAATAGACAAGAGACACGCTTACTGTACATAGTTGGGGGGTTACACATATCATTATCAAAGACAGATGTAATATCACTTAAAAATAAATTGAATAAAGTTGGGCTTAAATTACAACCCTGTCTGACACCACAGTTTGTGACAAAAGGTTCAGTCAGACCTTGACTGTATTTCACACGATTTGTAGTTTTTGAATACATGTCTTTTATAGTTCGAAGAAAGTTGCCCTGTATACCTAACTTGTTTAATTTGTAAAGGAGGCCATTTCTCCAGACGGAGTCGAACGCTTTACTAAAATCTACGAAACATGCAAAGAGACGGGAATTTTTACTTAGATACTTGCTAACTAATGTACTTAACACGAAAAGATTATCTGTAGTTCTAAAGTTCTTCCTAAACCCTGCCTGATGGGGTTTGAAAAGACTATTGTTTTCGGCATAACTAACTAAGCGATTGTTTAATATAGAGGAGAATAGTTTACCTAAGCAGCTAATTATGGAAATTCCGCGGTAGTTGTCTGGGAGAGATGGGTCGCCGGATTTGTGAATTGGAACAATGTGGCTAAGGGACCACTCCTGTGGGTAATACCCGTTTTGCAGACAATTGTTAAAAAGTTGCAGGAGTGGCGTTTGAAGTACCGATTTACCAAATTTCAACATTTCATTTAAGATCAAATCATTTCCACTCGATTTATTGATCTTGAGGTTTGAAATGGCATTATATAATTCTTCTGAAGTTATAGGGGAATCTAGAACAGATGGATTAGTAGCGGAGGACGACAGATTTAGTTGATCGTTTTCCGGAATTGGAGAGTCGTTTGTACCATTATTAGGGAGTTTGTCTAAATTGCTAAAATGTTCAAACCACTCTTCTTCTGAGATTTGATTATTTTCTTGCGTTCTCGTCGGTTTTAGCTTATTAACTAAGTTCCAAAAGGCGCCTGGATTTTTGTCTTTGAGGGAAGACAATTGGGTCATGATTTGTTTGTGAAAGTCTGTTTTCTTCTTTTTTATCAGTTTTTTAAATTCTTTCTTTCTTTTGAAATATCTTCCCCTTATGTCGGAGTTAAATGGTTGTTTGGATAGTAAATATGCTAGGTTCTTTATTTCACGTTTTAGTTCGTTACAACTCTTGTCAAACCATTGTTTATTTTGCCGTAGCTGCGGGTGTTTCTTATGTTTAGTTATCTGTACTGATAGGGATTTGAAACCAACGTCTCTCAGGATTGAACTAAATTCTGAAACAAAGGCTTCTATTTCTCCATTAGATTTTGTGTCCTTCGTATTTTGTGATGAGAGTGAATTCAGTCTATCGATAAAATGAGATTGAGAAAGGATGTGGTTGAATTTCTGTGCAGATTTATCATCCCAATGAAATCGTTTTGGAGCGGGATTTCTTTTACGCTTTTGTTGTTTTACATGCTGGTTTTGATGGTCTGTGTTTGATTTAATGAAGACTGATATCAGGCAGTGATCTGAAAAGACAGTTAGCGGATGAATTTGAAATAATAAAATGTTTTGCAGAAACGATTGGCTGGAAATTATGTAGTCGACCGTGCTACTACCGTTTGGTTGGTGACAGGTATAGTTACCTTGCAGGTCCCCAGCCACCCTGCCATTTAATATTCTGAGGTCTGCTTGTATGCAAAGCTCACTCAAAAGCCGGCCAAACTTGTTTGGAGGTGACTTATCCATATATTGCCTATCACTAACTTGGTTCGAGGAGCTGGCGGGAAAACCGTCGATGTTAATTTCGCTATCCACGTAATCACGTAGGTTACCAATACGCGCATTTAGATCTCCCCCTAATAAGACGAACCCCTCTGAACTATATCTACTTATTTCCTCTTCTAGTATGTCTAATATATGGTTATCGGCATTTTTATGAGTAGAAGAAGCGCTTGGGCTTAGGTAAACTGAACATATGAAAAGATCTTTCGTAAGTCCTAAGACGTTACGGTCTATCTTTACCCAGAGGGCATCAGTCGACTTAGAAGGTACTTTTTTGACATGATTTTTGAATTTGTTTTTATAGAAAAATATAATTCCCCCTGATGAGCGTTTCGCTCGTTTGCTTTTTGTTCTGAATAGATGAAAATAACTATAGTTAGCGATGTTGATTTTTGTGTTTTGAGTGCTCCATGTTTCAAGTAACGAAAAGAAGTCGAATTTGCGAATTTCGTCTAAAAACTCTACATCTTCTAATTTAGAACCTAGGCCGTGAACATTCCAGGCGGCAAAGCATTTGCTTCCGCCATTGAACATTTTCATCAATGAGATTTTCAAGAGAGTTGCGTCTTTACCTTAATCATCAAAATACTTTAACTCATGAGAGTAACAAGATCTAAAATGTCATAGCTAAAATGTTAAGCTGAACCAATGATAAAACTCCGTTACTTTATATATACTCATATATACGGTGAAATTATGTATAATAATCGTACTAAGCACTAGGTAAAATACAGTGCATATCAACTATATGTACATGATAAAACTATTCTACGATACTGTAGCTGAGACAATTGATGGGCGCAATTTGGTAGACATAGTAATGATAGCCCCGAATTTTCGTTACTAATTGAAAAAGGCCAAGAATATCACTAGAAAGTTCCTACCACATGTTATTGGTAACCATTGGTGGCCACATCATGGCAGGGTGCCAAGGCCAAGGAGGAGAGTTCATCCGTGAATGTGGGCCGGGTACTTGGACGTTTGGCGGCAGGAATCCCCACGGTGTAGGAGGCAGGTTGAACGGGGGAGGGGGGCTTCTCCAGGGTCCTGAAGGCTGATTCGGTCGGAAGAACGGACGCACAGGCGGGGGAGATTCTTGAGCCGCCGGTGCAAAACGTTCGAAGGTCGCGTTAACACTTCCACGCGAGGACTGTCCTTGACTTGCACTCTGTAGAGGTCCTGAAAGGGGAGTGGGTCTCGATGCAGCAGGTGCCCCGGTGGCCTGGGGTGCACTTGATGATTGTCCTTGTCTGAGAGCGTCAGAATAGTTTCTCGTAACTGATGGACCATTTACAAGCGTTTGGTTGAGCCTTGGGAAGTCTCGCTCGTATGTAGCGATGGGGTGTGGCCTTTGTCCCTGACCGTGCGTTGTGGAGATCCCGGGGGATACGGGGCTTTGGTTGTGTGTAGGCGATTGATTGAGCCTAGCGCCTCTGTTGGTGTATTGTCCCAGTCCTATCAACGGGTTGATTACTCTTTTGATATTGGCCGCCAGTACTCGTATCCCAAATCTGTTCAGATGGTACCCGTCATGGCTGTAGAGTCGTCGCTTGATCAGTCCCATATCTGACAGATTACTATTATCAATCAGATGTACATACTTGGTTTCCTCAGAGATGACCCTTAGAAAGGAGTTGACGTTATCTCCTACTTGTTGGAGGTCAGGGTCATCTCTGGGCAGGATGGAAGACAGGACGATTTGTGTGCGGGGGTACTTCTCGTGCGTTATGTGTACCAACTTACGGAAGCGCTCTGAGACTGATGTTGCGTCCCGCGTATCTCGCGCATCGTTCGTGCCAAGATGGAACAAAATCACATGAGGGTCCGGCAACGTTGTTTGTTCCACGTATTCTGTCGCTTGTGTTATGTTGTACGTCACATCACTTTTCGCACATTTGTTTGGGCACAAGAGGTCCGTTTTGATACCTTTTGTGTTTGAGTCCCCTAGGATTAATACGTCTGGCGGTAGTTCTCTGTGTTGTTGATTTGTCTCAGCTGTTTTGTTGTGTTGATTGGTGTTGACTTTGTCCACACAGGAGGTCTGCTTTGTTGTAGGCTTGGCACCGTGGTCACGACGTTTCGCGCTTCTGTTTGAAATGTCGGTACGCGCTTCCTTGCCAGACACGCCATTGTTATCTGCCAGCACCTGGAATCTGTTTTGGGTGCTAATTGTAGCTACCTCACGGAGTAACTTTTCAGCACGTTCTGATGACTCGTCTGTGGTCTGAGTTTCTGTTGTTTTAAGAGGAGCGGTTGTTTGTAACATGCCGACAGCGAGAGCTAGCTCATCGTACTTCAGCTGGAGAGAATCGATCTGGTTTTGAAGTTCACACTTTGCTTCAGTCAGCTGCGCGATTTCATCCTGAAGTTGCTTTTTGTCAGTAGAAGGAACTTCAATACACACCTGGGTTTTCATCTTACTTTCTATTGTGTTCATTCGTTGTGCCACAAAGTCTTCGAATAATTTTCTGTCCGAAATAGAGTTTGCAAGACAGGCTTCTAATTTGTTCATACTGTCTTGTAAGACAGACAAGTCAGTCAAACTACACGGATCCTTCTTGATCTCATCATTGCCATTGACATTTTCACCCGTTTCATTTCTGTCGTCATCAAGTACAACGCTCTGAGTGTCTTCATGTGTTTCGTTACTATTTACATCAAACAAAACCTTGGGTACAGTGGTACATGTGTTACAAACTTCAGACATCACAGGCTGGTCACAGGATGAACATAATAGGGGAATATCAGTTGAACTTGGCGTTACGGACGTGGAGACGTGTTCCACTCCTACCGACGCTTGTTGGACATTGGCAGAGCCATGGTTGTTTTGGGTTTGGCTAAGTTTCTTTTTGAGCTCCGGGAATACTTCCGAATACCATAGTAGGTATGCAGACCCCTGTATCAGCATTTTCTGTGTTGTTTCGTAGATTTTGATGCTTACAGAGCCGACGGAGAGACCAGTTTTGGGATCAACATGGGAAGTTTTGATTTGATAGCCTTGATCTCCGTCGTTTACAGCTTGAGTGCCATAGTACTCTTCACACGAGTCGAGCCAAGACTTGGCAGTGTTCCCGGGGAAGTAAACTGTGATACTCTGCCGGTTTTCAATTACTTGGTACTCTTCAGCATGTTTGAGTGATTTTCTTCTACTTCTGGTCTTTGGGGTGTCCGGGATAATGTTGCTGTCATCGTACTGTTTCCTACGTGACGCGTCTGAGAGGACAGAAAAGGCTTTGCCTACCTCCTTGAAGACCTTGGTCTTTCGGCTGTTCTTAGCTGTTGATTCATATGCGATGAGTTCTTTCTTGTACGCGTCCAAGATTTCTTCTCGGGAGGCTGCCGGCGTTAGTCCAAGTGTGGCATAAAGGTCACCGAGATCAAAGTCGTCCGCCATGATGTCTGACTCCAACTCGGCTTGGGTTTTTCGCGAAACTTGTATCGGCGTATTTCTCTTACCCCCGAGGTCTGGATTAGCTAAAAACTCTCAAAATATATATAACTACGTTTAGAAAGTTCTAGAGAGCAAAATACTGGATGAAATCTAAGGTAAAGACGCAAAAAAGTTTGCTTCAGCTGGAGCGTGCGATCGACGCAACCGTCACCGCCGCCAGCATGGCTTAATGCTACATGTACATGAACATACCTGGAAAGTAATTGAAACCCAAAGGCTGTGTGATAGACATTCTTACCTGGTGGCATGCAGTCCTGGAACTGTACATCATCAATACTGATGTCTCCTACCCAGCTGCGCCCTCGTCTTCCCTCAATCATAATCTGGCAACAAACAAGACAAAATAATGCTGAGTGAGGGTTGTCCTCAGATTGCATCTTTTCAGTACAAGGTTATCATTCTAAAGGATTGACCAAAGCTGCCAAGTTTTTTCCTGGCTTCCCACTTGTCATTTGAAAGAAATTCTCTTCTCCCGTCAATCGTAATCTGGAAGCAAACAAGACAAAATAAAGCTGAACGAGAGTTGCACATCTTTTCAGTACAAGGCTATTCTAAAGGATTGACAAAAGCTGCCAGGTTTCTTCAAGGTTTCCAACTTTTGAAAAAAAACTCTTGTTGCTTAGTCATCTGGTAGAAAAAGATCATTACCATTTATTATCCTGACCAAAAAGTGGTGAACACATCCATGAATTATCAGCTTTATCAGGTCCATGCATCATAAAAGAGCATTTAACTGACCTCAATGTTCTGGTTGGTGCCCAGGAAGACCTGGCCCTCCTTCCAGAGATTTCCCTGCTCCCCATCCAACTCAAACAGCTCCACCTGCTGGCCTCCAAAGACTCTGCAGGGTGTGGAACAAGCATTTTATCAGTGACAGCATTTGCTGTTTGCGTATTTAGCTGTTTGGTATCTATTATACCCATCATCTAGATATGCCTAGTCAGATACATGTAATTCCTAGGTGCTACCTGTGAGCAGGTAATAAATGAGATATTAGGTTTTTGTCATTGGTCACGAAGTCATACCTTTGTCTTTTCAATAAGTACAGTCACTGTGGCTTCTTCACCATACTGAAGATGAGACTCCCCTCAACCATTACACCAATAATACAATCAACCTTGCTCTCAACAGCCACTCAAGGGGCTGAGGAAAAATGGTGGATGACAGGGGGTGGTTGCTCAAGATAATAGGATCTTAATTGTGTGATATTGGATTGGACTGCTTTGATGTGGCCTATGACCTTAGGTATTAGCTATTTCAGTTGGTAAAAATGGCCAACCAGGTATGACTGTAGTTGTACTAACCTGTAGATGTGCAGTGAGCCAATGCTGGATCCATGCATGTAGTACCAGAAGGACAGCACACATTGGGCCCCCGTGCGGGAGATCATGGGTGTGATGATCTGTGCTGTGTCCTGGAAACTTCCAGGTGAGCTGTCCGCAAACAGGTAGTAACCTGGGAGTACAGGTAACATATGGGCTGTTAGCATAAAATCATTGCCTTATAACTGAGCTTTACTTGCTAAAAAGCTCTAATGGGATTTTCCAACTTTGTGCAGATCTGGAGGACCTGCACCCCCAAAAATACAGAATACAACACGGTGTATTCTGCATTACCCAAAGTACCAGCCAGCTCACGGGTTGGATAACACGCCGGCAGGATCCGACCAACAGTAGGGCTGTGACCAAGGGTAATGCGGAATACATAATTTTGTATTTTCTTATGTCACGCTCACCTGAGGAAACACATTTCCATACAAAATGAGCCAAAATTCAAGTTTTGGAAATACTTTGTACTTAGATCGAGATTCTTTTCTATAGCACCAAATAGCTTCCTTACATTTAAATATCAAAGATGCCATTGATACCAAATAACTACTGTATAATTAATGATACAATATAAACTATATTGTGTTAATGATTTTGTTGCTGCACTTACCGTCTCCTGTCCCTGAGGTATGGTCCACACCAGGCCTGATGTTGTCGGAGGCTTCAGAAGGAGTCCTGTCCTTCCCCTGCCCCGTCTGCCAGCGGTAGAACGTCTCAGCTCGCGATCGTGGGCCGTCCATGTCCAGGGAGATCCAGCCACACAAGTCTCCTCCGCTGAAGTCACATTTCTCGCGCACTGGGAAACAAATAAACGCATATTCTTAATACATACAGTGACGTCAGGTTACACTCAAAATAGCCTTGTGAAGCAGAAGTTTTCAAGATTTCAAAGATATAAAAATAGCATTGTGTACAAATGCAAACGAATACAGCAGGCAATAGAAATACAAGTATAATTATGTAACTTTGCTACCCATTGTGCCTGTAGGCAAGGGGACAAAGGTCAAAGAAATCTTAGTAAGTGAAACATCTGTTACATTTGTATGTAATCTAAGTATGTTGACACCATTTAAATCTCCCCTCTTTATCCTGCAACTAATGAAAAATCCTTCGAAAAACTTTCATTGCCATGTATGGACTATACATAAGCACAAGGATTACACCTACCACAGCCATCTTCATCTGAAGAATCTCTGCAGTCTAAGTTGAAGTCACAGACTTTGTTGGCATCGATGCACTGCCCATTCCTACACTGGTACTCCAGGGTGGGTGTGCAGACTGTGGGGCCTGCAGTGGTGGGTGGGGGGGAGGTAGTGGCAGGTGGTGGGGGTAGCTGGCCTGTAGGGGTAAAAACACATCACAATTGAGTGAACATATCTTTCTACTTGAATGTCTTTTTTGTTTGGATATCATTACTAAACATTCTTCTGCCAAAGCTAACTAGTCTGTTTGAACCTGACATGTCTGGATCCTTATCTTGATATTTGTTGACAGAGACTCTGATAGCAACCTCTTACTGTTGCTGGCAGGAATTGGTACAAATGTAGTAATGCAGTAACATGATTCAAAATACCTGAAATGAGCTGACAGCCACTAGTGAAGCTGATGTCATCAATGGCGATGTCTCCCTGGTAACTATCTCCTACTACAGCTTCCATCACAATCTGTAAGACAGGCAACAACATACCTTAAGAGACATTCTTAATCCTCGTGTACCCTCAAAGAGTCACACTTAATGGTTCACCCTCCTGATACAACCTGAAGGACCCCAAACACACCCTCCAATGACTGCCATTGTACTGAAATAATATGATCATTAAGGCCCCAGCAATTTACAATTGGCAATCTGTCAGTTATCAGACATCTTTATGTAAAATTTTAGCAAAAGAACATCATACATTGCAAAAACAGAGGTATGGGAGTTAGACTTCCCCTCTACCTCTATTTTTGTGTTGATACTAAATTTTAAATCTGTGAACCAAGACATTGAATCGGGATTCCCGAAGGTGGATACTGCAGGCTGATGAATTATATTATCTACATTAATTACCTGGTATGGAGTATCACTGGAGATGTTGACATAGAATCTGTTCCACATGTCGCCAAAGTCCCCGTGATGGTTCATGATGCGCACACCCTTCCCACTGTTGTACTGTCTCCTGTACACATTCAACTCCTCTACATGCTTGCCGTACATGTGGAAGAAGTAACGCATCTGGAAAGAAACAAATTTTGATGGTGAAAGTGATTTTGATTCAGATTATGTTACTGAAGAGCAAATCTTCCACTGGTTATGATAGAAATGGCAGATGTTACATGCAGTATTTACAAGTTCAATGTACAAGCTATAGCTATCTTTGCGATAACAGTAGAACATGAAGAACAGTAGATAATGATGTTTATCAAATTAAGTTTAGATCAGTTTACATTTTGCCTCTCATCAATTTTGCTTTGTATTTCTATGATTTGGCTGAAGTGTACAGGTCTGTCAGACTGGTCAGTTATTCTACAGGTTGTGAATCCTTGCACATCTGTCCTTTTGTTGGTAGCAGCATCTTTTTGGTAGATCCTACAATGTTGCTATATCATTATAATGTACATCTGTGACAATGTAAGTCTAAAAGGCAATTAAAGAGAACTGTTCCAACAATGAATTATGATAAAAAAGACTTGTCTCGTGTAATAACTAGCTATTGCCATACTGACCTCTGTTGTCTCAAACAGGTAAGTGTAGAATTAAGATGAAATGTACCTGACATATTGACTCATCTGGTGTAGCTGCAAACACAGGACTGATGAGCCAAGCCTGATCACCGTAGCTCTGTGGGCTGGATGTCTCCGCAAACAGGTAAAATCCTGGAGCAACAGGAAAATGGAACTCATCGTCTCATGTCTCATGGTACACACTAGCCCCAAGACAGGGCTTCTACAATGCTCAGGCCAAACAAATTAAGTGACTTTATTGAAATGCAATATTTTGGCCTCTTGTTGAATTTTGCATAACAATGTCTCAAAACCAACAAATTGAACTGGTGTGGCCCTATAACTCTCCATCACCTGTGTACCATAGAAAATGATGTGTGGACATTTCAGCATGTTTGACCCCATGATGAAGCAATGACAACTTTTGAGGAAATCAGACATGAAATTTAAAAACAAATTCTGGCGTGTGAAAAAATACCTGTGGTATTATCATTATTTCACTTGTCCAAACCAAATCTACAATACCTAATATTACTACAACCAAGCCAAAAGTCACAAGGACACCACAGACCCCAGGTGTTTGGCTAATAAGAACTACAAGTCTATTGTAAAAACGTTGTGGATGATGAGCTAAGATGAAAAATGCACACTTACCAAACCTGGTGCCAGTGGTGTGGTCCCTTGAAGGACCACTCCAGTAGGTAGAGGTGGTACCATTGTTTCTCATCCAGTCAAAATCATCTTCACTGGATTGTTGCCAACTACAAAGGTCTGCTTCAAAATTACACAGGATCCGCTGAGCTGTAAAGTGATACAAAGCGGTACCTTACAACAGAGTAAGAAGCAGCTATACAAATTTTGGAGTCATGAACCAAATGAAATAATTATGGATTAATAAACTAGAGAAGTCTAGCTGAATAACATGTGATTTTATCATACATTGAAAATGATGTATACCCAAATCTCATTGCAAACAAAACAGTCTATTCTAATGTAACACCAAGGTCATTCCTATGCAAAGCAACAATGGCAATAGCCACTTATATATATGTGTGCTCTCTAAAATGAGTTCATCTGGATCTACCCTGTTCAACCTTGACAGGTAAACCTGTACCTCTTAAGACCATGTACATTGTATCTCTCATAATTTTGAAAAACGATTTCAAATCAGATATTATTAAACATATTTTCGCCCTTCCCACAGTATTAGGAGAATCTAATATCATCATATTCAATAACACTTGATATCTGTGCTGATATCAAAAGGAAAATTTTGGGTATCAAAACTAAGTACTGTCATAGTACTTCTGGATCATGTCCTTGGTGCTGAAGATTTCATTATTACAAAATCATTTCATATCTTTCCAAATTGCAGGTGATGAGTGTAACTTATATGGAGACTCATCTCTATTGTCATCACAATCATATACAATCAGTTTCATGCTAGCTATCCAATGCTCATGTCATTGGTGATTAACTTTTGCTGGTAGGAAATCATGACATATCTTTCCAAATTGCAGGTGACCAGTGTAGCTAACAGTATGCATACTTGTCTCTATAGTCATCACAATCATATACAATCAATTCCATGCTTGTCCTTGGTGCTGAACTTTTGCTGTCATGACATTTCTTTCCAAATTGCAAGTGATTAGTGTAACTTACAGCACGCAGACTCATCACTATTGTCACCACAGTCATCAGACAAGTCACAGAGAAGTGCGTTCTCGATGCAGGCCCTGTTTGCACACTGCCACTGGCCGGCTGCACAGCTCTGCTGGGGGAGGGGGAAGTCACATCCCCTCAGAGTCACATCGTCCACAGCCACTGCTCCACTGTACCTTCCACTGTACGAATGCCTGAACATCAGCTGTAAAACAGACACAAACACAAGTTACAACCTGAAAAACAAAATATGTCGGATAGAGTTTATTACGTAATGAATAAGGCTGAAGGTAGATGATAGGAAGTCTATGGTACAAGCAAACAAACTAGTCTAAGGGCATTATGGTTATAGACATACCTGGAAACCTTGTCTCCTGCGTCCGATAGACACTCCACCAATGGTCTGCCAGGTGTTCTTGTTGTTTTCAGAGTTGGTGGATGCAACTCTCCATAGTGAAGTGCGACCACCCTCTGATAGAATGATTAGTATACAAGACTTGTTAACCATGGTCTATAGTGGAAATTGGCCACACTTGTTGCTAAGGTTACGTGTGAAATTGTGGAGGCCCAATAGAAACTACCTCAAGATGCTCAAACTTTGATGCAAGCTACAATTGTAAAAATGCTTTATCATATGAGAAAGTGGCAGGTACTATATCTGAATACTTATGTCAAGCCTATCTTTATTGATCATCAATTTACGGATAAACGTATCATAATAAAACCAAGGATAGGGCATTGCATAGTTATTACATTTAGCAGACTAGTGACATGATAGGAGACAAATGTCTCTATACCTGTATCCATCAGCAGCTCCAAAGTCCCAGCGTTTGATCCGTACATGTAGAAAGCAAACTCGACCCTGCAGGCCGCTGCAGCACCGTTGAACGTTCTGCTGCGGAGTTCTGCCACGCCGCTGGAGGCTGCCGGAGTGGAGTCCACGTACATAAAGTACCCTGCAGCACAAAATACAGGCATCCAGGTATTAAACTCTTCCTAGAACAGGGCAATCAAACATAGCAGACTTCACCCCTTCACCCATACTGTGTGTGGCCATTCTAGTTCTACAGATGAAAAAAAAAGCAACACTGAAGATATTGTATTGTATATTTTGGGAATTGAAGATTGACAGATTCTCACCTAAATGCTTAACAATACATACAGTATTACATACATACATACATACATACACACACACACACATTATCTCTCTCACACACACACAAATACAGATAAAACAATACAGATGGTCATAGTACCAAAGCTGCTCTGCTGAGTGTGGTCTGTGCTGGGAGAGTTCGGGTCTGCCTGTGTGTCTGCTCCTGTGGACCTGGTCCAGTTCATGGCAGCATTCGGTGCATTGTTCCACCTGCAGTTGTCTCTCTCAAAGTTGCAGATCGTGTCTGCAGGTATGCAAAAATGCATGTCATTAATAAAACACTTGATAAGTCTGCATAAATGTCCTAAATGCAAGCTCTGTAACTCCAGTGCAGGGGTTGTGCAATGTAAGACTAGCGTGCTAGGTGGGTTGAGGCACAGTTTACCCTACTATAACATGCTATTATACTAGTCACATAAGATTTTAAGTAATTTTTAAGTAAAAATATGGGGTAAGTCCCAATCTAACTTGGTGCTGGTTACGTAAAGATTTTTAGTAAAACATTTTGGAAAATTCATAAAATCTTTCAGTCAGATATATCTATATACAAATTGAAATATATATCAACAACAATAGAGGTAAGCATGTTACCTCAATCTTTGTTAATTTACATTCCAAAAGTTCTTGGTTGGAATCTGTAGTAGGCTCCAACCTATTGCCTCACTCATCTTATTGATTAGGGACAGACTTACTGCAGTCAGTCTCGTCCGAGCGGTCTCCACAGTCAGGTCTGAAGTCACACCAGGAGGTCTCAGCTACACACTGACTGGATGTTGCAAAGTCACTGCAAGGTCGCTGGCCAGCTGGGCAAGCCATCATGGTAGTCGCTAGAACACAAGGGACAACATTATTGTAGATTAATTTACTTTTGCAGGCACTTTCTTCAGTGTTAGATTAGCTTTGGAAGTGTTTTATGTTTGTGGTTAAAAATTCCATATTACAATGTACTACAAAAAAATTTGCAGGCAACTAATATCGTTAAAAGAGGTCACCATGAAAATGAAACTACTCCATACGTTTAAAGATTCACAAATTGAAGATACAACATTTCAATGTGAAACAATGCTATGGTTAATGGGGTTTGTTACCAATGACTTGGTACATGTAGGAGACATTAAGGGACAGAAAATAACAGCCATCTGTGTAAATCAGCTTTGGCCAAATTCTTTTAAACCAAAAAAAGCAGACTACTCCTGACCTGGTGTTGTAGTTGGGAGAGGGGTGGTTGTTGGAGGGGCCACAGTTCCTGCATACGGCCTGCAGCCTTCTGTAAATGTGACGTCATCGATAGAGATGTCTCCTGCCACACCTAGCCCCACAACTCCCTCCAGTATCACCTGTAGATACAAAAGAAATCAGTTGTTTTTCTATTCAATACCAAAAAACTTCTTATGGCTGGATACATTCAAGCTTAGGGTCTTGACTGAATGTAAAAAAAAGACATGTCATGTAGAGTTTGTACATGCTGAACATGTACAGTCCTATGCCCATATCTTTGCTATATTTTGTCTGACCCTTACTTTCTCCCTCATGACCTCAATGAAAAAGAGGACTGCAGGCCAATTACAGCTTCTCATGAATAAGTAAAGGTTCAAACAATCAAATGTCATGACATCTGAGTTAACTCTAAATGGCATGAATTTCTGCCTCTTTCTGATTCAGCCATCTTAATCATAAGCTTCAGCAAGTCTTCCTGAATTCAAGGAAAGGCAGTCCAAGAAAAGACAATACTAACCTGGAATGGTTCCTGACTGTTTAGTAAGACATTCCTTCGGAGCCAGGCATCACCCTGCTCCCCTGCTATGCTGTCAACACTCCTCTCAGAGCTGCCGATGGGCTTGATGTAAACATTCAGGTTACCGATGGCAATGCCCAGCATGTGGTAGTAGAACCGGAGCTGAAGATTGGAGAAAAGATGTCAAAAGCTTTCAACAACATTACAAGAGGAAACTTACTTCACTTAGACTGGTCAACTTTACAAAATCATATTTTGTTTTCTGTCCATTTTCTCTCTCTTCAATACTCCTCCTTCAAAAATGCTTTTAGCTAGCAGAGTTATCCAGAGTTGGGTAGTTTAAAAGGCTATTTTTTTCAATTGATGTCAAAAAAGGGTAACAGTAGCGCAAATGTAAAAACAGCTCAACGAAAGTAAAAAATGTTAGAGGCGCTCCTCAATTATTGATTCTACAATATGTAACGTAAGGTTACCAGTTTACGGTCGATTTGTTAATAATGCCGTTTTATGGAAAGCGCGCAGGTCGGGAAGTGAAAAGCTGTCCTTAATTGGAAGACATCAAAGTCGGTCTGCGTCAAGCTCTGTGTGGCATCATATTTCTTATGAGGATTTCTCGCCGTACGAGCGTCTTTAATAAACAAGTCTGCAGCCAAGAATTCTTCCAGGGTGACCAATTTACGGTCAGTTGGGTGTTTCTCCATGAGGTTATTTTTCTAAAGGACATATATCTGATCATTTCCCTTAAAAGTCCCCCACGTAGTTCACTGAGATAACACAATGGATAAATTGTTTACATATGGCCATGCCGCCACTTTGCATCGCCGCTAAACGTTATCGGTAAGTCATCTTTGCCCCAACAGAACGCCACTCAGAGCGCCATTCTGTTCGACAACTTGCACAATGCTACTCATAATAATGGCAACGCATTTGGATGTTGTTATCACCTGTATAGATAGGAACTGGCCTTGAAATGCGTTCAGTATACATGTGGCTTGCTCACGCCGTGCCCTCCCCACATAAATTAGCCCCAACAGCGCCCCTTGCGATGATTTCTCGCTCTCCAGTGCACCAAGCTTTAACGGGCAAGTCACGTGATGCAACATGGCGTTCGAAAACTACCCGCTCGGCGAGGTCAGTCACTTGTTTTTACGCAGTTTATAAGAGTTTCCTTGGACAACGTACATAAAATCACCATGCATTCTTGAGATAAGAACTCCAGGTTCGGTTTGAGGTGATGTTTCAATTCATAATGAGTTTGTTGGATTTTAAAGAGGGGACGAAAATAGCCGTCTAGACTTACGATCAGAACCGGGTCATCTGTGATAGTGTTGTGCGCACTCAAGCGTAAATGTAAATTGTTGTAGGACTTTTCAGACGTGATTTTCTGGATGCAAAGTTATAGGATAAATAAGGCAAGACACATAGATGATATAAACGTACTTCTTTCCTACTCAAGAGAATTTTCTTTTTTACAATTGACCTCGAAGTCTGCATCCACCAATATTGACCGTAAACTGGTCCTGCACGTAAACTGGTAACCTTACGTTACCACTAAATTTCTTGACTCAATTAACATGGATTTGATACGTACATAACAGTCCCTGGGATTTGCATCAATGATGAAACTGGTTATCCTCGCCACATCTCCAGGCGCTCTGGGCCTAGATGTTTCCACATACAGGTAATACCCTGCGCAGAAAACAAGAAGAAAAGATACAGTTACAGTATGGCTTTGCATTAACTTAGTACACTATGCTTTACATATTCTATTTGCTGTACTTTAAAAAAAATGCCAACAAAATAGTCAACATAGCTTCAAAAATAGCTACAGAAATCACTGTTTTAATGGCAGTAAATAGACAACAATATGCTTCAATCCAAAATAAAGGCAGAACAAATAACTGCACCATCCTACCATTGTTGTAAAGTATCCAATAATGATTCTACAACAGTGAAAATTTCAGCACCGAGGACAGAGAATGGGTAGAATCAGAGTGTAAATGGTTTATACTGATACTCCAATATTCCTTCAAAGATCACAACAGATAGTCTAAGGATAATGAGATCACAGTTTGTCTTTGGTTTCAAATATGATTGAAAATGTCATTCAAAATACCAGATTTGCCTGGCCTTACCGTTAGTTGTGCCGGACGTATGGTCCACTTGTGGGCCTGTATTATCAGAGCTGGTGTGGCCGCGGTGTCTGTTCCAGTCAAAGTCATCACTCAGCATCTGTGTCCAGTCACACAGGTCCCTCTCAAATGCACACATGGACACAGAACCTGGAGAACACAGTACATGGGAACTGTTAAATTTCACAAGACAATGTGTGTTAAAACCTGCAGGCACTACAAAAGAGAAAAAGAGATAGCTGTGTCCCTGGTTCTTTGGGGGGGATATTCTCCATCTATAAAGTATTGTACCACAATTGCTACACATACATATAAATGATATTGTGTGCAATTGCATCATACTCTAGTTTAGAAAGCATAACAGTCTTCATTTATCAAAACATCACTCGAATCAATTTTTCTGCATCACACACTGTAATGAGCTAGGGAGGGAGTTGGCTCATTTGAACTTGAGAAGTATGCAAGGGCTGATTGAAAGCTTGTCGGTAGGAGCTGTACTTTGTGTAGAGAAATAGTTTATAAAAATCATTGTGATGATAATTTTACACTTACGACATTGTCCGATGGATTCGTCTGATCCATCACAGCAGTCTGGAGTGTAGTCGCAGGTGGCCAGTTTGGAGATGCAGTGGCCACTGCTGCACTGGAACTGGTCCGAGGAGCACGTCCCGGACGGGTCTGGATAACCACAGTCCTGGAACCTCAGGTCATCCAGCGCAATGTTTCCTACAGTCTCTGTACCAATACTCCCCTCAAACAGTACCTGGGAGGGAAAAACAGGGTTTGGGAGGTCAATAAAAGAAAATATAAAAACAAAAGTATACCCTACTGTAACAGTTAAAATGTGCCATCCTTTTGGATGTGTGTTCTTTGCCATGTTACATGTATAAAGGGCAGACCTTTAACATATTCAAGATTGTACCAAGATTTGAGTAGCTGTACAAGTAGCTGTACACTGGCGTGTGATGTCAAAAGCAGTTCTAAACTTACACCCAGTCCAAAATAATAGGTCCTGGGGAACTGGCCAGTCTTGGCTTTCTGTCAGCTAATATGAGGCCAAAGCAATTTAATTTTTTTGCTCTTGGATTCTTGTGAAATATGCTTGACAGAAAAAAAATCAATCAAAACAAACAACAAGCGTGAAGACCAGTTTTATGCCTTGGTGCACTCAGTTTTATGGTCATATTAAAACTTTCCTACCTGCCCTCACTACTATTTTCATGTTTAGTTGCAACATCTTCACCCTAAAATGCCAGGGATCTGAGGACATAAATTGGTGTGGCTTAAAAAAACAGTTAATCTTCATGTACCTGGAAGTTTGCAGTACATGGAGGGATGCTGACAACAGCATTGTTCCACACATCACCGTGGTCCCCATTAGCCGACCACAGCGGCCTCCTCTGTTCCCCAATCTTCAGGTACATGGTGAGGCCATCGATGTTGGCGCCATACATATGGTACCAGAAGTTGAGCTTACAGGTCGTGCCGGAGTGTCCAAACATGGGGCTGAGTAGTTCTGCCTTCATGGAGTAGTGGCTGTCAGCTTCTATACATGCATATTTTCCTGTAGACAAAGGCATGGGACATCTTCTGTTTAATCTAAGTCTTAACCCTTAAACTGCCAGAGTTTCAGACCTATAAAATGCTATCAGTGCCAGGGTTGGCCGCTGACCTCCATAAAGAAACCCCCAAACAAGGCTGAAGTCCCTAACTTCCAGGGTTCGTGCGCTACATGTGCGCAAAGGTGCTTCTTTGGGGGGATATGCTATCCTGGATATATCCGGGTGTGGCACACAGGGCATGTATATGTGTGCCGGATATATCCGGGCTTGGCATCATATTATGGCATACCATTGTTCCCCAACTTGTTATTGTTTTATATTGATATAAAACAATTTTATAAGAGTTTGTTTTTACTGAAAATCAAAATAGGGCCCTACCAGTATTAGGAAATGCAGTAAAAACAGTGAAAAAATTCTCAATCCTGATCCAGATTTCATCAATGAAGTCAGATGCAAAAAAAAAACACTGGTATGCAACTATAACTTTTTGAACAATCAAACAAAAGTTAGTGAAAATGTGAACTCCTTGGCATGTAATTACAATGGTGGTCAATAAAGAGGGAGTTTAGTACTACAACATATTGCTCCCCTCTACCTGCAGGTGTATTGTACGTGTGGTCCACAGTAGGTCCAGTTCCTGCAGCAGTGTTCCGTCCACTGTGCACATGCCAATCAAAGTCATCGCTAGTCGGGTTGGTCCAGTAGCACATGTTGTCATCTTGGATCTCAAAGTTGCACACAGATGCTGTAACAGAGCATGGGGCAAACGTCAATAAAGTGGGATTTCTGAGACACAATGTTTTATGGAAATGGCTATAGAGGATCATCAAACGTACATGCTAATGTGAAAGATTTCAATGCACAGGACAGGATGTTAAGCCATGCTTCAATGTTTATCAAACTTGCTAAAAAGAGAATTCACCCTAAAGTGTACATGGTATCTGTCATTCTTACCAGTCATGACATGCTTGCAGAGTATTAGCTGATTGGATCAATTTTCTTTTAAGCTTCAAAAGTTTACTCCAACTACAACATATGAAGCAAAGTTGTTAACTTACGACAAGTCAACTCGTCACTAGCATCAGAACAGTCATAGTTGAAGTCACAGAACTTGCTGTAGGACAGGCACTGGCCGTTTGAACATGGAAGCTGGCCGATTGGACAGGTAGCCGCTGTGGGGGTGGGCGGTGGTGCCAAACTGGCCGCTGTAGGGATTTACAGGATTGAATTAACAATAATATTTAGAATGAAATATTACCTGCATTTGATAATGTGATGAAAGTTTAACCTTCCTTGAACAATTCCTTTCCATCAATGAAAGCCACATGACATTGAAGTGTTGGCTGATTGGACATCAGGTGTACAATAGTTGTCATCAGGATTCTATTTTAAGATATAGTGTCAGACTCTTTTCCTGTTGTTTTCCTGCCCCATTTTGTTAAACAAACTTACTTGAGTCAACCCTGCAGCCGGGTGTGAAGGAGACGTCGTCCACTGCGATGTCACTAGCTGCTCCGTTTCCTCGCACAGCTTCTATTACAACCTACATCAGACAAGACATATCAACATTTAGCACTCCCAAGAGAAAAATATTCTTTTGGTTTGTCTGTCAGTGTTCAGTTTTCATATGATCTTATAGAGGGAACAATACAGTTTCTGTTGAATGTACAGCCAATCAGTAACAAGCCAAAACATGATGTTCAAAGTTATTACCTCCATGAAATTTCATGGAGGTTATATTTTACCCCGCGTTTGTCTGTGTGTCTGTGTGTCTGTCTGTCTGTCTGTGTGTAAACAAGATAACTCAAGAACGGCTGGGTGGATTGGTTTGATACTTGGTGTGTTGGTAGGGTGTGATGAAAGCTGGAAATGATTAGATTTTGGGTCCCCTAGCGGCTCCCCTTGGTACTGCAGCGCAACTTCCGGTTTTGCTATCTTGGTGTTCTGAACATGCTATGGTCACGATTTTTGAGTATTAGAAAGCTCTTGTGCTCAGGAAGAAGTGACATAAGTTTGGGCCCCCTAGCGTCTAGTTTTGGGATAGCAGGGCCATTCTTGTCAAAAACTTCTGACGAGGATAACTCAAGAAGGGAACAACGGATTTTCATGATTTTTGGTATGTAGGTACCTTGGACAATGTTGTACAAGATGATATGCTAATTATGCAAAGTAGGAGCAAATTTGCATAATTAATGACAACATTCAATCATAGCAGTTTTTTCTATGTATCTCTTGCCTTGGACGTGATATGGTCTTGACATTTGGGTGGTAGATAGCTTTCAGTGTCATGACAAAGTGGAGCAAATTTCAGCCCCCTAACATTTAATTTAGGAACTGCAGGGGCGTTTTTGTCAAGACATTCCAAAGAGGATAACTGCAGAAAGGATTGACGGATTGGCATCATATTAGGCATGTGGGTACCTTAGGCAAAGATGTTCATAATGATATACATGTTATGCAAATGAGGACTTAATTTGCATAATTAATGAGGAAATTGTATAATTCCATTGTTTTCAATAACTGGACTTCTGATAAATGTAACACATGTTAATTATGATAGGTGGAATATAAGCAGATACTAAATATGGTAATGAGGAACTTATTTGCATAATTTATGTAAAAATAGCAAAACCACTTTATGATTAATAATGGGAATTTTATAATTGCGACATGTGTACGATTGTCAATGATGAACAACACCATGCATAAATTATGTCAATGTCTTAGTCATTTGCGTGAAATTTACAAAAGCTCTAAATTTTCATGGAGGTATGAGGTCGCCGAACTCTAGTTTTGGAATGTATAACCCTTACTTCTTGTGGTCAAACCTGTACTTCTGAACAAGGACCACCTGGCCAATGTACCATTTTTTCAGTGGTCCCAAAGATAATTTTCCCCATTATCTCAAGCATCAAGAATCCTGTCTATAATGGGCTTCTGATCACATAGAACAGATTTTTTATTTGCCCCTTGAGTGGCCCTCAGGAATTTGACTGTGTATTGATTTTCCATGACATGGACAACTTCTTCTAAGTCTCACAAGTTATAAGAATTGACCAGGTACCTGGAAGTTGGCATCACTGGAAATCTCTACATAAGCCAGCCACCATTCATCCCCTTGCTCCCCAGTCTTGGACCACAGGTTGGTCAGTGGCCCATTGATCTGGGTTCTCATGTACACATTCAACGTGTCGATGTTTCGTCCGTACATGTGGTACCAGAAACGCAACTGTTGGCAAAATAACATTGCATGCTATATTAAGGCAACATTCTTGAGTAGAGATAAAATGTTTCACTCCCCATTGTTCTCAAAATGCTTGTCCTGACAACAAACATGTCAATACAGATTCTTTCAATACAAAATATATAGAAATGTAAAATTTGTATGAAATTGTAAGCTAAAAAAGGCAAAATCTGTGGGCAAATACAGTTTCACTCCAAATTTTTTTAAGTCGGTGCGGATTCTTATGATAGAAAATACACACACACTCACATAACAATTGTAAAAAAAGGTTCATCAGGTTGGTTTGGTAAGTTATTTTCAGGCTCTTTCAGTACAAGAATAGATAAAACTAGAAAAAAAAAGGAATTACTCAAGCAACTAGATATGATTTGGGAAGTTTTCCAGTTGCTTGTCAATGAGTAACTGCTTTTTGCCGTATCTTATTGCCTGGATGTCTAACCTTCATCGATGTATCTTAGAGCCCTATAGTTTTACACTGTGGTACACAGGATAGGACTGATGATTACCTGACAGCCAGGTGGGATGGTTGCACTGTCCTGAGCAGTAGGGAGATCTGTTGTGGGCAGGATGACAGGACTGCTGATTCTGGCCACATCTCCAGGCTGTCTGGGACTGGAGGCCTCGATGAAGATGTAATAGCCTGTCAGAAATGATGTGTAATAAAAAACAGTAAGTTTCATTGCAAGTTCTTACCCGAGGGCTAATTGCAAGTGACAAAAATGACATACAAATAATGATAAACAGTATAGTGAGCGACTACTCTAGTCTAATTTAAAACTGGTTAAAGATGTAACTTATTGGGTTTGACTTCTTTTTCTGAGACAGTGGAAGACAAACCCAATAAATATTTAATAAAAATCAGACAAAGAGATAAAGATAAAGAGACAGCATGCATCTCAAAAGCTTCCCAAGCTACAAACTATAGTTGTGTGTAGGTAAATCAAAGTTTAGCCAAAGACAAAGCCAAATACAAGAGGCACTAGCAAAACATAAAGAAGGTAGACGAGGCAGACTCCAGATGTGGGGTGACCAAGACCGTGAGGCTCTAAAGAATTACACTCTTGACTGAAAGGCCCCAAGGCCAATAAGTAGATGAAGATGCAGCATGTTTAAGAACAGAACTCAGATTATGAGAATTCCTGTGGCGCAATTGGCAGCACATTGGGTTTAGGCCCAAAAAGTCCAGAGTTCAAAACCTGTTGTGTCACTGATTGTGTGCTCTTGGGAAAGGCACTTTACATGACTTTCCTCACTTCACTCAAGTGAAAATGAATACTATTCACCCAGACTCCAGGACGAATAGTGACATATCAGTAATGGTGATCCTAATCAAAAACAAAACAGAACCCCACCTGAGGTGTCCCCCTTAGTGTGGTCGACAGCAGGGCCTGTGTTGAAGGAAGAGGTGCCACCGCTCCTGCGGCTCCAGTCAAAGTCATCGTCCAGTTCCTGAGTCCAGGAGCAGATGTCAGCCTCCATGTCACATCTCTCATAGGGGTATGCAGACGAGTCTGCAACATGAGCACGCAAGGTTATGGGCTTTTCTTGTTTTCTTTATCCACATCAACAGCTCAAACTGTGTTTGTAAACTGTTGGAAAGGTCAAACAAGATTACCTGTATCTATGTGAGGTGAATGATAGGATAAGCCTTTTAAAGATTCCAAACAAAAAAATTCCAAGAGCCTCTGGATAAATTGCAAGAGAAGGGTTAGTACGTAACTAATTGCCAAAGTGGGACTTGAACATTGCACACTCAGTCTGATAATTGCTGTTATTTCAAATAGGAAGAAGGCAGGCTTTTAAATCATGCTTAGCCAAAATCAGCCATCAAAGGGGTCATGATGGTGACTTCTCACTGTCTCTTTCACTCTCTCTTCCTTGCTCCCTATCAATGCTTCCTATTATTCACACTCACCGCAAACCCAGTCAGCCTCATCGCTGCCATCCCTGCAGTCCTGTGCGTAGTCACAGATCTTGGTCCAGTTGACACAGTCTCCAGACTGGACACAGAAGAACTCTTGCATCTGACATGGTCGCAGTTCTGCAGAACATGACAAGGAGACCACATCACATTAGAAACAACAGTACTGTATGTAATAGGGCCAAACTAATAGATCTAGACAGGCTAGACAGATAGGACAACTGATGTAAAAATGCTGAGCGAATGGATAAAAATGTTCTTAATCTTCATCATTTATGGTCCAGGTAATTTTCATAACATGTTCTGATTGTAAAATCTACAGGAAATCTTCTGCTAAGCATGGCTCAATTCATGGACCAAAATAGATTTGTCCTGAGACAATTTACCTCCGAGTTCACAGTTCTCAAAAGTGATGTCATCCAATGCTACCCTGGCACCCTGGAAGAAGTGGAAGTACTCAAACTCCACCTGAAATTCAAACAAAAAAACAACTTAAGTTTACCAGACACACAATGCCAAGTGAAAAACCCATACAAGTCTGGCTAGGCATATACTACAGCCAGTGACATCAGTTTACCATTGTTATAACCCTGTCACGCATTTGATTTGCTAGAAGGTTGCCCAATCTCAACTGAGGGTGTATCTTTCACCTGAAAATCTAAACTACTTTGTAAATGAATTATATATAGAATCCCTAAAAATAGTGCTCAATGATCGAGAGACAAGGGATATTACTGCTGAAAATGTCAGATGGTCGCCAACTCATCAGCTGATTGATTTTCTTGCTGTGTGACACGGGTATCATAATATATACATACATGTATGATGCAAAGGCACAAACTGTTCTGTTTTTGGTACCTTGAAGCCATAGCCCTGACTTCCGATGCCCACCATCCCCTGCCTCCACTGTGTGCTAGTCAGCGACTCCTGCCAGACTTGACTCAGGGATCCGTCGACTGAGCCCACATACACCGACAGACGTCCATCATGGGTGCCAGTCATGTAGTACCTGAGAATAATAATCATTGTTGCTCAGCATTATAGGAGCATCCTCATCAAAAAGCTTTAAACTTAGGCCTGAAATTAGATATGCAATGTGACAAGTCATTCAAAGAGATGAAATCAACTGCATGTGCCTGAGGAGTTGGTAACTGATTTGACAAGGCAAACCAAATTGTATACAGTAGAAGCCGCTTAATTGCACGACCTATTTGCCAGTGAATTCGGTGCAATTATCCGGCTGGTGCAATAATGCGAAGTTATCTAGCTGGACCACACCGGTTTGGGATTCAGGGATTCTGTGCAGTTAATAGAAGTGTGCGTTAATCCGATGTGCAATTAACTGGCTTCCACTGTACTAAAATTGTACACTGAAACCTCATCTGCTATCAATTATAATTGACATATTTTCCAAACAGTTTTTTTATTACACAAAACAAAGCCATCACCAACAAGTGTGTGATCAGTCCTTTGATCCTTCTTAAGTTGAAATGACTCCAAGGATATGTCATACGCTTTGGGTCAGGTCAACTTGAGAATGATCACAAGATTGATCTAAAGCTTGTTGGTAAGCACTTTACTTTGTGTACTGAAATAATGCATGAAATTTCGATAAATTCTAAACATGTTTTAAAATACAAATATGTGTTTAATTGATTTATATTATGCATGGTTAGGAAGTCTACCTCCGAGGCAAAATTACTGACCAGAACTTGACTTGACAGTTGGGTCCCACAGCAGGTAAGGCTGGGCTCTGTAGTACTGCCAGGTTGACCACACTTCCTCCGATTGCGGACACTGACATGTAGTGGCCTGAAGTAGCAAGCAAGTATTAGAACATACAGGCATTCAAACAAAGTTATATTGCGCAGTCACGGTTCAAATAGACTCGGCAAATACTTCTGAATCGCAAATTAGAATTAGAAGTGCATGATGTGCATACACAAGAAAGCTACCCCAGGTATGGGCACAGCATACTTGAAATTGAATTAGCTGAGGATATTGGCAAGTTCGTTGAATTGCTGAATACCTTTCTGTAATTTTACATTGGTTTGAGATTAATTCTATTTCTGGCAAGTCTCATACGTATGATACTGTGAAAAAATTGGTATCAATATGGACAAATTCTTTAGGAAAGCAAGCTGAAAACAAGCTGAAAGTGACCTGTAACGCCGCTGGTGTGATCCATGTCGGGTCCGGTCGCAGCAGGGGTGTTGGCCTGGTAACGCTGCCAGTTGTATGATCCAAAACTAGTGTCGACGTAACCACAGAGGTCCGTTTCAAAGGTACAAACACCTGTAGATAAGAAACATGGTGTTAATCCAGCCTATTGAACCTATTTAACCTATAGGTTATTAGATTGCAGCTCACAAGGAGTGTAATTAATATGCTTAGAAATGACTTATGCACAACTATCTCAAGAATGACCTTAGTGATCTTATGATGAACGTTATGATGAACGACAAGTTAACATATGAGAATATGCATCAATCCCAGCATTCTTTGCAACACTCCTTTGATTTTCCTTATTTCTTTATATTTCTCTGATGGTTTGCTTTTTTTCTTTCCCTTGATCATATTTTCTCCTGTAAAGTACATGTAATGATATAATTATCAGTACTTGCCAAAACCAAAATGTAATTAACCACAGTTAAGGGGAAGCCCTTCATAAACCTTTTATGTTTCTGGTTTCTCCAGCATATTGTACTTTCTGTCTTGTAACATAATACACCCTGGGCCCTAAGTAAATGGTTAAACTGACCACAAGTAGCTTCATCAGATCCATCTGTACACTGGGTCGTTCCATCACAGTACTGAGTGGCGGGGATGCAGGTACCATCACCACAGTGGAACTGGTCAGCTGGGCAGGGGGGGCTGGGTGTGGTTGGGACAGGTGTAGTACCCACGGGCAACACACCTGTGACAAAAAAGGGACATTGTTATGGTCCCATTGGGCCCCTCAGCAGAATAATTTGCAATCACAAGTGCATGAAAATACTTCACCACAAAGTATTATGTATGTTAGCTAATAAACTGAAGAAAGTATGCCACTAAACACAGAGAATAGAAAATAACTTAAACTAAGACCTAGGCAATTGTAGTGGCCATAGCGTAATTTTTACCTATGACAGGCTGGCACATGTCTGAGAAGGAGACGTCGTCGATGGCGATATCACCCTCGGGGCCTGACCCTACCGTTGCCTCTATGATGACCTGGAACCAATCACAGTCGTAGGAATTTGATACTGAACTTATGCTATCACAAGTAAAGCAATCAATAGACACTCTGGCTTTAGGATCATAAGTTTAGCCATTTGAATCCCAAGTTAGCAACTGTTAGGTGGAGTGCTAGTCTCAATATGCTGGTCACTGATAAACATGTAATGGAAGGGGAACTGCAGTCTTTATGAGAACCTCATATAAGCAAACATAAGCAGGTGAAAAAGATGTTACGACTATAAAAAAAGAATCAAGTTAAGTTTCTGGTGTGAATGGATTTCAAATCATGTCTAGCACAACTTTCTTTGACATTTCAATTATATAACAAACTTATGATAACAGTATGATGAATAACAAATGAGGGGACAAGCTTTCGTGGCCATTGATATACTTCTCAAAACCAGAAAGACCTACCTGGAATCGTCCAGCAGGACTTTGCAGATCGACTTCTGCTCTTACAAAGAAGTCGCCAACTTGTCCTGAGATTGACCAAACTCTGGTGAGAGGCCCTCCATCCTGTACCCTGGTGTACACATTCAGATCACCGATGTCCGCACCGTACATGTGGTAGTAGAACCGAAGCTGTGAACAGAAAGCGCCAATATGGAACGTGTGCGGTGTAAACGACAATAGGGGCAATTCAAGGAGCACAACATGTTGACAATTGAATGTATGCTGAATATATTCTGATGCTCAGGTTAATTCAGTAGGGCCTAAAATGTAAAAACTTTCCAGCACTGAGCTTTCATCAATCGTTACTAACGAACCCCCCTCCCCAAATTATTTAAAATTCATCTAGGGGAATATTCCCAAGATATATACCGAACACATGGCAATGCTTCAAGGCAAATGGTGTGCAGATATTTGGTCACATCCTTAAGGAGATGAAACCAGTATCACCAGAGCCAAAGCTAAGGAATCAATAAAATGATACATTTGCCTTTCCCTCTGCAAGAGGAGGAAATATACAACACATTGGCCTCTAGTGTGTGACTGTTGACTGCTGGTGTGATACGTACCTTGCAGGTGTCTGTAGCGGTGGCAGAAGATGAGACCTGCAGCACTGAGCTGACCAGACGTGCCCGGTCACCTGGGCTGGCTGGGTTGGATGACTCCAGATACAGGTACTGGCCTGAAGGGGATGGAAACACACAATATTTTCACTCAGTTTGAGAGATTTTGTCTGTAAGAGAGGTTTTAAGATACTGAATGCTCCTTAAGTTCATTTATCTATAGACTAGAGGCCATACATATACATTTGTATTGGACATGATGGCTGACTGTAATATGTGCCATACCTATGGCAGTGTTAGTGGTGTGGTCTATAGCAGGGCCAGTAGATGTGGCGATTGTAATACATGTACATAACTTACCTGTGGCAGTGTTGGTGGTGTGGTCGATAGCAGGGCCAGTAGAGGTGGTGGTGGTGGGACCAGACTGTAGGGTCCAGTCAGCTTCGTCTATAGCCATCTGCTGCCAGGAACACAGGCCCACCTCAAAATCACAGCGACCAGGGAATGCATCTTTTGGAGAGGACACATTAAATTGGGTGAGATTTATGCATGAAAGTTTCAGACTAGGATAAAAGGGCTTATACCACAGTAATGACCAGGAACTTATCTTGTCAATTGTTACTCAATGGTTGAAAGATTTTAAACCATCCAAGTATGGTAGGGGCCTGTCCATCAGGCTTTTTATAAAAACAAAGCTCAATGTTTGATGTAGCTACAGGGCTTAGATTTGTTACACAACCAGTGAAATAAAGAAACACAAGAAAATAAACTAATATAGTGTACAAGGGTACTCACTACATGTTTGTTCATCAGTGTTGTCCCCACAGTCATCTGTGAAGTCACACACACGGTTGTTGTCGATGCACGCTCCTCTCTGAGAACACTTGTACTGATCACTGCCACAGTCACCACTGACTGGAACTATCATAGAAAGATATGTCGATGTAAGTTAGACATCCAGGTAATACGATACACCAAAACATAGCTACTCAAGCAACTGGATATGGTTTTGAAACGGTCAGACGTTTCGGATAGAATCCACTATCCTTCGTCAGTGACACTGGCTATTCAACCTTGATCAAGAAATGAGGTAAAGAATATAAAATATTATGAAAAGTTCCTTGATCAACAGTAACAGTGGAACATCTAAAGTGCATTGTGTACAAATAGTGGTTAAAGTATACTGCCCCTAAACTCATCACAACAGTACAGTGATTGGCTGTTAGGGTTGGTTAGAGTAGACACAGTTAGTATCATTGTGAGACAGAAAAGAACAGGTTTCACTGCACTAACCTGGAAGAGCACATCCCTGGAAACTGACATCATCAATAGCCACGTCACCAAGGTGGTTGAATCCACGTCGAGCTTGCAGAAGTAACTGCAATGTATTGTACAAGAAAAAGTACTCTGAGGAATGCAGCCAACTAGAAATATAATAGCAATGATTACATTGGGACAGCAAACATGGCAAAAATGATAGTGTTCACAAATGAACCTCTATCCATGTGGCATTGGCATTTGTTTAGATTTGTCCATATTTGTTTATAGGTACTGAAGAAACTAAGGTGCTAAGGTAAGGTGGTGTAGAAAGAAAAGAACCATACAGAGCTCAGTACTAAGTCTTTTGTTTTGTTGCCCTCACCTGGAATGGTGTGTTGACCCTTCCTACAGAGACAACAGCTTGCTGCCACACATTACCCTGGTCTCCTGACAGTTCCCACAGAGTAGCCTGGGTTGTTCCCTGCTGCCTCACAACCTGATGATAACAGCATTATTAGCAACTAGAAGACAAATGTCTTGAATATTGTAAATCATG
This sequence comes from Branchiostoma floridae x Branchiostoma belcheri, assembly GCA_019207045.1. Taxonomy (NCBI): domain Eukaryota; kingdom Metazoa; phylum Chordata; class Leptocardii; order Amphioxiformes; family Branchiostomatidae; genus Branchiostoma; species Branchiostoma floridae x Branchiostoma belcheri. The sequence continues at coordinate 12,484,991 of CM033038.1, forward strand.
AAATGTTTGCAGTGGTTTCATGTTTTAAGTTTCTGTTATGAGCTCTCACCACAAATTCATCAAAATGTAATGTTTTTAACTAACTTACTGTGATTGTTTCAAAAACAAAGTCAATTGTTTTTTTACTCCTATTGTGAAATTAAGCTTCTGCAAACTTAAATCAATTGACAGTACTGTTTTTATTGAAAATAATAAATATTTACAGTGAGACACATCTTAAAGTTAACAAACCATCTACAAATATTGCTGAAAATTTGTAGTAGAAAAAAAAAATCAGTTATCTGACATTACCTGCAGGCTCCCAATGTCCTGGCCATACATGTGGTACCAGAAGGTCAGTTCACATGTGGAACTGGCCTGTTGTAGCAAGGGGCTAGTCAAGGTGGCGTAGCTGTACACGTTTCCACTGCTGGCATCCACATACATGTAGAAACCTGCAATGCAGAAGACATTTGGGCTATGTTATGAACAACAGCAATGCTTCAGGAAGACATATGTAATGTTTATGTGACTACTTTTCAGGGTCTTCCTGAATATCTTTGATCTATTTCCTGATTCTTGTCTGCCCCCTCCTGCCTGAACCATTCCCCAAGGAAAATCTGGAAATTCTGACCCCAAGAAGAAGGGCATACTTGAGCGAAAGAGAAGTGATGACACGAGAAGAATTATTCCTAATGTAGAAAGTGATATAGCTAAATGGTGAAGACTAAATTTGAGGTAAATTTGCCTTTCTATCTGCAATTTATTTATGAAGATTCCTTCTAGGTATATTGTAGTAGTGTAGATGTGCAGGTGGGAATATGATAAAGAAAAAACTGTTTCCACTACCAGTATCAAATTCAGCACCATGGACAGATCAAAATGTAGGGTGGGTACCACTAACAAGAGCATTGGTAGTATCAGCACCATGGAGAAAGCAAAGTAACATTGTAACAGATTCTGCAAACTAGTCAGTTGTTTATCTTTTTAAATATCGAATGAATAAACTTAAGTTAGTGTGTACTAGGTTTGATACCTTGTGCAGAAAGTGTGGTGTGGTCGAATGGAGGTCCTGTGTTGGAGTCTGGAGTGGAGCCACGGTGTCGACGCCAAGCAAACGTTCCAGTGCTGGTCTCGTTCCACTGGCAGCCATCATTGTTCTCAAATGTGCAGTCATAGCCTGTTGGATGACACAACACAACATAATGTTAAATTTTGAAAGAAGTGTTCAAATTTCATCCTTAGATTGAAAAGGTCAATTCCCTAGAAAATCAAGTCTGGACAATCCAGATGCATAAAACATAAACAGAAAAATGAAAGCCAAGATCAATGAAATAAACTGAAAACAATGCTCCCTTTATATATGAATGGGAAATATGAATGGGAAATTATGTATATAAGGTCCATACTAACCACAGATTATTTCATCATCCTTGTCCTTACAGTCCTGGTTGAAGTCACACACAGCAGTCTGAGGAACACAGGCCGGCCACTGGCTGTCACTGGATGAACAAGTCACCGCACAAGGGGGGGCAGTGGTAGGTTGGGCTGAAAACACATCAGAAGTTACACAAGTCATGTAACTGAAAGTGTGTTAATAGAGATAACCTTTCGCCAAAGGCTTAGATTAAACCTTCCAAGGTTCAGAATAAAAAAGTACATATAGAGATAAAAGTAAATCTCTGCTGGTAACACAAGCAAGTAATTATCTTTGTTTGTTAGAGAATTTATAATTACTACTACAAATTTCATCCTCTGTTGTTGCACATCTTTATGTATGTAACAACTTACTACGAGCAATGATAGACAGGGACGCATGGGCTGCCATCGCAACTCGAGATCTGATGGACTCGACTTAAGCAAGTAAGCAAGCAAGCACTGCTGCAAGCATTGTCATACAGTAAGACCTGATTTGTGGTAGACTGCCAGATCTCATTTTTTGCAATATCATTGACAACAGCTCTGTACTTACGAGGACATTCTGCGTTGTCCTGGAAATTGATGTCATCAACAGCGATGTCTCCGGTGTGTCCGCTACCCACCACACCCTCCAGCAGGACCTACAGTCATAGAACAGTCAGGATAGAAATGTTACCCATTTATAGTGATGACATACATATACACATGCGAAGAAACACCACTTAAGTGTCATAAACATCACTGGTGTTCTGAGCCCATATTTTGCATGCTAATGGTAGTACATGTAGTTACTGTTTCAGATTCAATTCTGGGTGTTTTATGACAGCCACACCTTAGGTGTTTCAACATCCAACACAACTGACAGTAAACAGGGTTACACCCCAATCTACTGATGTCTGACATAGCTTGTACATGTAAGTGCAGAACTAGGAGGCTACCCATCAGTTACAGGCCTCAGACCTATCTATATGCAAAACTTCAATGTGCAGACTTTGTTTTAATACAGTGAGAGAGATTACGGGAAAGAAAAGGAAGGACCTTACCTCGTAGCTGCTTGGTGCATCCTTGAAAGTGATATAGACTAGCTGCCAGATGTCACCCATGTCAACTGACTTCTCCCATTGGAGCTGCATGGCAGACCCATCTGTAGGCCTCATGTACACCCGCAGGGCTCCAATGTTCTGACCCTAAAAGCGTAATGTTACATAATAATAATGATTTTTACTGTGTATAATCTTGTCTTTAACAGCAAAGGCAATTGATAGCCTAAACTTTCTAAAATGATGAGGGATTTATATGAGCAAAAAATGATGAAAGACGCAATCCTTTAAACATCACTTTTTGAATATCATGCAGTAGAAACATCAGGAAATGGCAATCATGTGCAAAAACCTGCAGAAATGCTACATGCAAAAAGCTGTAGTTTTCTACAGTTATGTAGAAAAAAGTGGCAGAAATGCTGCATCTACATGCAGAAAACCGCAGAAACGCCATTTGCGAAAAGCTACAGAAATACTACTTCTATGGTGTACATGTAAAATGCTACAAGAATACCACACCTTCATGTGGTACCACATGCTCATGCAGCGTGGCATGCTGTTGTCAAACACAGGAGATACCATCCATGCAATATCACCCTGTTGTTGGGGAATGGAGGTCTCGATGTACAAGTAGGTACCTTGAAAAAATAAAAATTCAACATGAGATGAATTGCTTTATAGAATGTCTTTTCACTTTGATATTCTAAGTGCACATATTGAAAGCCTTTTGAAATATTAATCATAATCAATAATATGTTGACAAACAAAACTCTAAACATAATACTTATTGCAATTGCAACAAGTCTAAAGAAATGAAAAATTTTGTCTAATGTATTTCTAAAGGAATGAAATGGGTTCCATGGCTCGAAATTCATTTTTGGGATTAGGTGCACTGGTGCACCCAGCTTAAAAAATTGGGTGAACATTTTTGGTGCACTACTCAAATTTAAGTAGAATGTCAGAAAAACCTAATAACAAAACTTAGTTACATGCTATCAAATTCTTAAAAAAGTACCATGACAAACATTTTATTATCTTTCTAACACCCAGATGTCAAGAATATGATGTATACTAGAGTATACTTTGATATCTTTACATACATAAAGCCAAGATAAAATTTGGGTGCACCCTGTGCACCCACAGAAAATAATTGGGTGCACAGCTCCAATTTTGGGTGCACCTGGGTGCACATGCACCCAGTATTTCGAGCCCTGGGTTCTCTTATATCACTATTTCCTGTGCACTTCCAACTCTTGCATTATCACTTTAAGTGCACTAAGTCTTGATGTAATAAATATATATATATATATATATAGAACATACCATAAGCTGTTCCTAGAGTGTGATCAGCTGATGGTCCGGTGTCTGCAGACACAGTTCCTCCAGTTTGTCGCTCCCAATCAAAGTCGTCCTGTCTCTCCTCGTTCTTCCAAGTACAGGAGCTGCCCTCAAAGTCACATGACCCCAGGGGGTCACATTCCGAGTCCAGCAGCAGGATGTCGTCAATGGCAATGTCTCCACGGTAACTGGTACCACGGACACCTTCAAAAGTAATCTGTAAAACAGGAAACACTCCGGTTCTGACCCATCTGAAATAGTCTGATTTTATCCAACAAAGTGAAAAAAAAAAGCATATTTGCGTAGTTACATGCAAGAAAGCTACTTGCGGTTCTTTTCAAATCAAGCACAAGAGAGAGTCACAAAACAACACAAAAATCATAAACATGTTGCTGTAAGTAAGTTCATGTACATGTATATGGATATGCTTACATTCGTGGCTCTCTACGACTTGTAAAACATTACGTTAGTTTCGATGTTTTGAATTGGTGACTTTAAGTAACAGTAACATGTACTTTTACATTATTCTTTGCATTATTGTTATTGCGTACCTAAAACCAGTGCTAAAACAAAAAATAGAGTTGCCTTAAGCCTGATAACAAGTAGATGGCTCAATAAAGTAAACATACTTTATTTAGATACATGTAACTGAATAGCTCATACCCTGTAATCACGAGAACTCTGGACAGTGGCTTGTGCAACATGCCAATGGTTCCCCTGGTCCCCACTTAGGCTCCACAGTAGAGTAGGGAATGCTGACCCTTCACTCTTGTACACATTCAGGGTACCGATGCTCGACCCATACATGTGATACCAGAACTGCAGGCACTGGCCCGTCGTGGGTGGGTGTGCCTGGGTGGAAATGCGAGCTCGATCGCCAGCATTCAGGCCTGACATCTCAGTGTACATGTAGTACCCTTGAAGTGACAAAAGAATAGATTATATGTATGTATGTATGTACAAGTATAGGCCAGGAACTGGCCCCTTGCGTTGGGTAATACCGCCTCTTACAAGGTGACATACCCTTGTTTAGCTGAGTACAAGTATAGATTATATAGCACTGCGAAATGTCTTTTCTTGGGTGCTTTATTACTTGCATAATCATATAAATACAAATTTGGTGCCATTAATGGCCACCTTAGCAAGCTGAGAGTTAATATAATTGAAGGCTTGATGTCCTCTGGTGACCAGTGTCTTGTCCTTTGCTGAAAATGGCCAGGGGGAAACAAAAAGTTTCAGGATATGCTGAAAAAACCCAATACATTCCTTGTGAAATGTAAGAGCTTTACCTGCAGGAGTGCCATAGGTGTGATCATAACTGGGCCCGGTCTGTGTGGTGCTTGTGCCTCCGGATTGGTAGGTCCAGTCAAAGTCATCAGCCTGGTCCTGGCTGTAGCCACAGTAATCATTCTCAAAGTCACACAGTGCTGAAAAAAGAAAGAAATGCCCAATACATAATGTATGTTGTTGTTGTTATGTCTATATCATTTTTTTGTCAATGGAAACCTTTAGCATGTTGATCTATCTGCATAGTCGTAAAGAACAGCACAAAAAGGAGATATGGAACAGTACAAGCTTCCTGGCACCTTTGACCCTTTGCTGGAATTGTAACTTCTTATTGTTAAGTCTACAAGAACATGGGTCCTAATCTAAGTCATTCCTTGCATGAATGTTTATTACCTTGAAGATTGTTGGTATTTCTTAAAATAATGTATTTGTGAGGATTTGTTACACAGAAGAAAGCCATTGCCAACAAGCATCCACTGAGCTTCTTCTGTCCATAGCAAGCATATTAAATCCTTACAAAATGTCAATTAATGTGACAGTTACTGATGAGCTTATGTTCAAATTTTTGAATGTGAGTACAAACAACCCTGTTCCTCACCTGTTGCTGGACAATCTCCAATGTTGAAGCTGAAATCATCCACAGCGATGTCCCCACTCCAGGTTTGGCCACGCGTAGCCTCCACTACAACCTGCAGCGTGTACTGACCATTGTACTACAGAGTTAGAGAGACACCCACAGTTACTAGGTGCGTTGAGACCAGGACAGAAAGGTAAGGAGACTTATGATAAGGGGAAGAAAATTCCAATGTACACAAAAGGGTAGAATGTAAGTACACTCAGTGTTATAGAGGGTTTATTGCATATACATGTGTAGTAAGTTTTCATTCAAAGATTGCAGTGAAAGTGTCTCAAATAAAAATTAGTTTCCCTTATCTTGATTAAAATTTTTCAGAAATTGAATTGCGTCTTTTTTGAGGGGTTTACAAGTGACCTCCAGTCATCAAAATCCATATTAAAGAATCATTACATCTATTAAGAAGGTATATCATTATGAACAAAACAACTGCATGTGAAAACAAAACTGTTAGCTGTAAAGGATTCTCACCTCATTGGGGCTATCTGCAGTTATGTGCACTTGTGCGTAGTTCCACTGTGGTCCTCTGTTTCCTCGCATGCGCCAGATGATAATGTCTGGGACACCAGCGGTACGGGCATAGATGTTGAGCTGTCCCACACTGGACCCGTACATCTGGTACCAGAACTTCATGCACACACCGGCATTGGTGGCTGTGAAGGACTTGCTCATCAGCTTAGCTGAGTCATTGAGCTGCTGGCCGGATGCTTCAATGTACATGTAGAAGCCTGTGTAAAGTGTAACACATGTGCATAAGATCATACAACAGCCCAGCACTCAGGAAATCAATAGGTCAATCTGGCAATGGAAGTGTGGTGCTGAATTATGAACATTATGTCACAAAATCAGTTCTGAACAACCAATATCAAAACTTGTACTGTAACAGGAGACAAAAAAGGGAACAATGAGGAACAATTTTATATTTACCACTGTCTGTAAGTGTAGTGTGATCAACTGCTGGGCCTGTTCCCACAGAAACTGTGCTGCCACTGGCTCTGGTCCAATCAAAGTCATCGTTGGTGTCTTGCATCCAGGAACAGATGTCCGACTCAAAGGTGCAGTCATTCTCATTTGGAGCTGTATACAGGGTTAAAAGGAAGGCAATCTCTTGAGTGTCGACTTTAAAGGTCAAATCTAGGGCTCTTAAATAATAATAAGTAAACATTCACGAATTCGTCTTTCGGAAGGGACATAAAATGGGGGCCAGTGTTCAAGGAGGTCACATGAATCAGCCTCATTACTCAAAACGTACCTACTGGCTGCAAATAATACAGCAGATTTATTATTACCAATTTCATTTGTAAATGAAGAAAAATACAGTGACTAAAAAAACTTGGGATGTACTCACGATACACAGGTGGCATTGTTACAGTTGGTGTCGTGGGTGTTGTAGGGACAAATGGACAAGCACCAGGCTGGACATCAATGTCATCCAATGCAATGTCACCAGTGTAGTTACCTCCATACACACCCTCAAACATTATCTGGGTAAAAAAGACACAAAATTGCATCATTTGCAAAGTAACAGACTTTTAGCATGTCCTTAACCATCATGCATGCATGTTACATGCTTTATTTCTTTCACTCTTATAATTTTGTACACTGGATAATACTTTAATTCTTGAAATGTTTGAGTTGTTCTTATTTACACGGTTTCTGCAGTGATATATTTATATTTCAGCCATACCATAGGTATGGTGAAATATATTGTATTCGTAATGTTTCTTTCTTTCTTTCTTTCTCCTGTCAAATCTTCAAATCGAATCAACTCCGCCATTTTTTAACCGATTGACTTGAAATTTGGCACAAAGGTAGAGTAAGCCAATACCCTCAGGTGTTTTTTTCATTTTTTTCATATCTGCCTTTAAAATGATTTTATTGAGGTTATTGTCAATTTTTATGTATATTTCGGGCTCCTGTACCCTGGTATTACAGCCGAATGACATGAAATTTGATACAGAGGTGCCTTGATCATATGCTCACCTAGATTCAATAACAGTTTTGGCATACGGTACAACAAAATGCTTAATTTTGCGATTTTTGGCCATTTTTTGACCAAAAAAGGACATTTTTGGCCCCTGTAGCCTCGTTTTACAACCAAATGATCTGAAATTTGATATAAAAGTGCTCTTCAATTATGTGCACATAAATTCAATAAAAGTTTTTCCATACGGTACGACAAAATGCTTAATTTTGCGACTTTTTGACCAAAAAAGGACATTTTTGGCTCCTGTAGCCTCGTTTTACAACCAAATGATCTGAAATTTGGTATAAAAGTGCCCTTCAATTATGTACACATAAATTCAATAAAAGTTTTCCCATACGGTACAACAAAATACTTAATTTTGCGATTTTTGGCCATTTTTTGACCAAAAAAGGACATTTTTGGCTCCTGTAGCCTCGTTTTACAACCAAATGATCTGAAATTTGGTCTAAAAGTGCCCTTCAATTATGTGCACATAAATTCAATAAAAGTTTTCCCGTACGGTACAACAAATGCTTAATTTTGCGATTTTATGGCCATTTTTTGACAAAATTTTGACATTTTTGGCTCCTGTTCCCTCGATTTACAACCTAATGACCCGTAAATTGGTAAAGGGGTGCTCTAGATATTTATTCAAATGACCCATGTATATTTTTTGGCATGGACCACTTTAAAATGATATATTTGGGGGTTTTTTGGTCATTTTTGAATGGCCAAAGGGGTCAACTACCTCAAGGCCTATTGTTGCATGAGGGAGATGGCTGAAATATGCTGTATTTGCTCTCAAGCAAATGTCGGCCTTTCTAGTCACTATTAAAATCATGACAGTGTGTCTATCCCTTTCTATTGTACTTTACAACAGAACTATTTCAACCAAGCACTTAACATACAACTCCTTCCATGAAACTAAATCCCTACAAAGATTCATTCATGAATGTAACATTACATTTACAGTAGCTGAATGCTACTGACCTCCCATTGTGTAGTTTGAGTGATCTGCACCAGACCCTGTCTCCAAACGTTACCCTGGTTACCGGATGAACGCCAGCGGTAAGTGGCGTTGATGTTGTTCCCTCCCGTGTACACGGCTGTGAGGACATTCAGAGAGCCTACACCAGCTCCGTACATGTGGTACCAGAAGGACAGGCATGACATTTGTGTTGGTGCAAAACTTTCACTCAGGAGGAAGGCGTTTTCTCCCGCAGGTCTGTTGTTACCCGATGACTCAATGTAAAGGTAGTAACCTGCAAGTAACATCAAACAAGGCACTTAGTATACAAAAAACAGGGGGACGTTTTCATTAAGTCTCCTTACACAATGTATGTTACAGGAGATTATTACAGGAAAGAAGAAAAAACAAGCTCATTTTGTAATCAAAGGCTTTATGACATAAGCTCATTTGACAGTTTGTAACAGTTTCCTGACACAGTACATTCAAACGAGAAAAAAGCCTATTCAACGAGATCTGCTAGATTTTTTTTCTTGCAATGTCATAACATTTGATATCAGAAACTGATTCATTTCAATAGGTAAACATAATCTCTACACATTTGTGTATACTATGATGATGGAAAGTCTTACCCTGGTCAGTGTTGGTCGTGTGGTCCACTGACGGTCCTGTGAACAAGCTGGGTGTGGCACCATTGTCTCGCAACCAATCAAAGTTGTCTATGTACAGTTCGTTGGTCCAACCACACATGTCCCTCTCAAAGTCACAGAATCCTGGAAAAAATACATAAAATATTCTTAATTTGTCCCTTGAAGCTTTTGAAGATGCCATCTTTGCTTAGCAAAAGACAATCACATAAAATTTTGAAGAAAGATAACTGAAGTAACAAATACATGAATAGCGTACATCAATGAAGGCTTGTGACTGTTACACAAAGTTACAGCTACTCAAGGAACTGGATAAATCTATGGAGTTGCTTGAGTAACTGTTTAACCTAGCATGAATAGCATATCTATGGAATTTAAGTGTACAGGACAGAAAAGCAATGTTACAATAAAAAGAATATGTTTTGCTTGTGATTCTAGTGTGGTGCTAAGACCAAAATACAGACAGTCATTATCTACAGAGCAAAATCCTTAGCTTAAGTAAAGGTCCTTTGAGTGTACTCCATTGGTAGACTTACCTGGTCTGTTACATGCCCCAACTATCACCTTGATGTCATCCAGTGCAATATCTCCCCGGAACCCATTTCCAACCACACCTTCAAACACAACCTGGAAGATGAAAAACATAATAATGATTATGATGATAATGACCCATGATGATCCAAAGCCATGTATCTTGAAATTCCACAAGTGCCTTTTTTTTGGTGTTGAATCAGAAGTTAAACCTTATTCAAAGGTATCTTAAGTACTGACCCTGAAGCGGCGTCTTGCGCTAGTCAGTGTGGCCTGACCAAATCTCCAGAGGTTACCCTGGTCACCTGACTTGGTCCAGATGGGACCGCTGACGAACACTTGTCCCTCCTCCTGCTGGTACACATTCAGGGTGCCGACGTGGTCCCCGAACATGTGCACCCAGAACTGCAGGCACTGCGCCCCGTTGTTGGCGTCGTAGTAAGGACTGAGCAGGCGGACACGATCCCCAGACTGTCTGGGGCTGGACGTCTCCATGTACAGGTAGTAGCCTAATGTTTGAGAGATATTCAAGCTGACAAATTAGAATACCGGATGCATTGTCAAGATTTGGTATTGCACTTTGCTTAACCTAATCAACAAGCACACACTAAGAAATTTTAAATATAAACTGACCTGAAAGAGTCCCTATCAAACTTGTACTGGTATAGAAAATTTTCACCAAAAAGCAAGTGATTGTTCACTATTCATAATGATTGACTTTTACATTTAAAACAACTGGGGAAATTTCAAGGTACCTGCAAGTACTATCATAAAAAAAACCAATTATGTTCTTCATGTGGTATGTTGGAGAATGCATGTAGCTCTTTATGATGGTAAGTATTTGTTACTTTGTCATATGATCATTGTACATTGACAAATTGAGAGCAATATTGGGATACTTATGCATTTGTCACACAAAATTCTGTCTTGTTGCAGAAATGCCTGTCAAATGTCCTTGACAGTTCTGTCACAGCCTGCATGAGAATTCTGCAATTTCAGAATCAGCTACGACAAATGGGGCACCATCAACTAAAATTAGATATTTTAATTAAGATCTTTATCATACCCAAGCTTGACAGGTAGGTGTGGTCGTAGCGTGGTCCAGTACCAGATGATGCTGTTCCATTCCGATGTCTCACCCAATCAAACTCATCATCCCCAGCCTGTTCCCAGTTACACAGGTCAGCCTCAAATGTGCACTCAGCTGAAAAATACACAACAATAATCATGATACAAAAGTTGGATGAAATTAGTGTATGCTCTTTATGTTCTATGGCCCATCCCTGCTTGTCATTTACTTGGCTTCTAAGCCATTTCAGGACACATGCAGTATTTGTATACTTCTGTGCATATAAAAGTCTTCACATCTAGCATTGGACATATAATTTCCCTTGCACTGACAGCAATTATAGTGCTGTATCATTGCTGTCTTTAGATCCTCTTAATGTATGTAATATCTCAATTGGGCAGTAATGCCTCAAAATAAGAAACATAGTACATGTAAGACTACTGTAATTGCTTCTGTACACATTAGAATTCTAAAAATAAAACAGAAACAAGTTAGAACCCACAAATGCACTTGAAGGTTCATATATAAGAACATCTACAGCAAGAGGCACAATGTTGACATACGTGCTGCTGGACAAGCGCTGCTGGTGAACACGACATCATCTAATGAGATGTCTCCGACATATCCAGGTCCAACTGTGCCCTCGATGAATAACCTGTACCCAACTGGTGCCATGATGCTGACGTGAGCCTGTTTCCATTCGTTTGCCTGGGTGCCTTGAAGCTGCCACACCTGCAAACATACATGTATGCATTAAATTTCATCTGACATACATGACGCCAAAATTAACTTCAGGTTGTGTACTATCACTAGATTAAATGGCTTATGTTTCATGTACATGTACACATTACACCGATAAAAATTAAGTTAGAAAGGCTTTTGCAAAATTTTAAAGTGACAGGATTTAATTTAATTCAGTTTGTTACGTGTAAAGCTGAGATGAAAGACTGTGTTACTTGAATGAGCATGTTATTTTCCACGAAAGCTATTGACAAGTTGAATATAAGGACTCAATATATTTCCCTAAGGTTCAGTGTTTTTTTTAAATTTTAGATTCTGACCATGGATATTGTTTACCCTAATTCCTATTGGGTGTGCATCAACAATGCAACTGGAAACTTCAGATAACAACAAATATTAGAGTACCAAAACAGTACTGACCATAGCCTTAGTCTGTCCCTCCTGCTGCATGTGTACAGACAGGGAGCCGATGTGAGGCCCAAACATGTGGTACCAGAAGGAGAGGCAGCCTCCGTCGGTGGAGGTGGCTGGGAGGCTGCCTGTCTCCAGCCTGGCGATGTCACCGTCCTGTCGGGGGCTGGATGCCTCCACGTAGACGTAATAACCTGAGAATGACATGGACATCTCAGGATAACTATAATATAGCCTGGTATCCATCCTATTCAAGCTCTGATCACTTCGCTGCAGTAAAATCTGGCCTCATTAGCAGTCGCTAGACTATCAGTTGGCAAGAGAATCAATCACATCCATTGAGAAAACTGGACATAGAATAAAACTGATACCATGGTAGCATGGCTAATTGCTAACAACCTTTAATCCCAAATGTATAGATATTGATGCCTCAACATACATGTACATGTATGCCTTAAAGCCTTCCATTTGAATGTGATAATTGCTGCCATGAATAGTTTCATCATCACTAAGTAAACAGACTTTTTTACATAACCACAGTTTTGTTTCAACTGACATTTTGGTGACCGTCTGTCACCTTCCTCAGGGCAATTCTGGTTAGTTCACATTGTACCACAGCAACATGTGTTGCTGCATATGTTGTCTTGAGGAAGGGCAATGAAACATTGGTGGAAATAAAGCAGTGGTTGTGAGAAAAGAGCCTTTATTCAGTGATAATTACTGGTTCAAAGGAAAGCCTTACCAGTCCCAGTGGTGTGATCATTGTCCGGTCCAGTGTTGCTACTGGCCGTGGAACCCTGCTGACGTGTCCAGTCAAAGTCATCGTCTGTGGACTGGCGCCATCCGCATATACCACTCTCAAACGTGCAGTTATAGTCTGGAATAAATATTGTAAACTCTCAACAGGCTGTTCAACAATTAAATAGTCAGAAATATTGGCAAACATACAACAAAGATTGCTAATGGTATTGATTATATATATATATATAGCCTACATAAATACTTAAACTAAATTTGAAGCAATAATAGTAATTGTTATAATCTGAAACAAAGAGTTTAAATGATGCAAAACTGATGTTGTAAAAGAATAAGCACAGGTTAAATTCACATTATCAAATGGGCTAACATTTCTTTGGATTCGATCGATAGAAATTAGTCTGTCTAGATTAAATCATGAAACAGAAGCAACAGGAGTAGCAGTCTGACCTCTGTCAGAGCCAAGGTCACACTGGATGAAGGTGATGTCATCGATGGCCATGTCGTCTGTGTCGGGCAGAAGGAATCCCCAACCCCCACCGGACTGGCTGGGCACTCCCTGGAACTGCAGCTGTGGACAGAAAGATGCATCATGCAAAATGTAATGTGCTTCTTATCAAAGATGCAGATAAGTGATTAAGATAACAACTTTTTTGGTGTGTCGATGAAGATTAGACATGGTAATAAGATATGCCAAAAGCAGTTAACTGAGTAACGTTACTCAAGCAACTGGATAATTTTAAAAATGGTCAGATGTTTCATGCAGATAGCATTCTGCTGTCTTTTGTCAGTGACACTCCTCTGGTTTGTATGCACTTGTGACAGTATAAGTTCTTATCATCACATAAGCTTTTTGTCTCTGGATCAGTACAAAGTTTTTAAGAATGTGCAGCAAAAAATAAAACTCGGGTTGCTCTATATCTACAAATTATGCATCAGTTTTTATACAACACAAAATGGTAGGGAGGGAAATGTCTTGTGAAAACAATTTCTACTGGTTTACCCTGTAACCATCAGGCTGTGATCCGAGGTCAACCGTAGCCTCCTGCCAGGCATCTCCCATGTCTGCATCATTTCTCCACAGCTCCATCAGGGCACTGCCATCCCCAGCAGCGTCCAGCATCAGCCTCAGCGCACCCACACCAGGGCCGTACATGTGGTAGTAGAAACGCACCTGCAACAGAGTTGTTCATGGAGTTAAGGCCACATGAATATAATTCCTTTGCTCTTGAATATTTTCAAAATCTGATTGTAGCATCAAGAGGACATGAAAACAGAGGAATGGCATGAAACTCCATGTCCAATAGGTACTGACTTTCCCTGCAGAGTTTATCTTAATGGTTATATTCTAATCTATAATTTTTTTTTTAATTGTTCAGAAAAAAACATTGACATGACATTGCCTAAAAGAACTGGTTGTAAGACTTAATCTGAATTCATGGGGACTTAATGTTGTGATTAAAGGGAAAAGTAGTTTTTCCCAGTGTTTGTAGCAGTTGAAACAATTCTGTAGTAGTAATACATGAGAAATATACATTTGCAGTGTCATGTATTTGTGGTAGAGAGAGGTTACTGTGAATAAGAAACCACCACAAACATTTCAAAATTTACATAATATTATGACAGAAACTGTGTCCACCCACCTGACAGACATTAGATGTTTGTGACAGTGGAACACTCTGCAGAGCAGCTGGGGTCAGGAACAGTCCACTGCCTCCTTCCACATACATGTAGTGACCTACATGTAATATCACACGAGTCATGACCAGTAAGACTCTGTATCTTCAAACGAAACTTACTGAATCTTTGAATTTTGTTAAAAAACACATCTTGGTGCAAAGATGATCCCGTCAACTAACCTACAAAAGGAACAAACAGGCAAATATGACCAATTTTTAGTGGTTCCCTAGATAATCTTTCCCATTGACACAATTCGGCATTTGATGTCATTAACCACGATATTTGTTTAGCCAAGCTTAAGAGCTATGGTTTTGAGGAATCGGCAATCAAGTGGGTACAGAGTTATCTTGGCAACAGGAAACAAGCTGTATTCGTTAACGGTAGTTTTTCCTCTTATAAAGAATCCAGGTGCGGCATTCCCCAAGGCAGCTGCCTGGGTCCATTGCTTTTCTCTATATTTGTCAATGATCTCCCCGCAGTTACAAATAGTACAGTAGTCATGTACGCTGATGATTCAACGCCCTCAGCTTCGGCTCCCACCGTCGCAAAATTGAAATACAAATTGCAGACTGACTTGGAGCGAATCTGGAATTGGGTACAAACTAATCATCTTGTTCTCAATATTGGAAAAACTAAATCAATCATGATGGGTACGCAACAAAAACTAAAAAGTAATCCCAAATTAGAACTAAGAATAGATGGAATAGATGGAATCTATTCCTACCCTGTCCAGTTTGTGTAGTATGGTCCACAGATGGTCCAGTGTTGGCGGTAGAAGTTGGTCCTTGGTTCCTTGTCCAGTCAAACTGGCCTGAGCTGATATCTGCCCATCCGCACTGGTCACGTTCAAAGGTACAGGCACCTAAATATAAAATGAGTGGGTTTAGAAACTTGCAGCTAAGCACTTGAACTTGGTCAAGTAAGATTGCATTTAAGTCTTATATGTTGTCAACTTCTTACGTGTTATATACACTAAATTCTATGCTGAAATCTTATTTGTTAATGGATTTTAAAAAGAACACGCTTTCATGTGAATGGGGCTCATTGACTTGCAAATATTGACATGCGCATAGAAATCATGCAAAGATTGAGAGAATACAAAGCATGTAGGACTGAAGAAAATGTCATTTGGCACATGCAGACAAACCAGCCTATCAATTTTCCAGCTGTGTGACAAGGGTACAGTATTAGTATTTGAATAAATTTGTAGTCCCACTTTCCAATAAATTTGTAGTCCCACTTTCCAATGTTTTTAATGTCAATACCAGTTCAGAGAGCCTTACCACACATGGCTTCATCTGATGCCATCACAGAAGGAGAGCTGGTGAAACAGTCCATGATGTAGTCGCAGACTTTGCTGGCATCGATGCAGGAGTTATCCTCCAGACACTTGAACTGTCCAGGCTGGCAGGGGGACTGGGTGGTGATGGGCGGGGCGATGGTAGTGGGAATGGGGGGCAAGGGGCCGTTGTCTGGCACACAGCCAGATGTGAAGGACATGTCGTCAATGGCAATGTCACCCTGGGGTCCATTACCGACAGTTCCATCAATCATCAGCTGCAACAGGGAAAGGATTTGTTAAAATTAATAGGACTAGTACACCCATAACTTATAGTCCATCTTTATTGTTCTTGCTAATGCCACACAAAATGTCACAAAGGCAATGAAAGGAGCATAAGTCGTCAAAGTCTCTCATAAAATACAGAACATGACAAACAAAATTCTGGACCATCACAAACATATTCAATAAAAAGAACAGCTTCAAGTACATGTATGTCAGTTTAGAATTGGAACAGAACAATTTTGTAAATATTATGTATTTGTAGTGTTGGATTCAAGTATTCCTCTATGGTCAAATGTATGTATATTAGCACACACTTGCAAACAAAATCAACTGATGGGCTATAGTGACATATCTTACCCTGAAAAGTCCACTGCTTTGTATGGTGATCTCTGCCCTTTCCCAGTAGTTTCCAACCTGTGTGGTTCTCGCCCATATCTGAGTCAGCGGTCCACCGTAGGTGGTACGGATTTTGACAGCAAGGCTGCCGATGTTATTTCCATACATGTGGTAGTAGAACCTCAGCTGAAAAACAGGTCAGCAGGATACATTGAATTTTACATTGACATTTTATGATATAATTACATTTCAAGATTTATGTATCCTTTCATTTTGGACAATTTTGTGAGCTAAACTCTGCATTAAGTGTCTGGCACATTTTCACAATCAGAACAAAGAAACTACATTAATTTTGTATACACTGAAATTATTGAAATCAAAGACTATCTCTCTCTATCTCTCTTTCTCTCTCAATTTAGCTCACTGTACTGAAACCCTGCTTATGGTCTGACCTTGGTGCTGAAATTCTTATTACTATAACATTACAGTATGACAGTGTCTCTATTACATGTCCAGTGCCTCTAAAGGCCACTTTTTTTTTACAAGAAAATGAGGGCAAAACAAAAGAATGAAAATCCACACTCACTTTACAAGGATTACTGTCTGTTGTGCCGGCAAATATACGGCTTGCAACTCGTGCAAAGTCTCCAGGCCGCCTGTTGTTGGCTTCAATGTACAGATAGTAACCTGTGGGCAAAATAGGGCTGACAGTTAAGTTTCTATCCAAATTTGAAGGTTAGGCAGCCTTCAGCAGTGTTACTAAAATTCTAGCCTCCTACATCGTCTGTCCCTGAAATGCAAGATGTGAATACAAGTGCAGGACCAATTCATGTAACCACAAATCTTTCATTCTATTTTTTTTCAGAATATTTAGGTCACAATTATCTACTTTATTGGTTCTTTGATGTTAGAAATAGTGTTAGATTGAAACATGGACATGAAAACAGACTCTGAGCAGAAAATCTGTTTCTTGGTATGCACAGGTTTCAGGGAGTGAAAAGAGACAGGTGCCATTTTTCCTCCCAGTGCTGTTTTCATGAGGTCCTCTTGCATGCTAAAATGTTACACAAAAGTGTCCTAGAACCATTGAATGTGGTCTGAAGATACGGGACATATCAAAGGTAATTTACCAGCATCAGTGTTAGAAGTGTGATCCCTGCAGGGCCCAGTGTTGCCTGAGGGTGTGCAGCCGGCTCGCCTGGACCAGCTGAAGTTATCTCCACCAAACTGGGTCCACCTGCAGATGCCGTTCTGGAAGTCACACCTGTCAGGGATGTTCGCTGGAACAAAGGGAAAATTCTTTCTATCTATTTGCAACAGGAAATCTTAGAACAAAGAATGATAATACACAAAGGGTATGTTGGGTAATGCAAATTTATCTACTTTTGCAGCAATTCTTTTTTATGGTGGAAAAAAGAAGGATTTGCAGTGTTCTGAATTTGCTGTTGAAATGAATCTGTAATAGTAGTACAGAAGTAATACAATGGAAACTTGGTGTCATGGTGTCCTGAATTCAGGACCACAACAGCTAGCTAGCTAGCATGCCAGATAGAGATGCATGGTCTGAATCATTAATGGCACCTTTAACAAGGATAACTGAACTGATGAATTCAAAGTAACATATAAACCAAACAATAAAACAACCATGAAAGTTTACTCTTCTATTGAATACTTGGGTTTCCAGAGATTTTGATGACTTTTGCCAAACAGTATCAACAAATCAGTCAACAATGGCCTACCACACTGGTTGGGTGCCTCATCTGTCCCATCCCCACAGTCGTCAGTGTAGTCACAGACTCGGTCCAGTCCTACACAGGAGCCCCGGGTGCACCTCAGCTGGTCAGCAGTGCAGGAGTCCTCGGTTGCTATGATAACAACACACAGGCCATATAAGGTCATATGTCAAGACTGAGTGGGTGACTGGACCTGAAGAAGGCCAAAGTGTCAGTTGAAAACCTTATTCATAACGTGGTCATAAAATGGTTGGATCATTTGACATAAGCTGGGCAAAAAAATCATACTAAGTATACTTTCCACCTAATTTAACATTCCCTCTTAATTTCATTTATGCACTAATTGCAATAAGAAATACCAAAACAATATCTCTGATACTTACGCGGCAGCTCACAGTTGATAAAGTTGATGTCATCCAAAGCGATGTCACCCTGAACACTGAAGCTACGAGTAGCCTCAAACAAGATCTGAAACAAAGAAACAAGGCAAAATTATCCTCCTTGCAGATGCAGCAGATCCTGTAAACTTTAGAACAGACTTATATTTAATTGCTTTATCATTGTTTCTATACACTGTACCATGTACAACTGTCGAGCAATTAAGTTTTCATTCATGGATACCTGGAATGGAGCCCGTAGTTGTCCCAGGCCAATGATCATGCTGTTCCACCTGTTGCCCTGGCCTCCTATTCTGCGGAACAGCTGTGTGTCCTGATTTCCTTGTCTCAAGATCACCTGCATGGTACCAATACCTGAAGGGGGAAGAGGGTGTCATTAACCATGCCTAACCCACAGAGGAAGCAATATACATTACAAGGGATATCAATACCATAATAACTAGAAAGGCCGACATTTGCTTAAGAGCAAATACAGCATATTTCAGCCACACCCCTTCCCACGCAACATTGGACTGTTCCAAATCACCCCTGCGCAAAAATGGAACATCCTCTTAACAGTACATTATCCCCCAAAGTGGACTGGTATTGTGAATTGATTCCAGGTAAAAACAGAGCTTGCTTCTATTTTTCAGAAAATGACAATAATCACACCTTCCATTCAGAAATTTTCATCATGACTGAAAATTGTTGAATGACTTCATGTAACGGGGGCCGCCCTAAGACGGTCACCGTCGTAAGACGGTACGGATTTTTTGCTGATCTTATTATCCATAAGTACACCGTGTTTGTTGCCACTGACTATGCTGATTACAAAGGTAAATAAACCAAGTCCATGTACACAGCTTTAATTTGAATTCCAAGTATACTTTAACATATTTACTTCATGTTTTTTTAAAAACAGAATTCTAACAGTAATGTTGACAGTGCTGAATCACTGCGGTCACCGGCCTCTGCGTATTGGCGGCTCGTGTCGCTAACTATACGAACTCTTCCAAGCAGTCACACAACTGCCATGATACACATAAATAAAGCTCCATAAAACACTAAGAATATGGGTCTTCAAATGTTTGTTTAGTAGAAAAGCAACCAAAAGGAAGCGACATAAACATTGCCACCATTGTACTCCCAAGGGAGTGTGGCCGTGAAGGTGGCAGACTAGAGAACGCTCCAAATTTTTATGTGACTGGTAACAAATGATTCGTGCTGTCTATGAAAATAAGACTTGAAAGAGAGATGTAGATGATATTTTCATATAATCAGACAGAGTTTTGTTGATGTTGGCGGTGTCTTTTTTTCGTAATGTTTTTTTTAGTCGGGCATTCACAATCAGTGCATTCAGCCCATTGCCGGTAAAAACATCAGCTGGATTGTTCTAGGTACAGCCTTCCTCGTGTGAGACAAGAAGTACATACAGTCACAATTTTACTGTCAAAAGAAAGCTAAAATATCATACTATAATTTTTTTTCTGTGTACTTAAATTTACCACTTACTTCTGAAGAGAGCAAAATGTAAAAAAAAGCGTACCGAGTTAGGCACACTGTCCAGCGTAGCTCAAAATTGGAAGGTTACATACACGAAATTGTCTCACAGTGTTTGCCGCTTGTAACACGCAGCGCGAAATGTTCATGAACCACATGAATGCATTTCTTATTCAAGTATGTTGTTGAAATCTATGTGGAAAAAATTTAGTCATCAAAATTTGACCACTCTCAGGCAACTAGCGATGGAGCGTCATGAGTTTGAGCGCAAGAAAAAGCGTACCGTGTTGGGGCACCTCCCGTTAATGTCATTAACAATTTTCAGTACGATAACTTGGTGTAACTTTAAAAAAGTATAAGCTCCTTGTGATGTGGGTACATCTATTATTGCAGTGAACTTTTTTTATTCAAGTAGGGCATACGATTTAATAATTATCAAGCAGGTGCAGGTACTGTAGGAGCGTTTGTTTTCTTCAAGCTGTAAAACTGTTAAACTGTTTTACTTTGTATGCAATCAGCCATCGAGCGTATTCTTATTTTAGTTTAACAACTTCCTGCCAGACCCGGAAGATACGATTGAACCTTGTTCGAGGATTTATTTTCGTCTGTCTGGTCAGTCTGTTCATACCCTGGCGCTGAGAGTGTTTTATTGGGCTGAAACTCTGGCAGTTTAAAGTTACTTACAATTTAAATGTTCAAAGTTTATGTCAAACAACAACAGCACTAGGAAATGTGGCCACTATAGACAGGTGGTCACTATAGAGAAAATGCTGATCTATTGACTAGGAGCCATACGTTACACATGATTTCAGTACACTGATCATTAATCATATAAACATTGCACAGGTAAGCCAATTGTTTAGATGTACAATTAAGTTCAAATAATTCTGAAGAGAAATATTGATGAGAAAATAATCATTCTCGCCACTGTCTAACTTATAATTACGTATCAAAACTAAACGCAGATTTTCTAACTAACGCACCTTTCGCCGACTTCATCAAAGGACCGCCGGCTATCAATCAAACACGGCTGTTGATTAGACTTAGAGTTTCAAACAGTCATGTGCTTTGTGCCAGTTGACAGCGAACTTCATGCTACGTGATGTTTTACATTGCTTGGACCTTCTTTCCTACAGCGGTGCTTCTACAGAATATTTAGACTGTAACCACATGTTTTATAGAATAGAATTTGACGCAGAACAGCGTTTTTGCTGGGTATTTTTCTTGAAAAATGTCCGTGGGAATATCAGCGAGGCGGCGACGTAGGGATATCAGACCGTCAACAAAAGTCGCACGGCGGCTAACGGCGCAGCGAAGATACTAGCGCTATAAATAAGCGCTTCAACTAAGGATGGCAACCCGTACAATATTTTTGTATACTGTTGAGCTAAGTAAAGTTTGTTGTTTATGAGGTTTTAGTTGTCTTTGAAGCTTTGACCCAAAATATTCTAAAGTCAAACTGCTGAAGAGAAGTAAGTGACTGCTACGATTATCGTAGATATGGCCCTAAAAAAACTGATAAAAGAAGCCTTCTCAATAGTCTAAAATGCAAGAGCTTCCAGGGGGGCTTCGCCCACCTGGGTCCCCCCCACAGTGGCCCTGCCCCTGGACCCCGCCAGGGACATTCGGCGGCCCCCGGACCCCTGTCCGACGCTTTGAAAAAATCCTGGCGAGAAGTCTGTACGGCCTGAGTCTTCAAGTTAACGTATTGTGTGGTCCCGCTTATGAATATTAATTAGCCTTCGCTTTCCTCTTCGCTGATTGGCTGAACCATTAATTGAATTAACTCTTCCTGCCGGCTAGACGCAGGTGCAGATGTCGGCTCTGTGGGGTGAACGTCCGAAAGGTCATGGCATGGAGAACGAAAGAAAACCAATTTCCCCTAAAAAAAGTGCTGTAATTAAGCCTTTTACAGTACTTTATGCCAAAAATTTTACTTGGATCATTTTACCAACTATCTTATGCCTATCTATACCAAATGTTACTCATACCAGGGTACAGGGGTGCAAAATATACCGTTATAAGACCGTCAACAACAGTCGCACGGAGCTAACAGCGCAGCGAAAATACCATCGCTAGCGTTTCAACTTCGGATAACAAGTTATAAGTACTGTTGAACTCAGTAACGTTAAAGTTTGTTTTTAGTTGCCTTTGACGGTTTGACCTGAAATAGTGTTACGCTAAACTCCTGAAGAGAAGTTAAGTGACTGCTGCGATTATCATAGATATGCCCCTAAGAACTGATACAATATAAAGCCTTCTGAATAGTCTAAAATGCGAGAGCCTTAGGCGGGCTTCGCTCCCACTGGCGGGAACACTGCTATATACGGGATCATGAGGCCTCGCTTATGAATATTAATTAGCCTTTGGCCTCCTCTTTGCTGATTGGCTAGGTCTTTGATTCAATTAACTCTCCGGCTGACACGCACAGGTGTGGCTCTGTGCGGGGTCACGGAAGGTCACGTCAGGAGGCCAAAAGAAAACAAATTTCCCCTCAGAAAAGTGCCAAAATTAATCATTTTAAAGTTGTTTATGTCAAAAATTTTACTTGAATCCTGTTACCAAGTATCTAATGCCTATCTATACCAAATTTCAGGTCATTTAATTGTAATACCAGGGTACAGGAGCCAAAAGTGTCCTTTTTTGGTCAAAAATTGGCCAAAAATCGCAAAAATAAGCATTTTGTTGCACTGTACACCAAAAGTGTTATTGAATTTATATGAAGGGATTATCAAGGCACATCTGTGTCAAATTTCAGCTCATTCGGTTGCAATACCAAGGTACAGGAGCCAAAAGTGTCCTTTTTTGGTCAAAAATTGGTCAAAAAATCGCAAAAATAAGCATTTTGTTGTACTATACACCAAAAGTGTTATTGAATTTATATGAAGAGATTATCAAGGCACATCTCTGTCAAATTTCAGCTCATTTGGTTGTAATACCAGGGTACAGGGGCCAAAAGTGTCCTTTTTTGGTCAAAAATTGGTCAAAAAATCGCAAAAATAAGCATTTTGTTGTACTGTACACCAAAAGTGTTATCGAATTTATATGGGGGCATTATCAAGGCACATCTCTGTCAAATTTCAGCTCATTTGATTGTAATACCAGGGTACAGGGGCCAAAATATACAGTTTTGGTCTAAAATTGACCAAAAAATCTCAATAAAATCATTTTAGAGGCAGATATGAAAAAACTGAGAAAAAAGCATCAAGGTATTGGCCCATTCTACCCCTGTGCCAAATTTCAGGTCATTCGGTCCAGGAACGGCGGAGATGAATCACTTTGAAGATTTGACAGGAGAAAGAAGAAAGAAAGAAAGAAACATTACGAATACAATATATTTCACCATACTATGTATGGCTGAAATATAACAAGAAAGACAACAGAGAACAACAGAATGAAGAGTTTAAGTATGTACTAGATAATCACCATTTTGAACAGAAAATAACAGATTGAAGAGTCTATACTCACCATTTCCATACATGTGATACCAGAAGGATAGCTGACAGGTAGGGCTGGACTGATCAAACACGGGGCTTGTCAACATCGCAATGTCGTTACGGTTTCCATCATCTGCCTCTACCGCCAAGTAGTGACCTGACAAAATACAAGATCCAGTTGTCAAAGAATTGATCTTGATATACTTTTGCTAACGAAAATAAAAAGTATTTGCACACCAGATATGAAATGTAGTATAAAGAGGTGAGAGGTGATGCATGTTTTCTGTTTAAAACCTGAGATGTATGCCTTTAAACACTGTTTTCAAGACATTTCGTACACTTTACAACAGTTGCAAAGACAATGCATGTAGGCTTGCACTTCATTAACCTTCTTTCTGCTGCCTTTCAGTGCTTTGTACACAGCATTGAATAGCAGGCAGAACAATGTTGATATGACATACCTGCAACGGTGCCTATTGTGTGGTCTACAGTTGGCCCTGTGTTAGATGTTCCTGTGCCGTTGTTGTCCCGTTTCCACTGGAATGATCCATCACTGCTGTCCCTCCAGAGACACATGTCCTGCTCAAAGTCACAGTTACCAAACGAGGCCGACTGTGGAGGCTGTGTAGGTATGGCTGGAAGGTTAAAACTTTAGTTAGAGAAATCAGAGTCTGAGGACATTTGTATCTTGCATTAATAGAATTGATTCATTCTCAGTCACTGATGAAAGAAAGTGGATGCCATTATATAATATTATTTGAAACATCTAACTCTTTGCTAAATGATTTATTTTGTATTACGTATAATAAAATGCCACCATGTACTTCCACATTTACTGTGTTTTCAGCAATGAAAGAAAGTGGATGCCATTATATAATATTATTTGAAACATCTAACTCTTTGCTAAATGATTTATTTTGTATTACATATAATAAAATGCCACCATGTACTTCCACATTTACTGTGTTTTCAGCAATAAAACAACAGGTACAAATGTAAGTGGAAAGAAGAAATGAATGAAAGAATGCTTACTCTGGCAGATTCCTGGTTCAATCCTGATGTCATCAATGGCGATGTCACTTAGAGAACCAGAGCCACGGATGCCCTCCACCAAGACCTGGGGAAGAAAAAGTTGGATTCTTCACACCAATCATCTCACAGTTAACTCTAACACTCTCCAAGTTAGTTCCCCTGCAGCACCATGGTAAAAATAACTTTTGTTTCCACTTTCTCATTAACAATCAAAATTGTCTTGAACAGCTTTCAATTCAACGTTTTCACATAACGCTAGTTCACCTTTATTCGCAGGGTAACCTTTATCCGTTGTATTTAACACCAGGGTATTTCGGGATATCAAGTTGAGGGACGGAGGTCCCAAACTGCATTATAATGAAAAAAATGCAATTTGAAACCACCGTCCATCAACGTCATATTCCTAAATATCCTGTTTTTAGGTACAACGGATATAGTTTACCCTGCGAATAAAGGTGAACTAGCGTTACCTGATAGGCGCTGTCGGCAGACACAGTGACTTGGGACTCCTTCCAGTCACTCCCCTGGTCCCCTTGTAAAGTGGAGACCAGTGTTGGCTGACCACCAGTAGTTCTGACGTAGACATTCAGTGTGCCCATCTCAGCGCCCCGCATGTTATACCAGAAGTACAGGCATCGGGATGTGTCAGCAGTGAACCTCTGGGACACAAGCCAAGCCTTGTCGCCTGGCTGCACACCATTGCCTTCTGTGTACAAATAGTATCCTGGAGAACAAAAAGAGAAGTGCTTTTGCTGCATAAAATTCAATTTTTAAACACGTTTTAAAGCAATCGTAAAGGTTGCATGTTATACATACTAGTCTTTACATGTGCTTAAAGAATACATTTTGCTGAATGTTAACCGAAACTGGTTTTGTTGCATATGTTAGCAAAATGAACTACAAAATTACAACTGTCACACATATCCATCAAAAGACGATCAATATAATTACAATCATAGTTAACATCTTATTTGAGTTGAAACCATTGGATACATCACAATGACTTGATAACAATGATAAATGATAACAACGGTATAAGTAACTTAAACTTAAGGCATGTTCACCTGAGCTGGTGCCTAATGTGTGGTCAGTCGAAGGTCCAGATCCAAAACTTATCGTGGAGCCAGAGTTCCTCAACCAATCAAAATCATCATCAGCCGGCTCGTTACTCCAAGTGCACTGGTCAATCTCAAAGTCGCACCAGCCAGGAGGGGAGCAGGCTCCGTCTGTGATTGACACGTCATCAATGGCGATGTCTCCCTGCTGACCAGTGCCGCTGATAAACTCAAACACCATCTGTGGAGGCAGGAGTGTGAAGAGTTAAAACTGTGACATGTGATGACATGTGTAAGTTCAAACTTAGCTTGAACACACAAAACATTTTAGGCCTTTTTGTAATGTATCCAGTCACAGAAGACTTGTGATGTGCACCCTAGAACATGTGAAGTGTGAAAAATTGTCTTCCTTTGTACTAACCAAGGTCTGTCCATGGGCACAGTGACTCAAAACATTGTCCTTCCTGTTACTGAAAACCTGATTATGATCTATGATGGGATATTGTTGTTACTGCAACTCTGAA
This sequence comes from Branchiostoma floridae x Branchiostoma belcheri, assembly GCA_019207045.1. Taxonomy (NCBI): domain Eukaryota; kingdom Metazoa; phylum Chordata; class Leptocardii; order Amphioxiformes; family Branchiostomatidae; genus Branchiostoma; species Branchiostoma floridae x Branchiostoma belcheri. The sequence continues at coordinate 12,511,014 of CM033038.1, forward strand.
TTCCTTAAAAATGTACCTTCCTTAGTACCAAAACTAAATGAGGGTCTGACCTTAGTGCTGAAACTCAAAATACTGTCTCCCCTGGTACTGAAAGTTACCTTCCCTGCTCTTGGTACTGAAACTTGAGAAACTGTCTGTCATTGGTTACTGAAAACCTGAATATGGTCTGTCCTTGGTGCTGAAACATGAACTACTGTCTTACTTGGTACTGAAATTTGACAAATTGGCTATCGTTGTACCAAAACTACAATTGAAGTAAAAGTTTGAACAATCTGTTCTTGTTACTGAAATATTTTGGTACTGAAATGTTCAGATGACACTGTTAAAGTCAAGCCTGTACGACTCTTAGCTCCCATGCCCACACAAAAGAGGCAAAGTAATGGGAAAGGCAATTAGACAAAAAAAAAAAAAAAAAAACTTGTCCTCATACTAGCACGCACAAACCGGTATGGCAGCAGCCCAATGCCATATACAAATGTATTGTCAAATCCTAAACAGCAGCTTGTACGCTTTTACTATGTATTTATCTTTGTATCTTATTATGTACTGGCATTTGAGAACACATGTATATTGGCTTGTTCTATCTTTTATAGCTTTGACAATATGTTTGTATTTGAATTGTAGATCTTGCAATTCAGTCGTTTGGCTGCAAAGAGTTTCAACCAATAAACCAGTCATTATATAATATAATTCAGCACTGTGCAGATGTACCTGGTATGGTGTGGGTGATGACACTGTTAATTCAGCCACTTGCCACTGGTCACCCTGATTCCCCATCTGAGTCCAAATTGCAGGTCCTACAGTACCGAAGGCCCTGGTGTGAACGCTGAGGAAGCCGACATCTGTGCCAAACATGTGATAGAAGAAGCGAAGGCACTGTCCGGATGTACTGGGGTAGGTGGGGCTCAGCAGGCGGATGAAATCCCCGGGACGGGAGTGGCGGGAAGCATCCACATACATGTACTGACCTGCAAGAAGAGAAAAGATTCGGATTCAGATTTCACTTGCATAGACATAGCAGGTACAAAACTCAGTATTACCCGACAGTAAAAATATAGGAAGTGGACATCTACAGAACAGAGAAAACTAAAGAAAAGCCTAGGGAAAAAACGTAATTATGACTGCATTCCTGTCATAAAATGGAGTGAACCAAGGCATAAACCTGGCACTCAGACTCTATGTTTTTCAGTTAAGCATATCTTTTCTGAAAGCTGAGGACCAGTAAATCAAACTTCTGTGGTCAAAGCATACTTTAACTAACTACGACAGGCACAAAGCCAATGCAATAGAAGTTTTTGCTTACCAAATGCAGTTCCGTAAGTATGATCAGTGCTTGGCCCAGTGTTGGCAGTTCCTGTGCCACCACTAGACTGGATCCAGTCCCCATAGTCTGCCACGTCTTGCGTGTAACCACACAAGTCTGTCGACTCAAAGTCACAGGTTTCTGTGGAAATGATAAAATGAAGAAATCAGCATGGCAACAATTTCATGTCCAGTCTAGCAAACCAGAACAACGCAAGTACATTTCGTGTCATGATAGAAGTTTTATTTTGTAATGAATTGAGTATGGAGTACACTTCCCAGAGGCTCAATAATGACAATGTCTTTAATTCTGTTATAACCTAATATAGTATGTAGCTATCATAAATGTTTCTTTAGCTCTCTAGAGGTGAGCAGTTTCCATAAGATACTGATGAATCAATATAAATATCTACCACCCAAAAAGTCCAACAGAAAGACAAAGTGCTACAAGACTGACTTGATGGTAAACATGGTCCTTCACTGATGCCAACATCATCTACAGCAATGTCTCCCTGCCAGCCTGGTCCCTTGCTACCCTCCAGGGCAACCTTGGAAAGAAAAGCAGGAGTTAATATTTGGCAGCCAGTTTCAGGCTTGAATATCAACTCTTATAATTCCACCGGATGTTCAATACTCTTACATTACAACATTGTCAAAAAATCTATTGACTATCACCTGAGAATGAATGTCCTTCACAAAAAGTTAGCTGTCATTTGTGTTGAGTCATCTTTCTTGGGCAATAAGATATTCATGTGAATGGAAGTTTGAACTACAGCGTCATCTGCCAAAATTCTAGGTAGAAAAAAACAAAATTTTCTGTCTCAAAATTAGAGTGTAGCCTTCCATTGTAAAAGCTGGCATAGAAAATCTTTCCCCTCACCTGATACGCTCCTGTTGCTGTCAGGTGTACTTGTGCATACTTCCATTCATTGCCCTGGTTGCCATACTTCTGCCATATTGGGCCCTGAAGACTGCCACCCGAGTAGGTGTACACCTTCAAGAAGTCCACATGCATACCAAACATGTGGTACCAGAAACGCAGACACCTGTCGTTGGAGGAGGCTGGCAGAGTTGGGCTCAGGATTCGAGCCTTGGCGTCATTCGCAACACCAGTGGAGTCAACAAAGGCGTAGTAACCTGCAGAGGCCAAAACAATTACTCAAAACAACGTAAGGCACAAAAAAAGTACATCGGATATTAGCAAGGTTTTGGAAATTCTACCTTTAAATCTACTCTCAGTGAGAGACAGAGCAAATTACTATTTCTTTTCATGCAGTCACAATTGCCAGATTATCTAGAGGATGTTTAAAGAAAATTTGCTTTTTCTATGTCTTGCACCGCTTCTCCTATGGCAGTGCTAAAAATACTTTTTTTACGGCAACCTGGGTCAAAAGCCAGGTTGTGCCATCAACATTTCACGTTACCCCACTTCCAAGTCATAGTGCTTTCTTCAAACCAGCTACTTATCCATTCTTTTACCTAATCAAGAAATAGATACAAATGCTTATGCACATAGGTGGGGGGAAGGCAGTGTTCCATCTGTAAAATTGCAGGTTGCACACTGCACTAACTCGTCTTAAAATTAAGTTGCACCAAGCAAAATGTGGTTGCATTTGCAAGTGTGCAAGTGTGTATTTTGAGCACTGCCTACGGCCAAATGCTAAGACATCTTTCCATGCTCAAAGAAGGATAAGTCTGGTTTAACCACCCACCCTCAGCGCTGCCAGTTGTGTGGTCTCCACTAGGACCTGTGCCATATGTGTCAGTTGTGCTGTTCTGTACGATCCAATCAAAATCATCACTGGTGTCCTGGACCCAGCCACATGTTGTTGCCAAGTCAAAGTTACAGTCAGCAGTCCCTGGAGCTAAAGACAGCAGCAAAACAAACCTTTATCAATGCAGTTGTTTGTCAACATTCAATCCAATATAAGTGCTTTCTATGGGTCAATAATTACTAAGATGTCTCCATTGATCTAGTAATTACATTTTTAGAAATCCCTCCAAACTCTGGACATTGTTCTTTATTAGATGATGCATGAGTTTTAACCTTAAGCATACTGAAGCAGCCTTTTGACAACCAGTTCTCTATTGGCTATTGTGACAGGCAGCATGAAAAAGGTTGAAGAAATGCTTGCTGATCCCATAATACATCTTCAACCAGATGAGAGGTAAATGTCATCTAACAATGTCTATGTTTCAGGCACTTACGGAATGTTGCAGGTAGCATTGTTGGTGCAGGAGTGGTCACTACTTGTGTACCGCAAGGTCCAGCTTGGAAATCAGTGTCATCAACAGCGATGTCGGCGGAAACAAAGAACAAGAATGATCCCAGTTCAGCCTCAATAAGCAGCTGCAGAATAAGTAAAATAGCAGTGAAATATTACAAGTCATCAACAATTGTTTGTAAAATGTATTGATACATTGTTATTGGTAACATCTAATGTTTTGAGATTTCAACACGTTCAGTCAAAATGGTAACTTAATGGTACCTTTTTTGGAATGTCATATGATAAATGTTGTAAATGACATAGCCTCGGCTGTGGCTTACAATGTAGCCGAGTTACACTTCCTGATTCAAACTAAATTCTGTTGTAGATTCATCAAGATAATTTTGCATCCATAAATACAACTAAAGTAGGAGCCAGAAGACAAAGTGTTGACTACTACTCTCTATGCTACCTGATTCTATACTGATGTGTTACCTGAAACTCGGTGGTACTTGACACATCAACTTGTGCTTGGTTCCAGACATTTCCCTGGTCTCCTGATAGGTCCCACAGCTTGGTCAGACGGTTGTCACTTCGTTTATAAACAGAGATGGTACCAGATCCTAAACATCAAACAAATAAACATCAGCAAGCTATTGGTAGCACAGAACAACAATATGAAATCAGTAATAGTCTCATAAGAGTGCACATGCACATGAATGAAGTAATGTTGAACTTCATATACAATGTAATGTATGTGAAATGCACAACTGTATGATAATGTTCAATGCTTTACTAGTAAGACGTTGTTCATTGACTCTGTCCCTGGTTTGAATGTTGTTAGTTGTTGTGTCTGTCTTTAGTACTGAAATCCAGGTTATGTTCTGTCACTGGTTTTGAAACTAAAAATATTGTCTGCCTTGGTATAGTGCCTCAGATTACTTTCTGTTCTTGGTACTGAAACTCCCAATATTGCCTTCCTTGGTAATGCAGACGTGATTATGTTTTCCTTTGTCCTGAAAAGTAGAACACTGTATTGTGTCTTCCTTTTTATCAAAACTATGCAAGGTCTGTCCTTAGCACTGAAACTCTAAATATTGTCTACCTATCACTTTTAGTGACTAATACTGATGGCATTGTAGACAGAGTCAGGAAGTCACAGTACCTAGTCCAGTCATGTGGTACCAGAAGTGCAGACAGGATGCTGGTGTTGACTGGAAGTGTTCGCTGACAAGCCATGCTCGGGTCCCGCTGGCACTGCTGGCATCCACAAACATATAGTGACCTGCAACAATATTTGGGGAAAATTCTTTCAATGCTTTATATCCAGAAGGACCTTTTTTTATGGATTTTTTCAAAACATTGCTAGGTACTCTCGATCAGTTACCATGATATTACTGTTTTTCTCTTCTTACAGCATCTTGGTCTAAGGAGACATAGCACTCTAGGGGTAACAAGGTAAGGGCCGGGAATATTAAGCATATTTGCTAAGCACATTTCTTTTTGATTTTGAATCTTTCAAAATTTGATTTTGAATCTTTCCTTTCAACTTTTGTTCGCAAGATTACTTCCTAATCCATGATATTTTTTAAGAACTTCAAGATATTTTGAAACAGATATTCCACCATCACCATGCTTTGTCATAAAAATAACAAGATAGAACTCCAGACCACTTGAGCAGCCATGTTGATGACCTACCAAGGTCAGAGTTGGTGGTGTGGTCCACATCAGGACCAGAGAAGATGCTGGGTGTCCCACCGGAGTTCCACAGCCAGTCAAGGTCGTCCCCTGACGCAGTGTTCTGCCACCCACAAGTGTCTTGTTCAAACGTACAGTAGCCTACAGAAGTTACAAACAGCGAGTCAATAAATATCCATAGAATGTTCTTGCACAGTGCACAAATAAAGAAAATGAGGGTAGGCAACTGGCTACTCGATGCTTAAGATTAAAAAAGGGCTATCTGGCATTGATACCTCACCTTTACAATTATATCATAATGTTTGGGTGCACTGATTTGATTGTATAAAGAGAAAATGTGTTTTTAACAGTCACTCAATGTACTATGCATGTCAGGGTAACATACATGTGTACCATATAGATTGATAAATTTCCCACTTCATTGCAAGTTAATTCTTAGTATCTGCTTTTGGAACATGTCACTCCATTACATTCCTTCCAAAACTAGTTTGCCAAAGTTAAATGGTTAAACTCAATTGTCTCAAGAACGAATGAAATGGAACAAAAACAAGTCAACAGAAAATTCTCACCTTGTCTTGGACAGGCACCACTCCTGATAGTGACATCATCAATAGCAATGGTTCCTGGGATACCATCACCATAGATAACCTCCATTACCACCTGGGCAGTAACAATTCCATAATCAGTAAAAAAAATACATACTATTAGATTGACTGACTGACTGACAAAGATTTAATCAGGGCTTTCTCCTGATTCTGATTTTTTGAATTATTGTTTGGGAGCCCATGTTGTTAATTTTTGCTGTCAAATCTGCCATTTTTGATTTACAATATACCTTTTCATCAGTTGAATGTCATGAAGTTAAGATTTCTTTGTGGATAGGTTGAAAATTTTGTCCGTTCCAACTAGCGAATGTCAGTCCCAAGAAAGAGGGATTTGCCTTGCTAAGTAAGGTAGGGTAAGGATAGATTTGCTTGGGTTTGGCTTTGCACAAAAAGATTTAGGACACCTTGGATCAGTCAGTCACCTTTAAACACACTGAGTCTCAAATTGTACTGACCTGGACGGACTGGCCTGGGTTGTTCAGGCTGACGCGGGCAATCCTCCAGACGTCACCCTGGGTCCGAGACATGGACCAGATGGCAGTCCCCAGGATGGGTCCCTGCTGCAGGTAAACGTTGAGCTGACCCAGACGAGCGTCCGCCATGTGGTACCAGAACTGTAGACAGTCGGCAGGACCGGATATGGTGAAGCCTTGAGAAAACAGCATGGCGTTGTCCCCGATGTTCTGGTTGGGTGCAGCACTTGGGTAGGCATAGTTACCTGTGAACAGCAGCAAAATCCTCAGCACATTTGTGTGTTATGTCATTGTGACATGTAACCTTAGTTTCTTGGCACGGTCAATTCCAAATCTAGGTAACTTATTGGATACCAAATACTCAAATGCACGCATGCTAACATACAGATGGAAACATGCACATTCATACACATACACACACACGTATACATAGTTACACACATACATAAACACACAGCACACACACAGCACACACACACACATGCACACACACACCTGCAGCAGTTCCTGTTGTGTGATCAGCACTTGGACCTGACTGTAGAATGCCTCTGTCCCAGTTGAAGTCATCTGTTATGGACTGTTGCCAGCACATATTCACCTCAAAGTCACATTGGCCTGAAATAATAAAAATCAGACCATGAAGATATCAAGTCTTAAGTTGAAATATGGCTCAAAATACTCTCCAGGACATGCTATAAAAGATTATGTAGAAAGTGAAGACAAAACTACATGGAGATGTTCCCTTACTCTCTACTGGGCAGGGTCCATCAGTTACTGTGATGTCATCAAGAGCGATGTCACCTGACCAGCTGTCTCCACGAACTGCTTCAAAGATCAACTGAAAAGAGTCATGAACATCATTGATGATGATGATCTAACAGTTATTGGTGAGTGTCAATGGCACAATGTTGTAACGCTAGTTCACCTTTATCCGCGGGGTAACCTATATCCATTGTTTTTCAAAACAGGGTGTTTAGGCACATCAAGCTGATGGGTGGTAGTTTTAAACTGCAGTATACTGTAAATAATGCAATTTGAAAGCAATGTCCGTCGTTGTGCTATCCCCAAATGCCCTGTTTTTAAAACCAACGGATATAGGTTACCCAACGGATAAAGATGAACTAGCATTACATCATTAGACAGAAGAAAACGATGTCAAAGATAATCATACATGTAAAAATAACACTTTCTTATATCATTGCAATAATTACTTCATTCATTTGTACTTTCTATTATACACATATTAATTTCTGCATGCTTTTCAAGGGATGTCAGATGAGAATATCTTTTTTTCCCACAAATAAGAAAAATGAATGTGTGGGCTTTAATGCAGTGCCCATAGGTAGTGATTTGATATGCCTGCAACTGACCATCCATTCTGCAGAAGAACTGACTATCGGGACATGTCCCTTTCTCCACATGTTGCCCTGAGTGCCAGAACGCTTCCACAGCAGCTCCGGGGTTAAAGTCTTCCGCTCAATGTAAACATTCAGGGTGCCTGACAAAAAACAAGAAAGGTGAGATTCTTGCAGTTCATGAAGTCATACTTCATTGTATCTACAGCATCCATTTTCCTTCCTATTTCATTCAATATAATGCTATGTTTAGAGGTACTCATTCAAAGAAAATTTCATTGATTTTATTCCTACTGTTCTTTTAGCGCTATCCTGAAGTTTCATGGAGAATGACATAGTAATGACACAGAAGTCATTTTCTAGGTTTTTCCTTTTTGGCATGCAATTTTACTTGTTTTCTTAAGAATTTTCTTCTATATAGAATGTGTACTGAGTACATGTAAGTACATAAATAAACACCAAAATTGATGACACAGTGAAGTTTGACTCACCAACAGCCAGTCCATACATGTGGTACCAGAACTGGGCACACTTCTCTGTGGCCTGCGGCTGGTGGAAGGTGACCAGTTTGGCTCTGTCTCCCGGTGAGCGGGGTGCAGATGCGTCAATGTACATGTAATATCCTGCACAAGCAAAGGGAACAAAAGTAAGTCTTCCTGGATTATTGTTATTTGTTAAGTTGATGACAGTTAGTCTGGATGTACAAATGTACAAGCCATCAACCCCATATCTCTATTGTTACTCTGTAATTTCCAACTACATGTTATATGTAGTATAAAATCTGCATGCAGTTGCTGAAGTTGCTTCTAGTTCTACTGTTAACATTTTTTTGCACGTCCTCACCTGTTCCTGTGGTGTGGTCGAACCCAGGGCCTGTGCCCTGCTCTAAGGCGTCCGGTCCTGTGTTAGATCTGATCCAGTCAAACTCATCATCCTGACTCTGGTAGTACCCACACTGGTCTGTCTCAAAGTTGCAGTCAAGGTCTGCAGGGAACAGTGCACCAATGGATCAGCTTTTCAGTGCCTGATATCAAAGTTGCTTTTCTAGAAAATATAGATTACTTAAGAGGCCAAACAATTCTTAATATCTTCTTGAAACAATGCAAACAGAGATTGCAAACTTCACCCACACTTGCAGAACATACAAAAACTTGCATTGCTCCCCCTAGCAGAACATACAGAAACTGCAGCGCAGAAACTAAGCACTGATTCTTCGGTACCAGGGACAGCCTCAGTACAAGCGTTTCAGCACCAGGGACAGCAACAGTACTTATATCTAAAAAATGTTTGAGAAAATAATTTTAACAATTAGGGTTTCACCTATTTCATCAAACCAAAGTAAGTTGTCTGGTGTGCAGATCTGTGATCATTTATCGTTGACAGATTTTATGTATTACAGATTAATAGATTATTTTCCAACCTTGTGCATGTGCAGGTGGACAGGTTGGGCAACAGTTCAGGAAGGTGACATCATCAATGGCCAGGTCACTTCCACCAAGTAGGAAGCTAAAGCCTGACGGGGTTCCTTGCATCACAACCTGGAACAGAAAAGCATGGTTATGGCAGGATACATCATAACATATACCACAGGGTGTCATGACAGAGCTGGTACATTGATCCCATTGAACGACTGGAAACCGGTACCACTGCCCAGGTAACCAAACATTTCACAAAATACAATTACATTGGTCCGCATTTGCACAGTCAGCAACTTAAAGCTGTACAAACCCTCTTGCTTTGATAGATCATTATAGGTTATTGGCAGCTATCATAGAAATAGTAGACAAAGAATAGAATAGGAAAAGTACTTCACATAACAAACATTGAATACAAATCATATTTTCATCTTTTGACACTAGGTTGGGAGCAATCCCTGCACAGTCAGCACTACTCTACATCCTATCATGCAGTAACATGCATGTCAATATAGAGTAAAAGTTATGATCTCTCACCTGATACCCTGCAGGATGCTCCCCAATGTTGACAACAGCCGAGTTCCACTGATCGCCCTGGCTGCCTGTCACAGCCCACAGCTGTCGCGTATCCGTGGCGTCGGCCGCACTGACCAGGTAAACAGCCAGTGTTCCAGACTGGGCGCCGTTCATGTGGTACCAGAAGCTGAGCTGGCAGGCCAGGCCAGTAGCTCCCAAGGCTGGGGTCTGCATTGTTGCTGCATTGACGAAGAGGCCGGATGCTCCCTCCAGGTACATGAAATGGCCTGTTTGACAGCAGAATATCAATTAGCATTTGCACCATGGATAACATACATTTGTACTTTCCGGCAACGATTATGTTGGTGGTCCTCAACAGTCTTCAAAACATTCTTGTGTACCAAATAAGACGGACAGGGTATATACATGAAGCCAGCAATACACAGCAGACATATACTCTGTCAGTACACAGGGTGAAAAGATCTTTTTAGCCTGTACATAACAGATGTCTCCTTGTTTACTGCACAATATGTTGGGCCCATGTTTGCAGGTTACTAAGGTGCGTCAAATTTTACAGATTACCATCTTTTAATTTGGCCAACGGTTATCAATAGTACTAGTGTGACTCTGGCATAAAGAATGTATATCCTTCAGACCTGCTGCCGTGCCAAGAGTGTGGTCTGTGTTGGGACTGCTTGCATCAGTAGACACAGTGGCTGGCTCTCTCCTCCAGGCGTACTGCCCAGAACTGGTGTCCACCCAGCCTCCAGTGTCTGCTTCAAAGTCCGTTGCACCTGGGAAAGAAGTGTGAAGATAAGTTAGTGCTCCTTTATGACCAACATATTGATGAAATACAAAGCATGTCAGCAACATAAATGAAAAGTTGTGAAGTACATGTACCTGTTTTGCAACAAAGAAATAAATGGATATAACAGGAAAGAAAAAAATCTCATCTTACCACAGATGTCTTCATCTGACCCATCTGTACACTGGTCAGTGAAGTCGCACACTTGTGAGTTGGGGATGCAGGTTGGGTTGGACACACATGAGAAATGTCCATCTTGACAAGGGCCTGTGGTGGGTGGGGCTGTTGTTCCACTGGGCAGAAGGCCTGAAAAAAACAATTATGTTAATTCTATCCAATTCTTTTTAAGCTTAGAACACAACAATTTCATTGCTCATTCTCCAATTTAGAAGATAAGAGTAAAGATTTGAAAGTAAAGATTTGCAATTTCAACATAAAAGCAGAGTCACAGGAAAACGTACATTGCTAAGCAGGATAGTTGCAAGATAACTTCCTGTGAATATCTCCAAATAAATGGCAAAAAGAGGAGAAATGTAAATACAGGTAATGTCCTAACCATTGTAGAGTTGACATCCTGAGGAGAAGGAGATGTCGTCCAGAGCGATGTCTCCCTGGTGCCCTGATCCTACCTCACCTTCAATCACCACCTGAAGCAATCCATAAACACAGTAAATGCCAAATCCATACTACATGACTCAAGTCCTCTTTTAGTTTGTCAAATGAAGCATTAAGTATCAAGTAGGACATATGAGTTTTTTTAAATCTTCCCACTGTCAAACTTAATGCCCAAACTACAAACTTTACCTGGAATGGAGTTGCACTTTGCAATGTGACAGAGTCTCGGGCAAAGTAGTCCCCGATAGCTGTGTTTCTGGACCAGACAGTGGTCATGGGGCCGCCAATGGCAGTTCTTGTCATGACACGGAGGGCTCCGATGTGCTGCCCCAGCATGTGGAAGAACAGCCTCATCTGGAAAAGGAGACAAGAGGCATTAGAACGGCATTGTGCAAAAAAGTATACTACCCTACTGCCACATAGTAAAAAGCAGAAACTGAAACTGCTCAGTGTCAATGTCAATCTCAAAAAATAGAAGTCATTTTTTGAATGTCAAAGTCACCATGTTGGAAGTTTAAACATATTTAACTGATCAGCAGATGTACTAGATAAGTTTCCCAAACTTGTTTCAAAGAACATATTTCCATCTACATTTGTCTACCAATTGTTTTTTTCACCAACTTTACCTGTGGAGATACTTGGGAAAAAATTATGAAAGAGAGTTTCAGCTAAATCAGTGAGACCCAAAAAAAAGGAGAAGTTTGTTGGTAACCTTGCAGGAGTCCCCAGTGACTGCTTGGAAGGTGGGACCAGCCAGTCTGGCCCTGTCTCCCTGTACCCTGGGGCTCGATGCCTCGATGTACACGTAGTAACCTGCACACAACAGTAACATGGACTCATATAGTGGACAAAAAAAACAGCAGCACAAAAACTGCTCTAACAAGGAATGAACGGAATCCTACTGTTATGGTGTTACACATATGGATTGAACAAGTGATTGCTTGTAATGTATGGGAATAAATACTGGACCAGTTACTTATTTTCCATTCAAAAGATCTAAAACATCTTCTTGCAGTTGGATGTTTCCATATCAATATCCTGAGTGCCATTGTTCCATTTACTCTCCTTTATTTCATACTGGTACAAAATATACACAACAAAACAATCTACAGAAAGTAGTAAAAGACGCATATTAGTAAACATATACAGTACCAGCATGGTAAATTTTACCGTAAATTACGGTGTGCGTAATCGTGAACACGCCGTAAATACGATCGTAATTACGGCCGTATTTACGGGGCGGTATCACGTGGAAAACGGTCGGTAATATTCAGAATATTCATGTTTTGAACACCGTGTACACGGAATATTCATGAGAACGTCATTAATTATTAATCAAACAGCATGATTTGCGGCAGAAATTTAGCGGCACCTGACCCGTAGAGCGGGAACCACCGCATGCGTAACGTAAATAGGCTGGGTTTTTTTTCCAAGTAAATCGCGAGCCGGTCTTTGGCGATTTTCCTAACAAAATCTAGACTGCACAGCAGAACGATCCTCGTAACCAAAATTGCTCTCTTATATGAATGGAAAGTATTTCTCAAAGAGAAACATACGTGTATGCAATTAATACGGAGCCAGATACAACGTCAAAATAAAAATTTAAAAAACGCCTGTTTGCCGAAAATATAACGCAACCGGTTTACACAAGTCACCGGCAAGCCAGCCGGCAAGCTTTGATATTGCCGCCGGGCGTGATCAGCGATCGGGAACAACCGCTAGCGCGCTCGAGGAAAACCATCGTCGAATTTTGATAGGAATATCTTTCCACCATTAACGTATTGTCATACCTGCATCTGTATTGAGTGTGTGGTCTCTGGAAGGACCCGTCCCCACAGATGCAGTGTTTCCATTGGCCCTGGTCCAGTCAAAGTCATCATCAGCCATCTGCTGCCATGAGCACAGGCTGCTTTCAAAGTCACAACGTGCAGGGTAGTTACCTGGCAAGGGGAGGGCAAAGGGACTTAAATCATGGAAAGAAAGCTTACTTTAAAACATAAACATACCAAATATCAAAACAATCCATTCAAGCATTCTCCCGTTATCTTGTGGATGCCCATAGCCAAGACTTGCAAATGGAAATCACTACAAAAACCTCAGTTTCATGGAGGTAAAAAAGCTAGTGTCTGCATGAGAGTATTATACATATTATGCAGTATTAAAAAACAAGTGGCTGTTCAAACAGATAGTGGCAGGCACATGTATTTGTTAGTTACTTCTAGACCTCTTTCCTTTCAAATGGCTGCAATCCCTTAAACAGCCTAGTATTGCAAGGAATTACTGTAAGTGAAAAGAGTTGTATCAGAGGTACCTACATAATGGTTTCAAAAAGATATTAACTTCATATTATTATGTATTCTAATTCAAAAGAAATACATAACATTGCATTCTATGAAGGAATGCATGACATTTACATATCAAAACAGGTATTTTGTGGGGCCTTTGAAACAGAGACACACATGAAAGATACAACTTACTGCACTGAATTTCATCAGAGTTGTCTCCACAGTCATCACTGAAGTCACAAACACGATCAGCGTCCACGCAGGCCTGGCTGGTGCAGCGGTACTGGTCTCTGGTGCAGCTGGTCTGGGCAGCTAGAGGACACACAACATTTGATACATCATTGGGAAGAAATGTTGAATAAGTGATTGTGGTTAAGCGTTGAATTGAGTGAGTGAATTATGGGGTAAATGAATGTGGTAATGAGTTAAAGATTGTCATGAATGTAATCTCCTGTGGTCATGCCCATGAAAGTAACAACTGAGTTGCTGATGAGATGCTGAGATAGCTCAAAGCACTCTCACAGCCAATGCACATGTAGTTCTAACCCCTCCATGCTGAGAAAGCTTTTAGACTCCAAACATATATTGGTAATAACATGGTTAATTGTCAGGGAGATTAGCTATTATTAACAATGATGCAGTTAAAGAAGTAAAAGCTACACAAGAGAGGATATAACATGCAGCAGCTCCGCAATGTAAAGGGGTCATGTCACAAAATACAAAAGAAGTCGAGAACAGGATGTACTTCTAAAGCACTTTGTAACTCTGATACACAAAAGTCACTGTACTCGATGAGAGAAGTGTGTGTACCTGGCAGAGCACAGTTCTCAAACGTGATGTCATCAATGGCAATGTCACCAGCTGTACTTAAGCTGCGGATAGCTTCAAACAGAACCTGAAAAAGAACAGGTCCATTTTTTACTAGCAGTCTACAAATAGTTACTAGAAGATACCAGCACCCTTTTCTAGATCTGAGACATGGTCTGTATCAACCTTTTTTATTTGAAAATTAGAACATTTTTTCTGTTTCACATTGTCCTAGTTTCTTAAGGCAGACTGTCACAGCAGATGGTACTAGATGCCTTTTGGTTTGAAAACTGATAAGAACATTTTCTTTCTTTATTGTTTCCTTAGGCCACACCAATTTAATTTCTTGGTTCACGGATTTTTTCATAAAAAATATGGAGCGAGAGGGCGAAATAAAAATGAAAATTGTAAAATGGTTGGGGTAAAGGTAAGGGCTAATCCAACACATAAAGAATAAAACGTTATCAGCTCGAAAAAAGTACAAAAACACTATTACTGTAAAGTAACAGCACCTGTACCCACACTTTAAGGAGCTTATAATATAAAGGCCAATTTGCAACACCGGAAAGTTGGTGAACAGTTTCATTAATGGTGAAAATTTGCTGAGTTGTAATTTTTATTTTTATTTTTTTCTCCAAAAAATAGGAGCGAGCGAATCCGTGAACCAAGAAATTAAATTGGTGTGGCCTTACCGTGAATTCTCCCCTGGCCCTGCCTATGTACACTACAGCCTGTCTCCACTGGTTGCCTCTGTCCTGGTTCAGTGACCACACTTGTGTCTCTGCCACTGGGCCAAGCTGTATGTACACATTCAGACGTCCTATTCCTGAGGTACAAACAGCACAGTTACATAAATTTGCATACCTTGTAATGTACCGACACAAGAAATATTGATCTTGCATTTACCTGAAATTCTAGGGAGTTAGTTTTTTTTTTTAAATGATTTTTTTATTCTGTTTTCTTTAGCCAGGGTGGCCCAACTCAGTGTAACCACACTGCTTTACAGTGGGGCCCTGGATAACACATAGTACATGACACATCAACACATAACACACACAAAGTATGTTAGTTTACATACAAATACAAATTGCATAATGTTGGCTACAAGTTGTTATTGGGTGGGATGACTATTCTGTCTTTACAGCCAGGGGTTGAATTGTGAGGAGCTTACAATTATAGTACATTTACCTACAGCATATATTGCAACAATTAATAAACCATGATGTACAGTGTCAGGATTTCCATAAGTACCATCTGAGACAATACCTTTTTGGCAGCATGTATGCCAGCAGAAAACTGAGCTACATCCTGATGCCATTGCAGCTGTAAGATAAGAATGTGTCTGGGTACAGTACATTATGTCGCATACCTGAGCCATACATGTGGTACCAGAACTTGAGCATGCATGCAGCTCCTCCCTGCCTGAGAGTTGGGCTCTTAAGTCTGGCCAAGTTGTTAACAGTTCCTGTGTACGCTTCCACCGCCATGTACCAGCCTGTTATATATGAGAATCTTGGATCAGTGTTATATATACATGTAACACATCACAGGAATGTAAGGTTTAGCACAATAAGGTCATTTTTGCACACGTATATAATTATGTATATAAGATGAATATCCCATATACAGTGTGCGGTTGCACCCAAAGAGACATCATATGTAACAGCAGTTACTCTGCTCATATAGCAACATTGGCCAAAGGGGACAAAAGACAATTGGCAGTTATAAGAGGCTTGGATACCAGGCTATATACAGTATTTAGCCTAGCATGTGCAGATTTTGGGTGTGTGCTGTGAAAGATGGGTTAATACAGATACTGTGGACTTTCAGATTGAACACAAGCCCAAAATGTATGAAATGCCAGACCTACCCAGCATAGTTCCCACAGTGTGGTCTACAGAGGGCCCTGTGTTAGATGTGGCTGTTCCATTCCTGTCCCTCCTCCAGCTGTAGGACCCTGTACTTACATCTGTCCAGGAGCAGGCATCCTGCTCAAAGGTGCAGGCACCTGGATGCCAAACAGACAGCACAATAACACATGAGTGCTAAGTACATTAAGAATAGTATCTTCTCCGTACCTCTGTCTTTTATCAGCCAAAGAGTGATTTACATTATTCACCTGTACGAGAGAACAGGCACATCTCTGTCTTGTATTCAGCTAACAAAAGAAGTTAGGGTAAACTCAAGTATGTTACCCAGTAAGGGTAAGCATACAATGTACAATGTGTAAGCACGCTGACCAATGATGATGATAGAGTACTGATAAGTACCCTATTCAAAAATATATTTCTCAAACAATGGATGAGAAAGCCAATGATCTGCTTTTGAACATCTTATCCATGGAATGTCATCCAGTGTCCTAATGATAATTTCAAGACAACACACTATGGTGACACCTACCACAGTTGAGTTCGTCATTTCCATTGTTGCAGTCCTGTTTAAAGTCACACACATTGCCGAGGAGAACAGACTGGCCATTCCCACAGTCAAACCCAGTACCAGGAGAGCCGGTGGGAGAGACTCCTGTAAACAGAACAGCAATATGCATTAACCTGGATGGGGATACTACACTTCTAGGCTCCTCGATCCACTATAGATATCATGTTTCTATAAGCTTCAAGACATATGTCAGGAGTATAATGTAATTCTGTCAGTGTTTTTTTGAAATTGAGACTAGAGGGTGAAGATTTAGTTCCAAATTTGTTACATGTAAGCAGAGGTATTACTGTTTTGTCACAAGAAAGGCATAAAATGTACTGGTACAAGGAAAACTTATTAGCAAATTATTTCCAGTTGAGATCTCTAGTATTTGCAAAAGTATCACCACTGGGGATAAATGATTAAAAAACTACATTAAATGTCAAAATTGCCAGGCTCTACATTTGTACATGTATGTTACCTGCTGAACAGAACCTCCACTGTCCTGAAAAGCCATACCCTGTGGAGTAGCCAGCGTAGCTGATAGGTATGGGGTTTGGATCCACCCACTGCAGGAACGGGTTGATGTCATTGCCACGTCCAACAGCTAGAGTGCCATCAGCAGCCCAGGTTATCCAGAAGCCTCGGTACTGGGTCTGAGAGTTGATGTCTGTGGCATGATAATTGGACAGCTGATAATGTAATTTCTGGACAGTTAAATCTTTTTTTGCACGTACAATGTAGATTGTAC
Organism: Branchiostoma floridae x Branchiostoma belcheri; assembly: GCA_019207045.1. Taxonomy (NCBI): domain Eukaryota; kingdom Metazoa; phylum Chordata; class Leptocardii; order Amphioxiformes; family Branchiostomatidae; genus Branchiostoma; species Branchiostoma floridae x Branchiostoma belcheri. The sequence continues at coordinate 12,528,266 of CM033038.1, forward strand.
AAACATGTTGATCTCTGTATAGATAGTGTGTACAATCTAAGACTACATAACAGACATATCATATCTACATGTAAGTACATAAAATTTCAAGTTCAAATGATCTTGATACTAGCCTAATACTGCACTTAAAAAAATGGCATTGCTGTCCTTCCTACATTTGGTATTATGTTAATAATATATACAATGTATAGATTTTGATCCTTAGTTTTTATCAATACAACTATCTTTGAAAAGGTGGAATATGAAATTTTCTGTATTTTTGTCACTAAGCTTCATGGTATACAACTTGTAAAATTAATAAAATGAATAAGATGTTCATTCATTTACCAGAATAACAACAACAGAACAACAACAACAACAGAACATACTTGGTGTTTGGGACACGTCCTGGTGCCCTGAGCGACGTATGACAGACTGCTGGTTATTCCAACCACCAATCACAACCTCGTACATATCGTTGAGATCCTGGTTCTGTGCCGACAGCGCCACGTGAACGTCGCTACCGGCCTGCACCTCAAACTCAAATCGTGCGCCCGTGAGTGCTGGTAGGTCCCATCTGTACCGGAACTGGTCATCAGTACTCTTTGTGTCACACACTGTAGAAACAAAAGAGAACAGGGATAATACTTTTAGCTTAGTATCCCACATGTTACAATATTTTATATTCAAACTATTTGTAAATCATTGAGTCTTTTAACATGTTATGAAGCAATCTTAAAATCAATTATTAGGTTTGAGAACTAGAAACATGTCGCATTATTTCTACCTAATTATTAGTAATGTTCAGTTCAAAAGGACTGCAGTTCAACTTTTCTGTCATATATCAAAGCTGCAAATCCTTTGATTCAACACTCATACAGCTGCTACTACAATTGCCTACAAGGCTTCAGTATCATACATTGTGCACTGTGTAGATATGCCAATGGGCTGATTTACTTGCTAACATATAACATTGTATACAGCAGCATACTAACCTGTACACTCTCCATCAGTGACCTGTATATCGTCCACTGAGATGTCTCCAGTGTGGCTGGTGCCAACACTGCCCTCAAGGATCAGCTGTTAGGGCAATAAGATAGTATATGATTGTGATAATGTTCATGCCATAATATTCAGTAACACAAATGTCATGTTGGGGGGGGGGGGGTGATTTTTGTTCATTAGTTACTTTAAATTATTTGTTGATTCTGTCTAGATTATTTCTCACTGTAGTTACGGACACATACAGCAGGAAACTGAAGACAGAAAATGAAATAACCTGTTCTGGCAACTTTGACCTAGCACAAAAGACACACTGAAAGCAATACCTCCATTTTAGTGGAAGTAGAAAGCCAAGAAGTTTCCCAACCTACCATGTAGACCTGATCACTCCTGAGTGTGAGCTGGGCCTGCAGCCACTGGTCACCCTGGTCACCACTTAGCGACCACACCTCGTCTATCTGGGATGATGACTTCTGCATCCAAACCTGAGAGGAAATTGAGGAAGTTAGGCATATTACTCTGAATTATGATACTAAAAAACTCTTGTATCAATAGAGATTTATGTAGCAAGCACAAGAATGTTGGCAGGCCCCAATACTTTGCCTTGGCTAAGGCACTTTAATCCTATTCACTCACTCAATTAAGGTGAAAATAAGTACCTGGCTTTGGCTAAGGATGTCTTATTGGATGGGATGTAAAACTTAAGGCCCTGTGTTTGAGGAGACCACACCTTAAGCACATTAAAGATCCTACCATACTTTATCAAAAAAAGTAACTACTGTCCATCCTGATGTGAGTAGTTTTCAAACTTTACAGTCTGGTCTCACATACATGTAGCTTAATTTACTTTTGGTACAAAGTGGGTGTGTTATACCAGTCCTGCAAGTGGCTTACCAGTTAAACAAAGTAAACAAAATAGACAAAAGACAGTAACCTTCAGGGTTCCGATGCCATTTCCAAACATGTGGTACCAGAAGCGCAGACATCGGGCAGGTGGGCCAGTCTGGAAGACTTCAGAGAGAAGCCAGGCCTTGTCACCTTGTTGTCTTGGTGCAGACGACTCAAGATACATGTAATATCCTGAAAAGAAATCAATGAAAACTTAGTAACTTTCCCTTTTTTAAGATTATGTTTTGAATTTAATACAATGATTATCATTCATGACTCGGTCTAGTAGTTTTGCACACTATTCATAAGTTTTGAATTTACTGTTAAATTAAATCTACACTCTTTATGAAGACAATGTATCCTTAGGCTATATACAAAAAGGCATAGCACTTTCCTAAATGCTCAAGTGTTGAGTAACAAGAGCAACAGCTTACCATTCCCACTGGTGTGATCAGCCGAAGGCCCGGTGTTGGAGGACGCTGTGACGCCGCGCTGCCTGACCCAGTCAAAGTCATCCTGGGCACGTGTGTTGTACCAGGCACAGGTGTCCACCTCAAAGTCGCATGCACCTGAAGAAATACACAGAGATCTCTTACGCAAACTAGATAAAGCACTCCTGGACTGGGGTTAGGTAGGTAGGTAGGTAGCAATCATTTTATAACAAGTTACTGGCACAATCAGCACAAACAGTCATATTGCCGCTTCTTTTTTCTCAGAAAGATCATGTAGCCAATTCCATCTTTACTTGCACTGCAAATTAAAGCAGCATCAAGGGCAAGTGTACTTAAACATGTAAGATTGATGCAGTAAGTTCTAAGATTAGAGTATCTATATATTTAGATAAAACAGGTACCTGCAGGGCCACAGAAGCCATCACTCATCATGATGTCGTCAATGGCAATATCTCCACGGTAACTCAGGCCTCGTACACCTTCAAACACAATCTGTAACAGCGAGGAATATCTCACAGTGTTGACAAGTAATGGTTATACAAGTGTATTGTTAACAAAGCTTTTTCCACACAAGTGAATTTAGATGTTGGATGAGTTTATGTCTTTGGTCAATTGCTGATGACACCTTCATCAGTCTGTAAAACCTGTTTATACGTGTATCAGGCTTCACAAATCTGGATTTGCCCAGGCACAGGATTGATCATGATCAAACCTGGTATGTACAATTTCAATCCAGCTTTGAGAAGAGGATTAAGCCAATAAGCTAACAAGACAATAAGGACCAGTCTTGTTCTGAGTGAATATAGACTTGCGAAACCTGGCGTGAATGGAATCTAAGTTGTTACACTCAGAGCAATTGTTCTATTCTAATAGCCAACATGAAATCAAATTGGTGCACAGGGCCTATGACAAAAATGATAACACTAACCTGGTAAGGTCTAGCATGTGCCAGATTAGCTCTGCCGACATGCCAGAAGTCACCCTGATCGCTCCTCAGTGTCCACTGTGGGCTCAGACCAAAATCGGTTTTGGTGTACACCGTCAACTCGCCAATGTCCGTCCCATACATGTGGTACCAGAACTGCAAGCACTTCCCACGGGTGGCAGGATAGACTGGTGATGTGAGTCTTGCTGAATCTCCAGGTTGTCTTGGACTTGATGTCTCAATGAAGACATACTTGCCTATAGACAACATAACAAACCTTAGTACGGGGAAATCTTTACAAGACAAGCCAAGGAGGAGAAAAGAAGAGAAGTTCTACAAATGTAACTAAATATATACTGCAAATATTGAAGTTTTTGCAATATTTTCATAGTTTTTGTGATGACCTCTCCACGACATATTCCCTACATTGCATTCACAACATGTTTTTTTTGTATGACCTTGGTACTGTTTCCACTATGAATTCAAAACACAGCAAAAAAATCTTTTTTTCCTCCTTTCATGAAGTAAGAAACCATTATAACAAAAGAAATAACAGTTGTACTTAAACTCCCAAATGATAGATCTACAGCAATTTATCTTCAGCAAAGGAAGTTATCAGCATATACATGGTCCTTCTCAATGTCTTTAGACATAACAATATGACAATCAAGGAGGCAAAGGCCTACCAACTGCAGTGGAGTAGGTGTGGTCATTGGAGGGTCCTGAGCCTGCAGTGGAGCTGGCCCCACTCTGTTGTGTCCAATCAAACTCATCAGTTATATCCTGGGTGTAGCCACAAAGGTCACTCTGCTCAAAGTCACAGGCATCTGTAGACAGACAAAAGAATGTCTTCCATAAGACATATTTCCTCTTACTCCAGCAGGGAGAAATCCTTTTCAGAAACAAGTTTTGCAGCATTGTGTAAGCATCTTTGCATATCAATTCATAGCTGGTATCTAAAACCTGCTCTTCAACAAGACCTTTTCAGTGTCACTGAGGAAAGGTAACGGATGTTACCTGACACATTTGACCATTTCCAAAATCCTATCCAGTTGCTTGAGTAATTGCTTTATTATATTTATTAATACCTGGATGTCTATTCTTCATTGATGCAATGAAGCTTAAGATTAAGTATCTACATTGTGTAATGCCTTTTACCATCACAAGTACAAAGTAACACACGTTACCTGGTGGTGGGCACTCTCCATCTCGTACTGCAATGTCATCCAGGGCAATGTCACCTTCATAACTGGAACCTCGCAGCCCTTCAAACACCAGCTGCACAAAATCACAGACAAATGGCATTGAAACTTTTTTAAAAGCTGACATTAAAGTTGACAACTTCCAAACATTCATCAACGTACATGGATGCATGCTGCAATTTTGAAAATCTACCTGGAGCTAGGAGGAGGTGGAGAAAGGGAGCTATGGACATCTGTGCAATCAGCATGACAAGATCACAATGATGCAACAGTTTACTTGGCAACAATAATGTAACGTTACAACCCAGCACTTATTCTTTTCGATCTGTGGACTCTGAGCTGATTCAAAGAAAAAAGACATACCAGTCTTAGATTTTGTGGTTGTGAATTGATACTAAATTTTAGCAGACTTTTCAAAGAGACAGGTTTTGCTTACCCTGTATGTGCTAGGCTCAGTGACGCGGACTTGTGCATATCTCCACTCGTTGCCGTGGGTTCCCTGGAGTGTCCACAGAAGCAGGTCGCCTGCTCTTCCACGCAGCTTCAGGTTCAGTGTGTTAACATGTGCCCCGTACATGTGGTACCAGAACAGCACACACTTCCCACTAGAGGTGGGGGTGATGGGGGCACTGACAATCTGAGCTGCATCACCCATGTTACCAGAACTGGTCTCAATGAACACATAGTGACCTGTAGACATAGATACAATCATGAAATATCAATGACTGGATCAGGTTGTAAAGAATGCAGATCCTTGATTTTAGTTGCAAGTGACATCTAGATAGTGTGTGTAAAAACGGTCCAGGCCATGCATTGGATTTACATTCGTGCTTCATATTCTGAATTGAATTTCTTGAAGATCTGATACAACACTGCAGTCAGGGAATGAAGGCACTAAAAGCCTGCCAGCACTAGCTTCTTACAGCTGGCTTCTTCTACAAACAGTGATCACACCACCTTCAAAATTTTTAAACCCCATCCCCTGTGACAGTGTCCTCAACCCATTGAGGTTAGGCACACAAAAGGAAGAAAGAAGTATACTACTAAACAAATCTAGAAAGGCTCCACCATAGAGGAATGACCAAAAATGAAACATGGAAGAAAGTTTGAAGAATACTTGTATTTACTGTACATGTACCTTGTTGCATTTCTTCATAATCATCATAATCATCAATCATAGCATTGCATTTGTACTTCCTTAATAATGAATGGCAGAACCACAGTGTAAAGGAAGCTTTAGAAGTAGCATTAGTGGCCTTGGCAGGGCTTTGTGGCAGAGACTGGCCTTAGGGGCATGTTCGGGCATGACGCACCCGCCATGGCACACGAATCGGGGGTAGGAGGAACCCCTTACATCCTTGGTTGGAAGTCGTCCTAGGAGACGGATACTCCGAACAACAAAGCTGCATCTGCTGGAGCCGCCTCACATGTTGCATAGTTGCCCCTGTGAGACTTAGTGCTCCAATAGGCAAGGTCAGGCAAACAGGCGAAATGTCTGTCTGCCTCCTCATCTGTAAAATCAACAGGAGAATCCACAAAAAAAGTACTAACTGGAGTTTCTCAGAGTCAAATGCCTGTACCTTGACTGTTCTGAAGAGTGTGGTCAAACTCAGGCCCAGTGTTGCCTGTTGCGGTGCTGCCCTGCTGCCAGCTCCAGTTGAAGTCATCTGCAGCAGACTGGGTCCAGGTGCACAGGTCCATCTCAAAGTCACAGTCAAAACTGCTTGGTGCTGCAGTCCAAGAAAAGCACAATGTACATGTAATCTGCATGGCTGCCTGTGTCAGCTTCTCGCTAATTTGAAATGTATATAGACGTACATTGAAACAATTACTGGGAAAAGGGAATATCAAAGCTGTTCTGAGGAGAATATAATCATAGCTGTTGCTGTGAAAAAGGAAACATGCAGTTTTCCTTTGTACCCTCTATATTATACTGCCCCAGGTGGCATTTTAACAATAGTGTGAATATGGCAATTAACAAATACTGCTTTCTAACTGATGTGTTAGCTTTCATTATAGAAGACAGAATTAATAAAACAACAACATCAGAAGGTTACTGTAACCTGCTATGGGGGCCACTCTCCAGCAAAATCATAAACAAAGAGTTTGTGGTTCCTACCTTGTGATGGGTTTACTGTGGTGGTAGGAGCAGGGGTGGTCACTCCACATGAGATCTCCTGATAGTTCAGATCGTCCACTGCGATGTCTCCTGTGTAGCCGTTGCCCTTCTCACCAATGACGGTGATCTGAAACTCTGTGCCACTGCTGAGGCTGATGTTAGCAAACTGCCAGACATTACCAACCTGTCCCTGGATGTCCCACACTGGCTGGAAGGCACCCTGGGTGTACTTCTGCACATAGAGGGCTCCAACATCTACAGATAGATTAGGTATTTAGTTAGTACATGCAAAAGTTTATATAATGTAATTTGGTCAAGGAAGAAAGACACATTCATTATAACCACAAACCATATGACTTTGTAATGAACATCATCTGCACACAGGCAATTGCAAACAGACACACCTGTCTCTGGTGCTGAACATGATCCACATACAGGCAAACCACAATCTACTTGTGGTGCAAAACAGACACACCTGTCCTTGGTGCTGAATGCCATCCACACATGGAAACAACCCTGTTCTTGGTGCTGAATGCCATCCACACATAGAAACACACCTGTCCTTGGTGCTGAATGCCGTACACACACAGAAACACACCTGTCCTTGGTGCTGAATGCCATCCACACAAAGAAACACACCTGTCCTTGGTGCTGAATGAAATTCACATGCAAAAACACACCTGTCCTTGGTGCTGAATGCCATCCACACAAGAAAAAACACCTGTCCTTGGTGCTGAATGCCATCCACACATGAAAACAAACCTGTCCTTGGTGCTGAATGCCATCCACACATGGAAACACGCCTGTCCTTGGTGCTGAATGCCATCCACATGGAAACAACCCTGTTCTTGTTGCTGAATGCCATCCACACATAAGCAGACATGCCTGTCCTAAGTGTTGAAAACCATCCACACACATAAAACTGAGTTATACTTACTTGTTCCATACATATGGTACCAGAAGGAGAAGCAGGCATCAGTTGCTGCAGGGAAGTGCTCACTCCACAGGATGGCACGGTCTCCCTGAGCTAGCGATGTGTCACTCACCTCCGTAAACATATAGAAGCCTACAAACAAAAGTCATTATCACTTGACAGCTTTACAATCATGTTTTTTTTTTGTTCACATAGAAAAGATACATTCAAACAGGTTGCAGTGAAAATAACAAACCTACAATGAGCAAAAAAGCAAAACCACTTACATTGTATTTTCGACTTTGGTTACCACAACAAACATTTTATCATAATGTCAAACTCTGCTATTGGTCAACTAAATGCAATCATGCCCAATATTGTACAGAAGGTATGTCACCCCGTAAGGGGCGATATAACCCCGCCGTGTAAATATGTGCGAACATGTGTCAGGGCTCCCTTGGAAATCAGTCATCTAGACTGAAGGGAATACCCTATAAGATTGATCAATCAATCAGAAGGCAAAATAGGTTCAGCAAGAATTCTAAACATTTTTTGCCTCTTTCTATGCCATTACTCAAGGCAAAAAAAAGATAATACTAACTTGTAAGATTGAGCTCTTTACTTAGTGTTGGAACAAAAATTTCAAACTCTGCTATTGGTCAACTAAATACAATCATGCCCTAATATTGTATGGAGCGCAACATAGGTTTAGCAAGAAATTTTACCATTTTTTGTCTCTTTCTGCGAATCTTCAAGACAGAAAAAAAGATAACACTTCCTTGTAACATTGAGCTCTTTACTTTACTTTACTTTACTACGGAGCAAATGACAGTGCACAGCACCCAGACTCACCCTGATCAGTGTTGGTAGTGTGGTCCACAGATGGGCCAGTAACAGAGCTTGGTGTGCCGCCCTGGTTACGCAGCCAGTCAAACTGGTCTGGAACAGGTCCAGCATTGGACCAACCGCAAAGCCCCTGCTCAAAATCACAGAATCCTGTAAAAGAGCAAAAAAAGTCAATGACTATGATTAAAAAGCTAGTTTTTCACTAGGGAACTTAGCCTACACTATTGGTTTATCATAAAGTGTTCAAAATTACAAGCTCCTGGAAACTACTAAACAAAGATAAGTATCACTTGTTGGTACAAGAAAAAGATTAGACTTAATCCTATGACCTCACAGATATGGAGCCACTACATGTGTTTATACCCTTTCAAAGCTCAGTTCAATAGTTGAAACTCTCCTGAGTGTATCTCCCCTTTTTCTCTAGTCAGAGCCTAATGTTTGCTTTGGAGGATACATATCTGAAAGGTTTCCTTATTTCAAATTGACATTTTCATTTAAATGTCTTTCTCATGAATTTCAATTACTCCTGGTAGGAGAGTATAGCAGGCAGCAGGCTGGCAGGTCCTTGTGTTTCTGTGGTTGGAACAATTAGTCATGGATATTAGCTATGTTTCCATTGGGTTTCACAATCATGTGCATCCTTCTGTCATACAAGTATATTCGAACCACAGTACTGTATAACTGAGCTTTTTGATGGTCAAAAGCAGGTTTTTCCTTGGCTCACCTGGTGGCGGACATTGACCATCACTGAGTTGAATGTCGTCTATGGCAATGTCTCCACGGAAGCTCTGGCCTCGTACGCCCTCAAACATAACCTGAAATCAGATCATGCAAAGCAATATATTATATTATTGTACATGTATACTATTCTGTAACCAGGCCATTGTCAATTATCATAGCGCAGTCTTTACACAGCTAAACAAATAAGTAAAATCAACATGTTCAGGCCTTTCAACGTTAAAATGATAGCAAGAAATAAAATGGGAAATGCAGATTTTCTTTGCGTGACGTCACTTTCTTTTTTTAATTGTTCTTTTCATAAGTTTTCAAAGAAATGTCTAAACATGCATGACTCCATGTTATGAAATTAGAGAAATGTGCACAAGTCCTTGAGACTTAACAGATTGTAATTACAAAGATAGGTAAATGATAAAAAAACAATTTAAAAAACAGCTAAACTGTCCACCTGGAAGACATCATTAGGGCTGGATATGGTGACGTAGCCTAACCGCCATATATCATCATTGTCCCCACTCTTGGTCCACAGGAGAGTATTGGAGGATCCAGTTTTCAGGTAGATGTTGAGAGTGCCGATGTTGACGCCGTACATGTGGTACCAGAACTGGAAACAGGAGGCAGGGGTGGCCAGATACAAGGGCGTAATCATACGCGCTTTGTCGTTCGGCTGACGGGGAGAGGAGGTTTCGATGTATGCATAATATCCTGCAGGGTAAAGAGCATCTTGTCGGAAAACTGGAATAATCTTGATATAAAGTAGCTGTATTGCCTATTGGCATCAGGACATTAGCCATAATGGAGCCAGTAACACAAAGAAGTAGCATATAAAATTCAAACAGAAACCAGGAATGCAAAGCAATGATTAAGACATAAACACTAAGAATTAGCAAACTGATTTACAGCCACTTGCAGGCAGTATTTTAGATTACCTTTTTGGGTTTTCAGTTGGATATAAAAAACGTGTTTGTTAACTGCAAACTTTGAGATGTTGATGAATGAGAGTAATAATTATAAAGAAAAATTTAGCTTGGTTATAAAGAGTATTGTGCTTGTACCTGATTGTGTGCCTGTGGTGTGGTCTATTGATGGACCTGTGCCCACAGTTGCGGTGCCATTCTGGCCTCGACTCCAGTCAAAGTCATCGTCAGTAGCCTGAATAATTCCGCAGAAGTCTATTTCAAAGTCACAGTCACCTGAAGGGAGCACAACATGGATGTTAATCAAGTCATAGTTACTATGATCAATGTAAATTAAGATGACAGATTGATAGAATTCATAACAAGTTAAGAGACATGTAAGCAGAAAATTCTTTGCCATGGGCTATGCTTTCTATTCATGCTTTCAGGCATTTGAACAAATGAGTAAAAAAGGTGCCTTATCAAATCAAATGATTTGGTAACTTACTTAGAGCAGGACAAGGGCCTGTTCCATATCTGATGTCATCCAAGGCAATGTCTCCACGGTAACTTGTACCAACCACACCCTCAATCTGGATCTGTAACATTCAAATTAGATAAGAATGATGGACTAGCTGGTACTGTTTCCTTGACACTTTCTTATCACAAGGCTGATACAGTTATCGGAAAGAACTAAACAATTTTGTTACAGTTACTGTAGTACCTTGAAGTCAGCTGAGGCCTGAATGGACCTGACCCCTAAGATCCAGCGGTTGTCCTGCGCTCCATCCTTACTCCACACCAATGTCTGCTGCCCCGTACTTGGCACATAGGTGTAGATGTTCAACTGGGCAATGTGGACACCCCACATGTGGTAGTAGAAGGAAAAGCAGTTCCCATTAGGGTCGGTAGGGGGCAGTGTGGAGGACTCCAACATGGCTCGGTCACCAGGAGAGCGAGGGCTGGAACTTTCAATGTAGATGTAGTGACCTGTGTAGAGGATAGCAAGATCAGATATCATAATGACTACAGAGCACTAAGATAGCAAAATCTCTTTTATCCATCAGACCTGGATGAACATTTGCATGCAAATGCAAAATTATTCCCCCACCTCCCTTTGGATCATCCAAAACTTTTGGTATGAATAATAAAGGAACCAGTACAAGAAAATAAGTTCAAACATAGCATGTTTCCCTTTCCCCTATTTGGAATTTTTAAATACAGGAATCTCAGTATTTCAGTAAGAGTGATGTGATAACCTGCTCCGGTGGTGTGGTCATAGCTGGGTCCTGTGTCGGTAGTTGTTGTGCTGATGTTGGTAAGTGTCCAGTCAAAGTCATCTGCTGTGGACTGTGTCCAGCTGCAGGCACTGAAGCCAGAGTCAAAGTCACAGCCAATTTGCACTGAAAGAGATGGCAAATAACATCATAGAAACAACAAATTTGCCAAAATCTCTTGTTTATTTTCATTAAATAGCAACTGATTCTTCAGTACCAAGGTCATGGTCATGCATTAACATACAGTTTGCACTGATAGAGATGAAAGATATACATGATAAAGATAATATTGGCCCAGATCTTTGATTATATTCAATAATAACAGCTCATTTTTCAGCACTAAGGCCATAGTCATGCATCATGAAAGCCTTCTCTTGGCCATGCCATTCACACATTGACCTTTTGGTCTTGCTATATGACCAAAAATCAGATTTTGATGTAAGATTTAGTTTTATCTTCATACATCACCATCGTTATCAACTTATTTGAAGCATGGAATATTATGAAAATAAAACTGTTAGGTATATCATACAATATCTAATTGTATACATATCCTTACCTTGGCCTCCAGGGTTGGCTGTAGTTGGTAGTACTGAAAAAAGATTGAAAAAATTCAAAATCAGATAACTTTGTAAATCATAAATGTACAACATCTGTTTCATTAAATATAAAAAGCAACATTTTGTTTACATTGTTTTCACCCACAGAAACAGATTGTTTTGTCATATCCACCAAATTTGATAGAAGAAAAGCTGGTGATTACAATACTTACTGGAACAGAGACTATTTGTGACCAATAGGTCATCAATAGCAATATCTCCAGTGTGGCTGGTCCCTCGGACACCTTCAAACACAAGCTGCACAGGAGGTAAAAATTTGGGTTAGACTTTCCAAATGCTCTGATCTATTATTACTTGTGAACTCTTCCCCTCATATATATGGTAAAGATCGGTTTGGATATCACTTACGTAGGATTGGCTTTACATATTGTGGGTAACATCAGAGGTTAAGGCCCCTAACCTTGAACCATGACCCAAGTGGTAAAAACAAAACATGTCTAGAAATGCTGGTAAATTAGGAGTCCTGCACTTTACACATGTGCACTTAGAAGCGTGAAATAACTTATTACAACCTGTTCCAATGTAGATGTCTCTGTGAACTTGTAACTTAGTAATAAGGCTGATACACAGGGGGAATAGTCAGCAAATGAATCATGCTAAGATGAGAAAACAGTTTTTCTGTTGTCGTACCTGGTAAGGATTGGTCCTGCTGCTTAGCCCCACCTGTCCACTGAACCACTGGTTGCTTTGGTCACCTGTTAGTTCCCATATCAACGACTCCACGGTCTGAGAGCCTGCAAAAACATTTGTCCAATATAAAGTTTAGACTTTTTTGCTTTTTAAAGAGACTAAATATCTCAACTTCTGGCACATTTTACATTGAATTATGTGAAATATGCTGGTGTGTATGACATAAATAAGATACAACAAGGTGTACAAAAATGTATTTGGCATCACTCACATTCTCAGCCCTTCTACAGGTTGAATAACCCATGTATGTTGTATTCTGATATTTAACAAATTGAAGATGACAGCAGGTCTTGGATGATTGGAATAAGTCTTTCTAAACAAGCAACAAATGACTATGTATGTAGAAAATAATGACAACTGTATAATTTGTGTCAAAACTTATTTTCAACAGTTTTCAGCACAGAACATACCGATTTCTTGCAGGTAAACCCCGAGAGATCCCACAGCTGCTCCGTACATGTGGTACCAGAAGCTGAAGCAGCGGTCCTGTCCACCGTCAAACCTGGAGCTGATGATTCGCGCCACATCCCCATTCACACGGGGAGAGGATGTCTCAATGAAGAGGTAGTAACCTTTACAAAATAAAAAGATTAGGTTTTGATTACAAGTTTTATCTTTATTCATATAATACCCAAAGATAAAGGGTCCGTGGTCCCACAAAAGCTGCCTAGTAAGTGATAAATTCCAAATTGCTATAGAATCGCCAACATTGACCGGGATCATAATACTACTCCTAAAGACAACAGGAAAAGTGATGTAATCTCTGAGTCCTGTTATCTTAAAAAACACAAGGGACTAGAAGAGTTGGAGGCATTAGTGATGCAGTTACATGAAGATTGAAGTTATAAAGATTGTGCAAATAAGGGAAATTTCACATCAGGTAATTTGGAAAACACAAGGTTCGTGAGCATAAACTCAACAGAAAACATGGGTAGAATAATGAAACGCTTGCAAAAATTCCCACGATCAGAAAAAAATTTCCACCATTTGTTTCAATGCACCCTGATTCAGTCCTTACTGTTCAACCTACCCTGTGCAGTGCCAAGGGTGTGGTCACTGTCAGGTCCAGTAAACTGGCTCCCTGTTGCCCCTTGACCCAACAGCCAGTCAAAGTCATCATTTGAAAGGTCCTGACTCCAGGTGCAAAGGTCGTTGTCCTCAAATGTGCAGCTCCCTGGCAGGGTTAAACAAACAAACGTCAAAGTCATATATATGATTGGTCTCCCAGAAGAAAGCACACTCTAGAGTAATTCACCTATTATGAATGCATATGTCCATTGTATAACCTACAATGACTACACTGAAACACATCATCCAAAATTGTTTTGCTCCTTTTATGGAAGTGTCATAATAATATCTAAATTCATAATCAATAATCAACTTTATAGCATCATCATCATCATTCACTGTGATCTGCATCTACAGTCTTTGAAGAGTCCTGTAGCTGCATTTAGTCTTTCTAACATCATACTTAATGATTAGATTAAATATTGTTTTTTTACCTTGTGCTCCACATAGCCCATCACTGATCTGCACATCATCAATGGCAATGTCACCACGGAAACTAGTACCAGTGATACCTTCAAACACAACCTGGTGGGGGAACAATGCAAAGATTTTGAAATCAAATTGTGAGTTCTTAAAATCAGAATAGGTTGACATCAACATTAGTCAACAGACTAGTTTAAGATCTGCACGCATGAATGAATTGCCAATAAGTTTGTTTAAAACAACTTACAACGATGTATTACTCAGAAATATGGAGCTAACTTAAGACATCAATAGCCCAGTTTCTGACTGCATAATTATACCAATGATGAAATGTCTCACAGACAGTGATTCTTAACTTGATAAATCTGATCAATCTTACAACCTGCAGAATTAGAGATTTACACTATAAGGCCACCCTTACCTGGTACTGAGAGGAGGTAGTGAGTCCAACCTGAGCCAGGTTCCACTGGTTACCTTGGTCACTGTCCTTACTCCAAATGGAAGTCTCTACTCCATTGATCCTAAAATTGTGTGGAAAGAAAGGTGGATGCTTAAACACACCTGTTATCAACAGTACTACTTTACACGTATATTACTCAAGGGTAAAAAAGTTGCTGCTCTTGTGGTTAGGGTTGATGACTTAGAATTTTAAGGTTCTGGGTTTGAATCCCCTACCATGCAGGCCCAGGAGCTAAGCACCTGGGAAAGGAAATTTAGATCTATTGCCTCATTTGTAAATGAGTACTACCCTCTTGATTGCACTGCAGTCCTATGTTTGAGGACAGGCATACATGGATCACATTAACAACCCACAACATTACCGTGCAAGTGGATCAAACCTTACAGTTTTGTCTTCTGCAACTTGCACCAAGTAGCTTCCAAAGTTGGTTCGTTATGCCTAAAGGCAGTTTAATTGCTAATAAAAAGCAAACGATTAAAGACTTGCCTGCTGTAGACGTTGAGAGTCCCAACACTGGTACCGTACATGTGGTACCAGAACTCCACACACTGGCCAGCCCGTGTCCCACCAGGGGTGACAGATGGGCTCAGCAAGCGAGCGACATCACCCGGATTTCTGGGCGAGGATGCCTCGATGTACATGTACATTCCTGGGGGGAATAAAAGTAACAACATGTTGATTAACGGGAGGTGCCCCAACACGGTACGCTTTTTCTTGCGCTCAAACTCATGGCGCTCCATCGCTAGTTGCCTTAGAGTGGTCAAATTTTGATGACTGAATTTTTTACACATAGATTTGAACAACATACTTGAATAAGAAATGCATTTATGTGGTTCATGAACCTTTCGCGCTGCGTGTTACAAGCGGCAAATACTGAGAGACAATTTCGTGTAAGTAACCTTCCAACTTTGTGCTACGCTGGACAGTGTGCCTAACTCGGTACGCTTTTTTTTTATATTTTGCTCTCTTCAGAAGTAAGTGGTAAATTTAAGTACACAGAAAAAAATTAATAGTATGATATTTTAGTTTGTTACAGTCAAATAAATCTTTGGGGCGTTCTCTAGTCTGCCACCTTCACGGCCACACTCCCTTGGGAGTACAATGGTGGCAATGTTTATGTCGCTTCCTTTTGGTTGCTATTCTACTCAACAAACATTTGAAGACCCATATTCATAGTGTTTTATGGAGCTTTATTTATGTGTATCATGGCAGTTGTGCGACTGCTTGGATGAGTTCGTATAGTTAGCGACACGAGCCGCCAATACGCAGAGGCCGGTGACCGCAGTGATTCAGCACTGTCAACATTACTGTTATAATTCTGCTCTTAAAAAAAACATGAAGTAAATATGTTAAAGTATACTTGGAATGCAAAATAAAGCTGTGTGCATGGACTTGGTTTATTTACCTTTGTAATCAGCATAGTTAGTGGTAACAAACACGGTGTACTTATGGATAATAAGATCAGCAAAAAATCCGTACCGTCTTACGACGGGGACCGTCTTAGGGCGGCCCCCGTTATATGTAGCTCTGAGCTGGTGACTTTGCTGACTAATAAAAAAGCTCATATCACCCCAGCCTTTCTTTTAATGTACTTTATGGCATATAATGGTGAGTTGTTAGAAGAAATCTTGAATAAGGCACAATATGAACTTTAACATTCAACTTTACTTAAAAGTGTTAAAAAGTGTGGAAAAAACTGTTTTCCTAGACCAGGAAATGTAATGGACAAGGTGTATGAATTTTTCTATTGGCTAAGGGACATATACCTTCAGTTACCAATTTTGAACATATCTTCAATATTTGCCAATTTTGATAGGATTTTACTTTGCCTTACTGACCTGCATCGGTGCCTGTGGTGTGGTCATTGTCAGGACCTGTTCCTGTAGACCCTGTGGTACCAGAGGCTTGTGTCCAGTCAAAGTCATCCTGGGTGTCCTGGGTGTAGCCGCACAAGCTGGCATCATCAAAAGTACACTGCTGGGCTGTACTCCCTGGTGACAGAAGGGACAGTCTTGTACATACATGTATGCTTATCTACTGACTCTGTTTCTCCACATCTTGGTTAGGGGTTTAGATACACAATGGCAGAAAATGTCTTTTGTTGAAATTCACATACAGTACCTTTACTTTCACTTTAACTTAAAGAATCATTGTCAAATTGTAATGACAGAAATTTACAGTTTTCAAGGGGGCTGGTATGGCTGTTTTCTTTCTGAACAAGATTGTGACCTCATGTGACTATTGTATCAGATAAAGGGTTTAGATTCTACTCCTTTTAACTACTGTAGCAGATGAATGTTATTTTACCTGGTCCAGGACAAGCCCCAGAGTTCACAATAATGTCGTCCAGAGCAATGTCTCCTCTGTACCCTGTGCCACGGATCCCTTCAAACACGATCTGTGTACAAAAAGTAACAAAATGAATGATCAACAGCAGTCTTTAAATTCTCAATGATTATAATATAATATGGTTTGATAGCAGATATAGCTGCACATGTGGAAAAAAAATTTGACAGTGATTTTTTAGGGTTTTTAGTTACCTTAAATATGGCTGACTTGGTGATGGCCACCTGTCCCTGGTTCCACTGGTCTCCCTGAGTGCCCGTTTCTGTCCACACTGGTGTTCCCAGGGTGTTCCCATCCTGAAGGTACACGTTCAGTGTGTCCACATGTGTACCGTACATGTGGTACCAGAACTGCAGGCACAGCACACCAGCGGGGATGTCGGGACTCAGCACACGGGCCACGTCACCGGCCACCTGAGGGCTGGACGTCTCGATGAACAGGTACCAGCCTTGGTCTGGGAAAGGTGAAAGTGTGATGTGTATGGCAACAATGGACAGAGGTCAAAACAATCTTTTGCTACCAGAGGCCAAAACAACCTTTTGCTACCATTCTTGCATCTGATTCAATGATTGTGTGATCACACTGTATAGTTTTTACCATTTCTCAAAGGCAAGTTACTTCTAGATCATCCACTATGGCATAAATTTTAGCATATATTAGGAACTTTATAGTGTCACCTGAGGGATGACTGAACTGAACCTTGCTGCAATCCCCCTCCAACCATTATGATATACTCTATTGGAAATCAGTTTGTGTTATGATCCCCAGGTGATTTTAACCTAAATGTTAAGACACAAATGTATTTGTAACAGTCCAATTGGAATGTAATGAGAGGGAAATATTTTCCATTTGATGGCAACTATTTGCTTCTAGTTAAAGGATACTGTAAGAGGTGGATGGCGATACCTGTTCCAGTGGTGTGGTCTGAAGTGGGCCCAGTTTGAGTGCTCCCAGTTGGACCCTGAGATCGGGTCCAGTCAAAGGTGTCCGAGGCGTCCTGAGTCCAACCACACAGGTCTGACTCAAAAGTGCAACCATACTGGCCAACAACTGTGGGGAAAATGATTCAACAGTCAGACATTGAATCAGGTGTACAATATGAACAACTGTGCTCCTTGCGTACCAATGAAGACAAGGCAAGGAGCTTTACCACACCAGACTCAAGGGTGCAGGCCAATGATTTTACAGTTGGTACCTAAGACTTGCTAAACTTTATATATACACATGACATTGTATGAAAAACAGTAAAAGGATCCTGATAAACCAGACCAGGCTTAACATTATTACTGTAACAGCAATGTTGGTCAACAGCTGTCGGCAAACCAGTTCAACAGACTTAGTATCATTTCTGGCACATGTAATAATAATAAGACATTCTGCACTTGTGAAAGATGCACTGGAAAACACACAAGGCTTGGCCAGTATTTCAGGTTTTAGAACTAGGGTGTTGTTACCTTTGCCAGAATGGCTAAGGTTATGTTTTCGGTTTGGTGGTGTGGTTCTCCCCGTTTGTGAGCAGCATAACTCGAGAGGACTTCGATGGATGCAGCTGATATTTGGTGGGTGGGTAGGGGTGTGGAAGACGAAGGTCGAGTTCGATAATGGGCCTCCTAGCGGCTTGCTAAGGTACTGCAGCAGGACCTGCATGCTTGATATCTCGCGTTCCGGACATGCTGCGGTCGTGATTTTTGAGCGTTAGGGAGCCCTTAAAGCAGGGAGTGATTGCTGCGAGTTTGGGCCCCCTAGTGGCTTTCATGGAAGTGCAGGCGCCGGTTTAATTGCAAACTTTTGTCTGCGGACAGCATAACTCGAGAAGACTTCGACGGATGCAGCTGGTATTTGGTGGGTGGGTAGGGGTCTGGGAAATGAAGGGGGAGTTCGATAATGGGCCCCCTAGCGGCTTCCCTTGGTACTGCAGCGCAACTTCCGGGTGTGTTTTTCCATTTTCTGAACATGGTATGGCCACGAGTTTCGGGTGTTAGATAGCTGTTGTGCTCAGGAGTTAGTGACATAAGTTTGGGCCCCCTAGCGGCTAGTGTAGGGATAGCAGGGGCATTCTTGTCGAAAACTTCTGAAGCAGTACAACCCCACTCCACCTTAGCAGCTGTCAGCACAGTTGAGGGGTTCCTGGTCCATGAATTGGACTGGCCTATGATCAGTCAGTACTGTGAGCAACCTGATATTTCAGAGGTGTAAAGGTCAGACCTTGCAATGTGTTAGTTGACCCTTAGGCCATATGATCAACTTGGCAAGCCAAAATGATGGGCTTATGTACATAACAACGGTCTTAGTCTGTATTCTTCTCCTTCCTTTGAGTTTGAGAGGTAGGTACACTGTCATCTCTCTTTTCACTACATGGTTTCAATTTGAGCTGTCCTTGCAGTAGTCTTTTAAAAGCCATTTTCAGTCTCAAAGCCTTCATGCATTCAAATCTGTCTCCAAAGAGTCAGCTTGAACTATGTAGAACATGTATCTTACCTTTTATATCATATGGTTGTGAGATTTGGGGCAGAGCTAATTCAGAAGACAATTGCCCAGCAGAAATTACACGGAGGTGATTTTGTGGAAAATCTTTTGGGTGTACATAGAGATACAAGGAACATGAGGTAGTAGAGCAGAGCTTGGGACATTGTTCCCAATTGACTTACATATATTTAATGTACAGTCAAGTTGTGGCTACACTTCAAACATTCGGACTTTTTAACACAATTCCCCTATTGTGAGTAGGCGTCTTATCACTCTGTCATCAAATTGAATATGAACTGATGAACAGCTGTAAGGAATTCAGGTTACAAGGCATAAGGGAAATTTGAAACGATATCGGTTACTTTTTTCTATGGATGTCTGAATTCACAGTTAGACAATAAGTACATAATGTACATTGTTAAAAATGTGGTTGAAAGATATATATATCCAGACATGTTTTCATTGACTGTCTACAAAAAAGTAAAGAAGGGATTCTCCAGGGAATATTATATAAAATTTTCTAGATAAATATGTGGTATGGTGGGCTTTGTGCAAATTTAGAAGTAGTGCCTACCCCCTTGCAATTGTGACAGGGTGGTGGAAATGGTACTTGTTTCTCGATGCTCTAAGCTTGAGGGTGACTTCTGAACAGTTTCATACAACTAAAATGCACATTTGTGGAGTTATGGTTTTGGAGCTGAGGGGTTGCCGCACAAACCTGGACAATAAACTAAAACCACTGCGACAATTTTACCTTTGCCAGAATGGCTAAGGTTAGGTTTTGGATGTGTTTGTGTGTCTGTGTGTGTGTGTCTGTGTGTGAGTTAACAGCATAACTCGAGAAGCCTGGGATGGATCCTGATGATATTTGTAGGTGGGTAGGGATCGGGAAACGAAGGTCAAGTTTGATAATGGACCCCCTAGCGGCTTGCTAAGGTACTGCAGCAGAAACTCAACTTTGGACGAAATAACTCTACAACATGTTGACGGATCGTCATGATTTTTGGTATGTAGATAGAATGAGTGATGACTTACATAATGAGATACTAATTATGCACATCAACAGCTCATTTGCATAATTAATTAGGAAAATTTATAAATCCACAGCATTCCATGATAGGACTTTCAAACTTGTCACATGTGTAGCTGGGAAGGAGAGAAATGGCTATAGATATCAATTATGCAAATGATGACCTCATTTGCATTATTAATGAGAAAATATGAACATGTTGACGGATCATCATGTTTTTTGGTATTTAGGTAGCGTAAGTGAAGACCTACATAATGAGATACCAATTATGCAAATCAACAGCTAATTTGCATAATCAATTAGGAAAAGTACAAAAACCCACTGCATTTCATTATAGTACTTTCATCAAAGTTGTCACATATGTAACTGAGAAAGAGGGAAGAGAGTAAGGGGTGTATTTTATTAAAGACTGAAAGAGAATAAGTCAAGAATGGATCAAAGGATCATCATGATTTTTGGTATGCTGATAGCTTAAGTAATACTTTGATATCGATTAATGGTAACTTGGGATCTAATTTGCATAATCAATGTTGAAATTTTATAAACCAACTCCAAGCATATGATTATAAAGAAAATGAAATGAGTAACGCATTTGTCTACAGACATCATTCTACATAACAAACCTTGTTATTTGGCAAAGGTATGTGTTCGTGGAACTCTAGTTATTAGTTGTGTACACCTACATTTTCCCATGACTTCATGGCCTGATGAAGCTTAAGTTGCAAAGTATATGAAACAAGTGTAGCAGAAATATCAAGTAGTGTAGTTTGACGAGTCTAAACTCACCTATTGTGGGGGGTAGTGTGGTGATGGCTGGCAGTGTTGGAGCTGGAGTAGCACCAGGTACAGCTATGGCTGGTTGTACTGCACAATAGGGCACATATACATTGCAAAGTCACGCTTCTTTTCCAAGTTTCGGTCATGCTAAATCTCTTAAGTTTGTTTATACATTTAACCTCTTGTATCAATGAAGTAAAAGTATGGATTTCTTCTTATATGAGTTACCAGACAGGTGTTTCCACCTTGCTTACTTTTACAAGAACCCAAATCCTTGATGGGAGAAGGTTAAAACAACATTACAAGTACACATACCAGCACAGGAGCCAGGGGAGAAGGCTATATCATCAATGGCCATGTCACTCTGATGGTTGGTACCACGAATGGCTTCAAACACAACCTAGGTCAGAAAATAAGTTTAGGAGGTAACGTTAGTATATATGTTTAGTTAAATCTTACCACAGTAAGCATACGGCTGCTGCAAAATAGAAGATTTTGGGGAACCTTTATTTTCAAAATTGGTAATGGAACAGAAAAAATCATCAGTAGAAGCCACTTAATTACACAAAGGATTACTGCACACTTCTTTTAACTGCATGGAAACCCCAAATCCAAAACTGGTGTGGTCCAGCTGGATAATTTTGCATTATTGCACCACCCAGATAATTGCACAAAATACACTGGCAAATGGGGTGTGCAATTATATGGCTTCCATTGTAGCAATGATATCCATGAAAATATCACAACGGAGTTGACTGAAGGTGCATACTATACAGGATCTGTAAGTGGTAATGCCCTGACTAACAAACATGACATGCATTGCCACACTACACTTCAGCTGTACCTTGTAGTCATCAGTGCTTGAGAACGACACTTGTCCTCGGAACCACTGATCGCCCTGGTCCGTGTCTAACCGCCAGAGGTTTGTACGCAGCCCGGCAGTGGTGTATGTGTAAATCGTCAGGCTTCCCATGCCTCCAGCCCCATACATGTGGTACCAGAACCGCAGGCATTTATCAGACACATGGGACTGGAATCTCTCACTTTGCAGCAGAGCCACGTCACCAGGCACTCTTGGGTTGGATGTTTCCACAAATACATAATGTCCTACAACAGGGCAGATTTTCATACTTGATCAGCACAAAGTAATAAAATTAGAAAACCTGTTTTGGAACCCTATTAGAAGGAGTTTCTAAAATTGAGAACAGGCTAAGCCTTCCATTTCATTCACTTTTCAAAATAGACTGGGTAAAGTCCCTAAAGAAAATCCTATAATCTGTTTCAGAGCATGTATATTGGCATGCACAAGATAGCATTTGACTCTTCAATTGCTTCTTGGTAAGAAAGATACCAAGAAGACTTGAGCAAATTAACCGTTCATTTACATTGCTCGGTACATATACATGCACTACCTTGGACCCTGGCCATCCTGGATTTTCAAGTCAGTGTTCACTCTCACCTTGATCCGTGCCTAGGGTATGATCCACAGATGGTCCAGTGAACTGACTGTTGGTGCCACCTCGTCCTATCAGCCAGTCAAAGTCATCATCTGGCTGATTGTTTGTCCATGTACACAAACCATTCTCAAAGTTGCAGTTGCCTGCAAAGAGTTAAGACGAGAAAGGTAAAATGTTAACCTAACATATCAAAGAAATTGAGACAGCCTTAAAAGCAGTCAATGAGTATATATCTCAAAATAAACCAAAAATAATTACTCTGGCATTATGACATTTGACAACTGATACCACTGTTGGTAATTGTACTAATATTTAGGTTTTAAAGTACAGTAGCAGCACAAAGAAAAATAATCACAATGTACATCTGATTCAGATTCTGTATTTCTGTACCCTTCTAAATCGGCAAGTAGATGCCCTTTGGACCATGAATTGGCTTACCTGCTGTAGAACAATCATATGCCTTCAAGGACACATCATCTATAGCAATGTCACCACGGAAGCTGGAGCCAGTTATTCCTTCAAATGTGATCTGAAAAGGGAAGATAGCAAATTTTACATTTAGGACAATTTGTTACTTTTATCAACATCTCAACATCTCATCATTGACTTTACAATTACATGGTTGTAGCTATTTCAGGTGTCCAAGTTCTACTACCTTAATACATACAAGTATACCAATAATAACATATAAGGTACTTACAACAAACAAAAAGATTTGTCAAGAAATACATTGTAGCAAAATTAAACAAAATTTAACTAGACGTATGAAAACTCTTTGAAGTAGTTTGGAATCCACACAATATCTTTGTATAATGTCCAATAACTATATACTAATTATAATAAAAATGACTTTAACATGTATATCAAATTTATCACAGTCCAAAACTAAATATGTGTTGAAAATGTTTGACAAAATTTCATTGGTGCAGCAATAGTGTGATCTGCTTTGATTATTATACCCTCTCAAAGATAATGGATATTGAAAGTGACTCTCAAAGATAATAGAGGGGGCTTGAATTAAAAGTGACTTTGTTGTACTTAATGAACATTAAAGCTGGGCCTTACCTCGAAAGATGCAGTACTGCTGACGCTGACCTGTGCTTGTTTCCACACATTACCCTGGTCACCAGACATACTCCACACACTGGGGCTATTGATGCCATTAGTATACACATTCAAGGTGCCTGGAGGTGGAATTACGAGAACAGTTTCATCAGTCATCAGGTTAGTAAGTCACTGGATAACAAAGTTATTTGTAGACAGCCAAAAGTGCTTTACTCAAGACCAATGTATTAAGTGACCTATTGTCACCTTTCTAAGGGAATTCTGACTGAATTGTATTACACACTGTAGGTAGGTGTCATTGCTAGCAGATGCAGTTAAAAACATAAAGTATTTTATGTATATACATAACACATGTATATAACGTTACATAGCCTGCTGCTTGGCCATATGGACCAAATTCTGTGGAGTCGTGGACCAAAGTTTGATCCTACTGCTGCCCCAAGCTTGGACATTTTGTAAGGGATTATACATTCATTATTTCAGACGGTGATGCAAACCTTCTTTGTCATAGTTCCATGAGAAGAACTCACCAATGCTGGCACCATACATGTGGTAGTAAAACTCCAGACAGCGACCTTGTGTGGGAGGGATGATGCTACTGTACAGAACTGCTGTGTCTCCCGGCTGCCTGGGGCTGGACGCCTCAATGTAAAAGTAGTGTCCTGAAAAGTATTGATATGCAATCACTGGAGCAAAATACTATCTATCTTGAAATGTTGCTTAATATGTTTTCACAGTGACCTATCCAGTGTAACTTTATGACATTGTGAATACAGTATGTGCTTCCAAAGTAAAAGAATTTCTCCAACTGAAATCTTGGAACACCCCCAACAAAAACTAGCCTCCTTTCCCATTCTACAAAAAAAATAAATCCAAATGACAACATATGAATTTACAGTAAATTTCTACAACCTCAACAAAATGATAGTAGATAGATAATTCTATTATCATATCAAAAGCTATTGAAATACACTTTTCCATTTTTTCCATCAACTGCATTCTTCTAATGTGCCAAAAGGTAGTCCAGCAGCTGCTATAATATTCTCTACTAACTTTTGCAACATAAAAGCAGTGTTTCCAGCCTTACCAGCTCCTGTGCCATAAGTGTGGTCGTTGGTTGGCCCACTGTTGGTGGTTTGGGTGCTCCCACTCTGCCACGTCCAGTCAAAGTCGTCTGATCCACTCTGTGTATACCCACACACTGAGACATCCTCAAAGTCACAGGACACATCTAGCAACAACAACAATGCACATGGTCAAGTTTTAGTTTCTTGCATTTAGCAGAATGATTTATAATCCATCATACAGTACAAGTCACCTTCTTGACCTTTCGAAAGGTCAGTTGACTTGTAATTTTCACCTTCAAGTCCTTTCTAGTGCCAAACTAAATCTTGGACTCAAGATGGTTGATTTGAAGTTCTATGATTCTGCAAACCCTAATTCACTACTCATTGAAGCCCAGCAGTTATCCTTTTTATGTACTGTAGTCTGTATAAACAAATACCATCTGTATCTTGTTTTGAAATATTCTTAGAAGATTAAATGTCCTTGATGCTTGCAAGTCCATCAAAACCCATGTTTAGCATAAGACAAACAAGAAAAAAAATTGTCAATTGTTACCAAAGCCAGATGAACACGGCCCGTCCAACACCTGTATGTCGTCCAGCCCGATGTCTCCACGGAAACTGGTGCCCCTGACGGCCTCGAACACGGGCTGGAAGGCTGAGGTGGTGGGGACGTTCACTTGTGCCTGGATCCACAGGTCACTCACAGCACCAGACTGGGTCCAGACTGGGCTGCCCAGGTTACCACCAGACTAGAGATAGATAGAACAGAGCATTATATCCAATAATATTCATGTCTGGCATGTAAGTACTTATTAAGAGACTTTTGAAGTTGGCACCCTTACAGACAAATGATATAATTCCATCAAGTATACTGGGCTGTAACACCTCATTGAGATCTCTGCTTATTGTTATTATTTATTTGCTGTCATGAACCATATCATGGCCAATAGTGAATTTTATAGTGCTTGGACAGTTGTGAATTTTCTATTGTCAATCTTATGGCATCAGTGTCTCATTTTGAAAGAGTACATGTAAGAATAACACTGGCAAAAGTGGGAAAATCTAGACTGATCATGAGCCCTTAAGCTTGTGATCCCATTTATATCTGACTGAGAGTTACACTTAAGTATCCAAGGTATGTAGAAAGCTATATGCATGATTTTCAATAAACTTAAACAGGCTTCCGGATTAGTGCAGCGAGTCATTTCATCTAAAGAAGGTCAGTGTGTTCGACTGAAAATTTATGGTGAGTCCTTTTTTTGTGTTTGAACAAAGTTTACACTTTTTCAATATTAAACAGGCTTATTACTGTGTTGCCTACCTTAAAGTAGACGTTGAGCCTGTTGACGTGTGTGCCATACATGTGGTACCAGAACTTCAGGCATGCCGGCTGTGTCAATGGTATGACTGGCCCCTCCAAACGGGCAGTGTCATTGGGCTGGGCAGGGCTGGAGGCCTCAATGTAAACATACCATCCCTGGTCTGTAAACACACAAGTATGGCTCATGTGAGCTAAAGTACAGAGAAGTATAAGTCTAATGTAGAAAGCCAAGTGCAAAGTACTTCCATCCCCATATTTCTTAATACTTTTGCTCTAAATATCATCAATCTTAATGCACTTCAAAATTGGATGCAATACGGCTATCCACATGAAATGAAGAAATGATGTCATCATCTGCTCATGAGTTTTTTATTGAAGAAACAACAACAACAACAAAAGAACAACAGAATCAAGAACAGACAAACAGTGATGAAATTAAAACTGTAACAGGAAAAGGCATACCTGTGCCCAAGGTGTGATCGCTTGTAGGCCCTGTATCAGTGGAGCCGGTTGGACCTTGTCCTCGTATCCAGTCAATGTCATCATCCTGGGCCTGCTGATACTGGCAAAGATCTGTCTCAAAGGTGCACTCGTTCAGGATAGAAGCTACACAATGGAGGGGAAAGAACGGTAAAATGTTGCATGACAGCATTTTTAAATACATTAGTTGAAACAAGTTCAGCGCATGTTTCTTCCCTTTGGTGGCTTCTCTACAGTATCAATTCACTATGCTGATAAAGCAGGAATTGATTTCTCTACCATTCAGTGCAATATTTAATCTGTGTCAGATTTACTCACCTGCACACAATGTTATTGTCGTATTAAGTGGGATCTTAGTAATACATGTTACATGTTACATCAAAAGTGTGTTCCTTCATTTGCCCCCTCAAAAAAATCTGTCAAAATTTGACTGTCAACACTAATGATGCATTAAGTACATGAAAAGTACATGAAAAAAATCAAAGTGGAAAAAACTGTGTACAGCTTTACTTAAAGAATTTAATTTACATAAAAAAATGTTAAAGACTGAGACTATATATACCTGGAGACAGTGTGGACGTGGCTGCTGGTGTAGGTGCATATGTCGGGGAAACTGGAGTGGACGGTGCTGCCTCCACAGGTTGAACTGATGGTACAAATGAATGAGGAATACAACACAGTCGATCTCAATAATACAGACAGCATTTCAAATCTACCTGATACTGAATTGAGTCATCTTAAGATGTGACTTAAGTGAGCAGACAGTTGCTGAATCTTCTTCACTTACCTGTACATGGACCACTTGAGAAAAGGATGTCATCAATAGCAATGTCTCCTCTGTAACTGACACCTCTCTCACCCTCAAGTCTTACCTGTGGAAACAAGAGAATACGCTAGTAACGTTACTCTGTTAAAAGTAACAAAAGTGTACAAGATTCAAATAAAAATGATACATATTCCTCAACATTCTAATGATTTTAACCTTAGATTGGTCTAATATCTTGTTTATGCAATATTTACATGTATACATATAA
This sequence comes from Branchiostoma floridae x Branchiostoma belcheri, assembly GCA_019207045.1. Lineage (NCBI taxonomy): Eukaryota > Metazoa > Chordata > Leptocardii > Amphioxiformes > Branchiostomatidae > Branchiostoma > Branchiostoma floridae x Branchiostoma belcheri. Next base: position 12,555,807 of record CM033038.1, read on the forward strand.
TTTTATGAATATGTGAGTATATTATGTTCAATTGTATTTCTCTGTACCAGCACTCTGTTTTCAGCACCAAGGACATGACATGCTCTCATGTGAGCTGCAGTTCTAGTATTGAAGCATAATAATTTAGAACGAAACTGAACAGAAAAGATATCAAAAGGACATTACAGAATGGAATGAATGCATGAATGAAGAAACAGAAATTAAGAAAAGGAGGACTTTCTTACATAGTACATGCCAGATGTGTGGATGACAGGGGTTTGTGCAAACAGCCACTGGTCTCCCTGGTCACTGCTCAGCTCCCATACTGTCCTGGTGGTGTTCCCACTGTCATAGTCAACAACAATGACCCTGAGTGTGCCGACAGAGCTCCCGTACATGTGGTAAGAGAACTGCAGGCACCTGGAAAAGTATATTCAACAATGTTGTTAGTATTTTATCAAGATGAAGCTAGCCATATGGTGTACGCATGTAATGATATCTTATGGCCATGAAGTCTGTCATGATGGAACTATTTCACTGGTAAGTTATACTGATACTGATAAACTGGACTATCACAAACCTTCCATCACTACTGGTGGCCTGGAACAGCTCACTCTGTAGCCAGCAGCGATCGCCCGGCACACGTGGACTGGACGACTCTAGGAACACGTAATGACCTGGGAAGAAACAGTGAGAGCCAAGGTTAACATAAATCAACTAGTCTGTTCTGTGTGCGGTCTCACAGGGGTCGATCGACCCACTGGACAGAGCCGCATGGAAGCGTGGTGTGAAGACTAGCCGACTGCTGCCTACCCCTGCGTCGGGGATTCCAGCAGCAGTATAATCAAACCATGGATAGTGAGTGAGTGAGTGATAACTGAAAAAAATGGTGTAATACCGATTTACACACGAGTTTGTAAATTAGTACAAGCATAGAATGAAAATGGAAGAGTATATCTACCTGCAGCAGAGCCGATAGTGGTGTCCTGAGATGGCCCAGTAGATGCACTGCCGGTCGCTCCCTGCCCAATGGTCCAGTCAAACTCATCTCCCACCTGAGGGTTGATCCAGCCACAAAGTCCATTCTCAAAGTCACAGTCTCCTGCAGGTAAAAAGGTTGGACATCAAACATTCATCATTTCTCCTCTGAAAGAGATACCTTCTACACCTTTACTGTATTTTTTCCCATTCCCAATAAATCAACTGCTTATCACTCCCCCCAAAACCAAACAAATTTGGAGACAAACAGCTATCCTAGCAGGCTGACATTTAAAGACGACATGACTAAAAGCAGCACTTTCATACAATCACTTTTACATATAGAGCCAGATGGATGAATACGAACATATCTAACTTGCAGAATGTATCCTCTTGATATACTACTGGAAGCACAAAACACGTCATATCAAGGCATTGCAAGCAGAATATAAATACATGACTGGTATGGTTTTATGTTCTGTTTCATAAAATAAACCTTACCGGGAAGAGGGCATGCCCCTGGTGTCAACTGGACATCATCAATGGCAATGTCTCCACGGAAACCACTGCCACGGATACCCTCAAACACAACCTACAACAAGAAATACATGTAAAGTTGTGTCAATGAAGATAAGCAGGTTATATACCGTAACTATGAATTGATATGTAAATTCATACATCACTTACGGAAAATACGGAATAAAACCTTTCAAGTTCTCAGCGTCACTGACAAAAGCAGTGAATAAATTCATATATATGCTGACTACATGTAGTAGTTAAAATATCTGATTCAGTAGTTACCATGGCTATTGTATCTTTTATCATTGACACACCTTAGTTGATACAACAAAATACATGTTAAGATATGAAGGTTAAATCCTTATAGTGCAAGTCCAGCCATAAAAAACAATCAACTTCTAATTGTTAACAGCCCAAACCATCTAAGACTTTCCTTTGAATATGCCTAATACAAAATAGATCCCTTACATAAACACCATTTCACTCTTGCTGCTTTGCTAAGCCTCATACCTGCATATTCTGTCCTCTTCGTGGCACCGTAACATATCCGATCACCCATTGGTCGCCCTGGTCAGCCGTCCTCCTCCAAATGGCCCCACCCAGGGTACTACTCCCATCGTCCTTTGCGTAGATGTTGAGTGTGCCGATGCTGGAGCCGTACATGTGGTAGTAGAACTGCAGACAGCTGGTGGAGTCTCCAGGGAGAGTGGCGCTGATAAGACGAGCGACGTCGCCTGGTTGCTGGGGTGCAGATGTCTCAATGTACATGTACTTCCCTGCAAGGGTAATAAGGACCGTTATCTGTTAGAAACTACAACTAACCCTGAAATAGGTCTCTATATCTCTTACACTATATAAAATAAAGACTTCTTTAAATTCTAAGTCCTATTGGAAATAAACTATCATATCAATTTCAACAAGTTGAAAGGAAAACCCAGTTGTCTTGAGACCAAGTAACCAAATACATGTAGCTATGTTAAATCCAGTAGAATGAAAGCTTATATTGACCTGTAGGTAAACATGATTGAACTGTTGACAAAACTTGAGAACATTTCAGAGGATTAGTGGTGAGGATAGTGAAGAAGGTTACACATATTTACATGTACACTAAAGCCTGCTAAACTTTCCTAACCATATCTAGGTGTGTCAGTAGCCATGCAGACACCCAGGGACCTTTGACCCTTTGCTGGAGTCAGATGTCTGACTCATCTGAGATCATGTGACTGAAGAAAGTGGGTCAGTTTTTCTGATGAGGGCCATTGATACAGCATGCACTACCAGTATCCTTGTGTTACATCAAAAGTAAAAACTTAAAAAACCTGCCATTAATTGTACAATGTTCACAGTTAGAAATATGCAATATCCCACCTGCAGCAGTCCCAGTGGAATGGTCAGTGGTGGGTCCAGTGTTGGTGGAGCCGGTTGCTCCACTGTCCTGGGTCCAGTCAAAGTCGTCTGTTGTATCTTGTGTAAACCCACAGATGTCTGGGAGCTCAAAGTCACATGGCTGGGTCAAGGCTGTAAAGATTCAAAAGGGGAGATTTATATTGAAAAGCTTTTTAAATGACATAAACTGCTAACTTATCTGAACAATGCTTTAAGTGGTAAGAGTCGGCCGTTAGAGCCAAATTCATACCAAATTTAAGTGCAAAGAAACAAAACAACAAACAACCCACAAACAAAGACAGTTTCTCACCAGGTGCAGCACAGCGCCCATCAGTCACTCTGATGTCATCCAGAGCGATGTCACCTCGGAAACTTGTACCCCGGCGTGCCTCAAAAGCAATCTTTTGGGAAAATCAGAAACAAAACAATCATGCGTGTTGGGTAACTAGTACATTGCTGTATTCTCTATATTAAGTACATTGTTTATAAAGGGGACTTGAAGTATATCAATATGGAAAGTCCATACAGCTTTTGACGGATGTGTAAAACAATACATCATTAATGTCAAATTCCTACACTTCTTCATCTACCTACTTTGAAAATACTTTGTGTTTGTAGAGAATACAAATCATATCATCAAACAAAGTAAACCTATATACACTAGGTTCTGGGTGTGGTACACATTCTATTCCAAAAGCCAGAGGGATGTTGAATGTATTCAGAACAGCTCCAGTGATAGCTACACAACATGCATTTCAAATCATTTTCAAAAATTATTTTACCTATTAGTAAGATGCTGCATTATGCAAACTGACTTTGCGTCTATTGACATTGCAAAATACATGTAGCAATTGTCACACATGCACTTACTAGTACATACCTGGTACTGAGTACTCAAACCATTCACAGAAACATCAGCCAACTGCCATGAGTCTCCCTGAGTACCCTGTTTTGTCCAGAATGGAGAAGATAAGCCCTGACTGGTGTAGAATCGAACATTCAGAACATCCACGTGCGCACCATACATGTGGTACCAGAACTGCAGACACTTGTCCTGGTTGGCTGGGATGTTCGCACTCAGAAGGACAGCGGTATCGTTGACAACCTGAGGAGACGATGTCTCAATGTAGATGTACCAGCCTTGGTCTAGAAAAGGAAAAGGAACAGAATGTTACATTGTCTTATAACCTACTAAGGTGTAGCAATTTGGTACCAAGTTTGTATTGGTTACAGGTTTAGGCAGCAGGGAAAATGTTGAGTAATACTCAGTCATAGTTTTAGAAACTTTTAATTAAGACATTTTTACTTGCATCACCATTCTGAATTTCAAAGTCGGAAACAGAAGGAAATTGCTTTTGATAATATACATGTACATATACATTGGTATAAGGATGGTTAAATGTAGTACCTGTTCCCAGAGTGTGGTCTACAGTGGGGCCAGTCTGTTGGGAACCAGTGGGGCCCTGCGCTCGGGTCCAGTCAAACTCATCACCTGTGTACTGGGACCAGCTGCACAGGTCCACTTGGAAGTTACAGTCATACTGAGATTGTACTGGAACCAATAGAACAACATTACAACTGTCCTGTATCTATTTTATTCTGTTTATACAGCATATGTGCTCAGTGCTTAACACACTGCTTTACATTATTATGATTCTAACAGTACACTTCATAACACAGAGAATTCTTCAATCTGTTGATATTGGAACTGTGTCTCTCTTATCTGTGATGGTACAACAAACTTAAACTAATTTCATAGTATCAAATTGAAAAAAAAAGGAAATTTCCATAGCTCCCTTTGACAAGTAAAATGAACAACAAAGCTTATTGCCTGTCCTAAGGACTGCAACAACTTCCTGTAGCATACAGTTGAGCAACATCATCCAGGATTCAAACTCCAACCTTTTGGTCAAGAGACATGGCTGCTTACCCCTCGACTACTAGTACTTACCAAATGTTGAAGTTGGGAAGTTAGGAATGGTTGTGGGCATCATGGTTGTTAGTGTTGGTGACCCAGGAACTGCAGCTGAAGGGCTCACTGCATTGATAAGAAAACATGGCAGGTCAAAATTCATCAAACTTTTACTAACTTTTTTTGGCAAAAACACTTATCAACAGAAATATATGTGACTGTGCAAAAAATAATTGTGTGCAAAAATGTCTGTCACACACGTTAACTTCAAAGTATGGCCGGGTGACTAAACACCTGTCAAATTGAAAAAGAAACAACCTGCATAATATCTTTGTGTTACGTCAAGGTTATCTTACAAATATTGATAGATAAAATCATTGCTGGATGTGAATCAGAAGAACGAAGTATCAAAGAAATTGAGACATTTCCCATAGGACATTTCTGTAATCAATTAATGTTACAACTATTTTTTTCTGTAAGTTGCAGTAATAATTGGTTACCCAATCAAGTACACATACATTGTACACATAGCACCCCCCCCCCCAGGTACTAATAATGGACGGACAGGTTAAGTCATTTTAAAGGACAGTATACTGTGTACATTTTATTTGCTTGTACTCACCTGAGCAGGCTGAACTGGTGAAGTAGATGTCATCAATGGCAATGTCCCCCAGGTGATCTGTTCCTGTTACAGCTTCAAAAACCACCTGGAACAATTCAACATGACTTTCAACACTTAAAGATCAAGATGTTATCAATAGCTAAAAAATAGCTGTGGAAACCCAATAAAGTCAAATTCAATAACGACTAACAAGGCCAGTTTTCATACTGGATATTTATAACACATTCACATTCAAAACTAGAAAGATGCTAGAATTCAGCCATTATAAAACTATTCACACAATGGGTCACAGATTGAATATAATTCAATTTGTTTAAATAATCAACGTATGTACCTATAATTATAAGCTACAAATGTATAATATACAGAAGAAAGAACAATGTGCACAAATTGTGCATTATTGCACCTGAATGTTTTTTAGAAGTACTTATTGGTTTGCCCATTTCTCACCTTGTAGTCATGATCATGAGAAACAGGGGCCTGTCCAGCCAGCCACTGGTCTCCTTGCTGGCCTGTGAGGCTCCACACTTGGGTGTACGTGTTGTCTCTTTGCTTGTGCACCAACACTTTCAGGGTGCCTAGGGAAGAAACAGATCATTATTATAGTTACACTTAGTTAAAGATTTCCTTTGCAAGAAAGTTATGTTTTTGGTAGCATTTTTTGTATTTAGGTGTGTGTGTGTATGATTGTATTTCTAAGCCCTGCACAACTCTAGTTTTGACATATTTTCTACAAGAGAGTCTAGGTAAGTGGCCCCCCGGCAGGGACGACAGATGATTATAAAGTGGAAATATGGGAAAATTTGTCAACTTTCTGTTGTCAATATTCATTTGATTCTGCCCACCAAGATAAATACCTGACAACACTGCGACATATTAAGAAAATTCTACATGAAACCTGTTGTCTTTCTCTAGACAGTGTCCTGAGGTTCAGGTCCTGTAGAAGCTATATCATTACAGGATCCGTGACATGTGAACCACACTGGTAAAAGATGGCAGATACCATCTTCAATGTCCAAGATCAATTCTTGACGTCCAATTTCAAGAATTCATTTCTTAACATAATTAATTATCTAGCTCAACTGTATGCCCCATGTAACGTCATTCTTTCAACCACAGAAATGAACCAAACATTGTTTTTAAACATACCAATTCCAGTGCCCTTCATGTGGTACCAGAAGTTGATGCAGGCGCTGCTGGCAAGGAAGGTCTCACTAGTGAACATGGCCTTGTCTCCTTGCACTCGTGGGTTGGACGTCTCAATAAACATGTATTGACCTGTAGTGAAAGCAACATAAAGATAATACATTCAGCACAGCCATGGTGGTCTGACTGTGAAACAAGATGCATCGTTGGCATGTTTTCCCTGTGATGAGAAAGAGCTGGGTTGTAGTACACAAGTTTAAATCACCAAAGTCTGGTCCAAATGCTGGGATCTAAACACAAGTTTAAATTACAAGTCTGGTCCAAAAGCCAGAAAACCCAGAGACTGAAGAAAGGAGCTCCAGAATCTGAAAAAAAAAATTATTGCACTTTTTTTCTGTACAAGGGAGAAATATGACTTCACAATGAAACACCTTCCTAATCCCACTGTCTATACAATATCATGATTCTATAATGTGTGTGTACTGATCCATGCATGAATAACAGACAATAATGTCTATTTATCCAAATACATGTATCATCTTGCTCATTCATCATGGTTCTTGTGTGAAACCATGATCCCTCCATCCGAATAAGATCACACTACATGTTAATGATGTAATCCAACTAACTCTAAAGGTGAAAATAACAGTATCCTAAATCAATCGCACTTTCTACATGTAAAGCCAAGCAGCCATGTCAAACCTTGATCAGTGCCGAGGGTGTGATCCACAGATGGCCCAGTGAACTGGCTCTGTGTGTCGCCTTTCCCAAGGAGCCAATCAAAGTCGTCGACCACGTTCAAGTTGCTCCATGTGCACCTGCCATCCTCAAAGTCACAGTCACCTGTAATGTGGCAAAAACAATATCAGTACACAGTCACAATTTACAGCAATGAAGAGCTTTAAACTCTACTGAAAGATTTTAAAGTAAACTTCCACTACAGCAGCAAAGTTTCTTCCATAAGATTCATTAATGATATAGAACCTAATTGAAATCAAATTTAAAAAAGAAACGTTTTGTCTGAATGATAGGTAAACATTTTGTTTGCAGACAAACTGTACAGTCTGCTCTCTCACAAAGCTTGTACTTACTGCACAAAACTGTTATGTCCAATGGTGTTTGACTGGTTGTGCAAAGAAAACAGAGACATATATTACCTGGATTTGGACAGGCTCCATCTGTGATCTGCACATCATCAATAGCGATATCTCCCCTGAAACCTGTTCCCCGTTCTCCTTCAAACACAACCTGGCAGAGAATGTGGCACAGACATTACAAATAATGTTATCTGACCTGCACTTATGCTACGTTACAGGGAAGAAAATAACACAACCAGGTGTCAATTACACTGGCCAGTTTGGTGTGATTTCTCATTATGCAAGTATCATCCATAACAAGAAATTTTGAATAGACTCAAGGCAAAACAAGAAGGAACTGTGATGACAGACCTGGAATGATGAGGTGGACGTGATGGTAACTTGACCAGCCAGCCAGTGGTCACCCTGATCACCTGACTTGGTCCAGAGCGGATTACCCTGGGTGTTCTGGGACCTCATGTAAACCCTGAGCATGCCGATACTGCTTCCGTACATGTGGTACCAGAACTTGACACACTGGCCGGTCGTGGCGGGGTAGGATGGAGAGATCAGACGTGCGATGTCACCCGGTTGGCGGGGAGAGGATGTTTCGATGTACAGGTATTTACCTGGTGGAAAACATACATGTTGTTGCTTGCTTGTTGTTGGTTTGGTTGTGTGTAATCTAGTTTTCACCAGAACAGAGATATATGTGTACTAATACAATAATAGAATGGATGTGACATGTTTTTCGTTTCTGCCAAATTTGCTCTGGAATGTTTAGATCCTGTCACTGCTGCCACATAAGCATTTAAAAAAAAAATAAAGTCATTCGCTTCAATATTAAGGCAAGTTAGTATAATTCTGAGGATGAAACATTTACCAGCATCATCTTTGATGTTATTTCTAAACAATCAAGAATGTTCCTACCAAAGCCCCTATTATAGACAAAAGATTGCTTCTAAACATTCAATTTTGAGATGATTCAATCTCGAGATGCGAAATTCTCAACAACCCCAAAAGAAATCCTCTCTGTACCCACCTGCATCAGTGCCATAAGTGTGGTCAGTTGTAGGCCCAGTGTTGGTGGTTCCTGTACTACTGCTCTGCTGGGTCCAGTCAAAGTCATCATTACTGTCCTGAGTGTACCCGCACAGGTTGGCGTCCTCAAAGTCACACACATGCTCACCAACATCTGTCCAAATATTGCAGAAAAAAATTATTTCTGACTCTGTATTTGAACAATCAGTGTAACTACCCTTTGAAATAACTCAGCAGCTTTACAGACATTTGGTGTCACAGCAGCTACTTTATATCACACTGAATGACCTTTGCACATCACGCAGCAAGTGTTGATGAGAGCTATTTAATGAGGGTTCCTATACAGTACTTTCTGGCAAAAACTCCTATTCTATGACACATGTACATGAAGTTCTAAGTAAGAATTAATTTTTGGAACATTTTAATCCTGGCTTGACAACTCTGGTGCTTGAGGGTATGGAAATTGAAACTATTTGACATTACACATTTGACAGTAATCAAGCAATATAATGATATCCAATAGAATGATATGCTCTATACAATTAGATGGTGTACAAACACTACTTACATGTGCAAGGTCCATCTGCAAGCATGATGTCATCTATAGCAATGTCTCCACGGAAACTTGTGCCACGTACCCCTTCAAATGTTATCTGGAAATAAAAATATAACATTTACAAGAATTCAGAAGTCATTATACGTGTTACTCAAAAGTGCTTTCCTTCACAGTAAAAATGACTGTAATTTACTCAAGATACTCAAGGAACACCATCCTTTTCTTGCAGTATATTCTATATATCTGATCATGATCTGTCTGTTACTAGCATATTTCAACAATTTTTCCTACTGAAGAATGATAATTGTAGATCCTTTAAACAGCCTGGATAAAAGGCACCTTCATCAAGATAACACAGCACTTTTTTCTTCAGTTTATTCTAAATACCAGTTCAACTGCAGGCAGTATTACATCAGGTGGTGCTGAAAGTTGTGTTATAGTACCATAAAGCCATGAACCATACAAGTCTGTTTATGAAATACTTCAAACGTATTGAAAACTATTTCTGCACAATATATTAAATGTTCTCTGACCTGGAAGTTGCTGTCCTTGACAATGGAGACATGAGCTCTTCTCCATTCATCACCCAAAGTGCCAGACCGAGTCCAGATGGGATTGCCCAGCGCCCCTCCACTCTTCAGGTACAGGTTCAAGGTGTTGACGTTAGTTCCATACATGTGGTAGTAGAAGGTCAGGCACTTGCCCTGGCCAACAGTAGGTGGGTGGGTGGCACTCTCTATCCGGGCTTTGTCATCATTTTGAACAGGGTCCGATGTCTCGATATACAAGTAGTAACCATTAGCTGCAGGGTTGCAATATTACAAGTTTTGTTACAATGGATCATATTATCACACACAAATAAACCTTGATTTCTAGCAAACACCAGCCAAAGGAGGATAAACACATCTAAAAATATTTTGCATTACGTAATACATACATAGAATATCTTCTAATTTTCAGCATCATTTTTTCCCTGAAAAAACAGCATATTTTGAGCCTGCATTTTTTAGCAAATCTAAATTACTTGAAGGTCATAAATGGCATACCAAGGTCACAGAACTTCCATTCAGCTGCTACCCCCCAGCCAGAGGAATAGCCCACAAAATTGATGTCAAGCTTATTAGGGTCGGTCCATTCCATGAAGGGGAGTTGTTCTCCATAACGTCCAACTTGGATTGTGCCATCAGCAAGGTGGGAGACCCAGAATTTTCTGGAACATAAATCAAAGTAGCCATTATGAAGCCTCACTGGTTTAAAAATGAAGAAAGAATTACTTTTCCAATTTTATATTATAGAATAAAGACCGGTGCATAACACCCATATCATGGCCAAGATATCAAAATACACAGCTCAAAGTGTATTACCTAAATTCAGTTGCTGACAATATTCCTGGGGTTGGTGCCGTAGCCTGGTTTGCTCCCTGTTTAGATCTTCTAATGACAGACTGCGTGTTCCCCCATCCTCCAATCACAATCTCATACATGTCGTCCAGGTCTTGGTTCTGACCGGACAGTGCAATGTGGGCATCATTGTTTCCCATCACAGAGAAGTAGAACCGTGATTGTGTGAGCTGGGGAAGGTCCCACATGTACAGGTAGCGGTTTGGAGTGGAGCGGCTCTCGCAAACTGGTGTGAAATGAAAGAAATGAATAAGATAAAGTCACTAAGTCAAATTCAGTGCCACTAACTCATTCTTAAGGCTATTTTGAGTTAATATTATAGATGACATCTTTTGGAAGTCCTTAAGATTTCCTTCAGAAATATCAAAATGACTATGACTGTACACTTATCTAGGGGGGTCAGAATCATCTTTATTGAGCCTTAGCATTAGACATACAAATACAAGATGAAAGATTAAAATACCTAGGTCGACCCTTTTTCTGGACTTACGACGTCCAGAGGGTGCAAGGTAAAACATAGTCTTAGCTTAGTTTGGCTTAGCTTTGTTTTCTTTGGAATCCAAATTGTCTTCAGTCTGAATTGTCTTACAACCTTTCCTATTGGACATCTGAAATTGTCTTCATTCATAGTTAGAGTATAAAAGACCTGTTTCTTGCAGATCACTTCAGTGTCACTGACGAAGGAAAGTGGATTCTTTCCGAAACGTCTGACCGTTTCAAAACCATATCCAGTTGCTTGAGTAACTATTTTTGGCGTAAAACATAGTCTTCTTGCTCCTGAACTAACTGACAGTCAACCATCCAACATCCCACTCACTCGTTCACACGCTTGTTTACACGCTTGCTTGCTCACTCACTCACAATCTATTTATGTCACTTCTTGCCATCTTTTAAGGACCTTTCCATCATATTAAACACCAAACAGAAAGCTTACCAACTCCAAGTGTGTGGTCTGTAGAGGGTCCTGTGTCACCTGTACCAGTGGAGCCAGTCTGCCTGGTCCAGTCAAACTCATCATCAGTTGCCTGCTGGTACTGACACAGTCCTGTCTCAAATGTACAGTCCCAGGCACCGGGTGCTGGAGAACATACAATCATGTAATATGGTTACATTTTCATGCACTTGAATCTACATAGCCAGTGTAACCCTCTGACAAAATATGCCAACTTAGCAGGCATATGGTGTGGTGGCAGCTGAATACACGATTTGTTCTTCTGAGATACATCATTTGATGCATTAGATTTCATATCTTTTCAGTTCAAAACAACTGAGACAATTATTGTTGCATTTAGGTCACTAGGAACCTTGTACAAGCTAACACTACAGACTCTTACAATTAAGCACTGCCAGTTGTAAGCTGCTTTCAATTTGGCCCCTGGATGCCAAGAGAGAGTCAACCCATGCACTGTTGCAGACTGTGGGATCTACAGTCTGCTACAATGTGCTCCTTTGGTGTGTTACACATATATTCAATCTTACTAGTAAAATTGAGGTGAGATGTGCTATGAAATATGAAAATTGACCCATGAAGTACAGGTAACATATGTAGGCAAACCTTGAGATGGTCCAGGTGTTGTAGTAGTCACGGGTCCAACTGGGTTCTGTGTAGTTGGACCTTGTGGTCGTGCCTCTGGGGGCATCACTAGTACAAACAAACACGTCATACAGCATAGAGTTAATACATTGAACATTTTCATTTGTCTAAACTAGTTTTGGCATTACTTGCCATCCTAAAGGCATTTGCTCCAATTGTATTCCAACTTTTCAGGCTGTCACTCATGATCAGCAACCTAGTATGGTGTTGTTTTCTATCTAAAAATGTAGCACCACTGTCAGTCCATAAATGAAAGCCAGTACTTACCTCCACATGGCCCTGTGCTGAAGGTTATGTCATCGAGGGAGATGTCTCCTTGGAAGGAGTTACCACGAACACCCTCAAATATAACCTAAGAACAGATTAAAAACAGGTAAGTTATCTCTGTCCTACATGTAGGGTTAATACAACAACAGTTAACTTTGAACACCTTGTTCTTACTGAAGTTTGATGTATCTTAACAGTTGACCTTACAAGACAAACTTGCCCGTGTTAATTTTTCATGTAAAACTGACAAGTCTGTAACTTGGCACCCAAAGTTTCGCACCAACTTTGTCACATTGTGAAAAATTGGCACTAGATTATCTGATGACCAACAATTTAATTAAATGTGGCCTAATGATTTCAAAAATTAAAGGATGGAATATTTTAAGCAAAAGGTTGCCAAGACAGTTTTTTGAGGTGCCTAAAAAGACTGACCCTGTAGCTGTCACTACTCCTTATGTTGACCTGTCCGTTGTTCCAACCGTTGCCCTGGTCTCCAGACAGCTCCCAGATAGAACGGATATTGCCTCCAACCATGACCCACACAGTTAGTCTACCAATGCTGTTGCCATACATGTGGTACCAGAACCTGTTAACACAAAATATGCGCACACATGGTCAGTCTAGTTATAATGTTACCATCCTAAAAACCAATTACAATGCCACACACATGTCAATCAAGCCATGTACAATACTGCAAATGTATGCTGCTGGTATACATGTGGTACCAGTACATGTATTAATACACAAACACATACACACACACATACATGTATGGTCAGTGTAGTCACACAATTCTGCAAACCAATGCTGGTGCCAAACATGCAATGCCAAATCATGAAAATGCAAATACTAGCACACATACACATACATATACACATACACACACACAAAATGTTAAGAGAATTTCTTTGTATGTACTGGCGCGGCCACAACTCCTGTCCTTCTTGTTACAACCAGAAGATGATTAGGCTTTTAGGAACCCAAACTGGCTTGATGTTTGTTTGTCTAGACGTACCTGAGACATTGCCCATTGCTGCTGGTGGCAGGGAAGACCTCACTGACCAACTTAGCTCTGTCGTCTGGCTGACGGGGGGCGGAAGTCTCCAAAAACATGTAGGTACCTGCAAGGAGAAATATGACTTGTATAAGCTTGTTACAATGACTACACTCTTGACTTGACACCTACAAATTATTTTCTAAGTTGACACCTACATTGTACATAGCACAAAAGTGAGAAGCAAAAAAGACTTTTTTGTACACATTCAACTTATATTGGTATAAAGGATTCTAGACATTTTAGTCTCTGTGATTTCTTATACTTGTGTCCAATGAGCACAGTCATTCCTCACAGATTTCACCTTTACTCTTATATAATATAACTGTGTATTTCTATTAACACATTCAGAACAATTCTCCTCTCTTTTAAGTTTTATGTTGTTGCTTCAACTAGACCATGCAGGCAGAAGGACACAACTGCATCTCACCCTGCCCAGTGCCAGTGGTGTGATCAGTTGAAGGACCAGTGTTCTGAGTTGGTGTGTCCCCAGTTCCCTGGACCCAGTCAAACTCATCATCATTGAGCTCATTTGTCCAGGTACATAATCCATTCTCAAAGTCACAGTTACCTGTAATACCAAGAAAGAAAACTTGATAGAGCACTTCTGGTTTTCTTATTAACAAGGAGAAGGGAAGGGTAGCTTTCATGACTTAAAACATGAAAGTCAGTGAAACTGTGCCTTCATAATCTTGACAAAAACCAACAGCTCATATATACTTATATGTATCTAAACTCTTCCTCAGGTGTGAAAAATCAAAAAAGGAATAGGCATTTTCTCTCAATTCAACAAGGAAATCAAAGCAAAACTGCTACAGTGCCTCCATATTTACTACTAGTAACAACAGTTGAACATTCAGCACCAAGGCTTGGCTGGATGCAGTAAAACAAAATCAATATGGTTTAAATGATGACTTTTGTAAAAATGAGTCAAAATCTGTAATCAATGGGGGTCAGAATCAATGAGGGTCCTTTTGCCAAAAAAAATATTGGATTCCTTAGATAAAAGCTATGGACCAAACTATACAGTACTCTACACAACATGTAAGGAAGACAACAGCACTGGTTTATTCTTGAACTCACCTCCACCTCCGCCTCCACAGCTTCCATCTCTGATGGTGACATCATCAATGGCAATATCTCCCCGAAAACTAGCTCCGCGGATGGCCTCAAACACAAGCTAAGTAAAAAATTAAAATGGTAAACCATACATGAAATATTTATCCCGATATGTGCCAATTATCACTTAGTATTGATCCATTTGTATCTATAACACAAGACTGGCCTTTCTATTTACACTGAAATAATTACAAGAGGAGAACTTACATGTAGTAATGTGAAAATGAGCCTGTGCATTAGTGAACACCATTTACAAGGTCTAGGTACATTGTAGAATTCAACAACTCACCTGATAAGAGTCTGTGGGGTTTATGGTGACCTGGTTGATTACCCATTGGTCCCCTTGGTCATCTGACAGGCTCCACAGGGGAACTCTCGTCTGCCCTGCCACTAGGAGTTCCAGCTTCAGCGTGCCGATGTCCGGTCCGAACATGTGGTAGTAGAACTCCACACAGCGTGCAGAGCCAGCTGCGTAGATGGGGGACAACAGGCGGGCGATATCGCCGGGAGCGCGTGGGCTGGACATCTCTGTGTACATGTAGTAACCTGAGAAAGCAAATTTACTGTTATAGTCTGACATTAAATTTAAAATGTGTGTTCTGGTCTGTTGACTAGCCTGGAATCCAGTCTTATTAGCAACTCCATAGGATAGGAACTGTTCAAAGTGGGCTAAAGCTAACAAAACTGGATTCTATTTCTATGAGGTTCAAAAAGCACATTGCCTTGCAACTATGATTCTAGGTAAGACAAATGGTTTAAGGTTTGATTCCCACTCAGTAGACATTGCATTGCTCTGCAACTAAGGTTTTGCTTTTGGACCAAAAGTTTTTGATTTGATTCTTACACCACTAAGCAACATGTACGAACTTACCAGCTGGAGTGTTAAGGGTGTGGTCATTGGTAGGTCCACTGTTGGTGGTGGGAGTGTTGCCACTCAGACGTGTCCAGTCAAAGTCATCGCTGTCGTCCTGAGTGTAGCCACAGATGGCAGGATCCTCGAAGGTGCAGGTGTCACCCGTGGGAGGCAGGGGGGATGCACTAGGGGGTACACTAGGCACTGAAAAGGATGAGAAAAGAAATTGATATCTGACCACTTTGGAGGCCAATGATTTGTATCTGAGACTCTTACTTCTATCATGGTAACATGATAAAAAAATGTTTTTCTTTTAAAAATAACTAAACTTTAACTTAAGTTTAAGGGAATCTTGACAAAACCTTTTCTTATTAAATACACAAGCAGGACATAGGTTTCCTGCAAGTTTCAACTGGATCAAGATAAAATTGTCTGATTTTCTGACTTACAAGGACTACATGGCCCTTGTGTCAGCTGGATGTCATCCAGTGCAATGTCTCCTCTAAAGCTGGTGCCTCGGACCCCTTCAAATGCCACCTGCAATCAACATCAATATAACAACAGTGTCATAGTTACAATATCAGGCATTATATAATAGCAATGTGAAGGACTGGTGTTTAGCCGAGTGTTTTACTTATCAGGATCAGAAATCAAAATTCTGTCTATCATAGACAGTGATATTATTTATTGTCCCAAATATTTGCACACAAAAAGGTTAACAATAGAAACAGCAAGAACCTTTACATAGTTTATTTTTAGTTAGGTTTTGTAGGTACAGTTCTGTACACCTCTTTAAAACCAACACAGGAAACTATCTTTCCTTGGTAGACACATTTTTCTGACAAAAAGCCTTTCATTTCATTTAAATTCTCGTTCATTATATTAGTATTTGGTTCTGTCACTGTGAAATTTCTTAAATTTCCTTTGTTGATATTTGATGGCACCTTACATGTATGGTGCAAAGAAGATAATGACCCATTGGCACAGGCCATTGAAATGACTGAGGACAACTAAACAAATAAAGTTCAACTTGATATTTTTTATAGATCTATAACATGACATTTTTCAGCTACATGTGCTACCAAAACTCTGTTTTTTACGATCTGTAGACATTCTCCAATGAAGAGCCCCCCACCTGATCCACCACATCTCCTGGGTTGATTGGCAGGTTGACCTGCCCCGCCCACCACTGGTCGCCCTGCGTGCCCTGCTTGCTCCACACAGGCTGCCCCAGCTGGCCTCTCCTCATGAAGTACACGTTCAGCATGTTCACGTGCTGGCCGTACATGTGGTAGTAGAACGTCAGGCAGCGCTGACCGGAGCCCGGGAGCTGAGGGCTCAGCACACGGGCAGTCTGGTTCAGTGATTGGCCGGACGTCTCGATGTAGATGTAGTACCCAGCTGGTCAGGAAATAAGACAGGGATTTCAGTAATGAATGTTTAAGGATTTATAGAGCTTTATACTAAGTTTATGGCTTAGTCAGTTACTTCTCAAAAGCCACAAGGTTGGCACTGTTTTTTAGGAATGATATTATGTTTTAAAGCAAAATACTTTTCAAAGATAGAAGATGCTGAATTGCAAGAAACATTGTACTCTCTCTAAACAACATTACATGAAACACCGTACAATCCAGGTTCCCAAAAAAAGAATTGAAAGAAATAGTTATCTGTACAAAGACATGTGAGACTTACTCCCAGTAGTGTGGTCTGTAGAGGGTCCAGTCTGAGTGCTGCCGGTTGTTCCAAGGTTTCTGGTCCAGTCAAAGTCATCGTCTCCAGCCTGCGTCCAGCCACAAATGTCTGTCTCAAAGTCACAGTCAAAGGTACCAGGACCTGAAGAGGATCCACAAACAAATATCATATCATTAAAGTATCATACAATTGAAACATCAACATGACATAGAGTCTGAAGGGGAAGTCGCAGATGCAAGTTTTTCTCCCAGCCCTCTGTTTTCATGATGTCCGGATCCATGTCTTCAAATTTTGCTTAAATATTTCAAAGAACTAATTAAATCTGTGTGGCCTTAGAATATTCAACTATGCAGGAGCAAAAGTGTTATGTAGCTATACATGTGTGTACATGTGGGCACAAACCTGGTGTTGGTCCAGTGATGGTAGGGGAGGTAGTCATCGTGGGGACAGTGGGAGTGGTCACTTGTGGAACAGCATCTGGTGGTTGAACTAAAGAGAAAATATGACAATAATTATTGCAATTTGGATCTACACAAGGTCCTTTTTTCATCTGAAGAACATTCAATTCATCTTTTTGTCAACAATAAAGTCAGGAAAGAGATGCATTAAATGACAAATCAACTAAACATGCCAAAAATTTCTCAAGAACGTTTCCTCCATACTTACTGCCGCAAGATTCTGTCAGGAAGTCCAGGTCATCTATGGAGATGTCACCACGGAAACCATTTCCACGTACCCCCTCGATGATAACCTGTAAAACACACAGATAAACACAGTCAGACATGTACAAACAAAGTAGAACAACTTGTTGTCTTTGTGAATATTACTTTTGAGGAGTCTTTAAAAAACATCATATACTTACTGATAGACATAGAATGATAGAAGAAGAAGAACTTTATTGCACGACAATTGTACATGGTACAAAGTATGGCAACAACTATTACATAAAGTACAAAATAGGGGTGTAGGATAAAGCATCCTAGTTATCAATAAGGGCGAATAATTCATTCATATAAATTTTAGTATCATAATGAAGTAGGCTAATCATTCTGAGCTTCAGTATTCTTTCTAATAGCATATATATGCACTGCTACATGTAAGTTATTGTGATCAGCAGTAACCAATCTAAAATTGGTTGAATGTTGAAACAAAATAACCTGTGATACTGCCTGTGAGCCAATACCTGTTTGTAAAATGCCAAAATTTGTTTTAAAAAGAGCTTCCTACCCTGTGTCTGTTGCCACCAGTGATTCCAATTTTGCCGTTAAGCCAATTGGGACTCTTGTTTCCTGACAGCTGCCATACTGTTGTCTCTGTGCCATCCATCTCCTGAACAATCACACGCAGTGTTCCTGCACAGGCAACAAAATGGGTCAAGGTCTGCATGGACATTTTCAAACTAAACACAACAACTTCAAAGTGTCTTGCAATTCCTTGTCAGACTTTCATATACGAAATGAAAGAGTGAGAATGGCCCAGATGTCAGATCTACCACTGTCAACTATCAACATCTATGCTGATATACATACAAATGTACATGATGAGGCTAATGTACCTGGTATACCTAAGCTTGTTTTCACACTTGATCTTATGTTTTCCAAGAAGTAATTTTGCTGATATGTCATGAAAAGCAGTTCTATGCATATAAATCATAGCATGAAAATTAAACTACCAAGGAAAAAATAAGACCAGACCTGTCTCTACCCCACTCATGTGGTACCAGAAGTCCAGACAGTGCTGGCCTGCCCTGAACTGCTGACTGACCCAGCGAGCGCGGTCACCCGGCTGCCGGGGGCTGGACGTCTCCGTGAACATGTAGGTGCCTGGGGAAATATAGGCAAACAAAGTATGGTGAAAACAATGATGATTTTTTTTCTACTGTCTATGCCATTAAATTCTTCATTCAAGTATCAGCTCTGTACTACTACTACTACTACTACTACAACTACTACTACAGTCATGTATACTACTACTGTCATACAGTCTATACAGACTGTGACTCTACTCAAAGGAATTAAATGACAATAAAGACTACAGTTGACATAAATGTACAATACATAGTACTCAGTCAGTCGACATATCATGATCAGCTGTGTAAACCCTCAGAAATTAAGACCTTATCTAGACATATGCCTAATAGCCTATGGTACTTCAAGTTCAGTATTAATCTGTAGGGTAAGAACACATACCCTGGTCATTCCCAGTAGTGTGGTCAGCTGTGGGGCCTGTCCCTGATGTGCCTGTTGACCCCTGACCTTCAGTCCAGTCAAAGTCGTCACCTGTCTGAGTGTTGCTCCAAGTACAGGGGCCATACTCAAAGTCACAGTCACCTGAAATAACAAGGTCATTTTGGCTTACATACAAGTACTATGTATTACTAAATTTATTTGCTTGTGTGATACTTAAGAGTGAACATTCACTAGCCCACATGAATTGCTGACTTTCAGCAAATTTGTGTTGAGTTAGCTTTAAATGAAACTAATGTTGAGATACTCTCTACATAAATTATGTTACCTGGATCTGACCCTGTGGAAGAGCAGACTCCATCCCGCCATGTGACATCGTCGATAGCGATATCCCCTCGGAAGCTCTGTCCTCTCACACCCTCAAAGACAACCTGCCAGGCAGAAAGGTTTAATATTCATATCTTACTGCTCCTGACTATAGCTCTGCATGGTCATGGATGAATAAAGAAACAAGTGATAATGATAGACTCTAATACATTGTATTTCTGTACAGAAAGCATCTTTTGACTGATAGATTTGATTCCTTTTCCTCCTGACCTCCATGGACAGCCAACGAAACACACTGACCTTGAAAGCATTGTTAGCATTGAAGGTGACCTCTGCGGGGCTCCACTGGTTGCCCTGATCACCTGTCAGTGTCCACACAGCGGAGCCTAGGGTGCTGCCCATCTGAATAAACACATTCAGCGTACCGATGTTCTGTCCGTACATGTGATAGTAGAACTGTAGACAGTGCTGCTGATTGGTCATGGGGAATTCTGGAGAAGCGAGTATGGCTGCATCACCCGGTACCCGAGGACTGGAGGTCTCGATGTACATGTAGTGACCTGTGGGAAGTAACACAACAATATGAGGCAAACTACAGTCTGCTGACAGAATGATTAATCTGATAGACAATCTACTGTAATTTGAAGCCGGTCATACATATTAGCCAACCATGGCCTCCCAACTTCCTCCAGACCATGATTGGGAGTTTGTTGTGGTATGGTAGTAGTAGTAGTAGGTGTGTTGTGTTGATAGTAAGGAAGGGATCTTACTATTCTTTAACAGTAAGAAAACTATAAGTTGTATTTGGGGAAATTTGCAGTACTGCAGCTAAAATAGGATGGATTCCAGGCTATTCCTAACCCTGTGGCAACCCTAGGTTTAGAGTGATTAGGAGCGGAGTCAGACGTAGACAGCCCTTTGTTTTCACAATATCCTCTGGCTAAAATTTTACAAACTAAAAAGTTCCTAGAACAAACAAATTAAATAGCTTTGGCCTTCTGATGGCTTTTGGTGAGATTGGTCTTTATACATGTACATCATGTATAGCTGAACTAAAGAAAACTGAAACTTACCAAAACCTGTTCCCAGGGAGTGGTCATCATCTGGGCCAGTATTGGTGGTTCCGGTGTTGCCAGTTGCCCAGGTCCAGTCAAAGACATCATTGGTCAGCTGTTGGTATCCACAAATGTCCTGGCTCTCAAAGTCGCAGGAGATAGATGGGGCAGTGGTTGGGCCCACAACTGGGGGGGACAGGAAACAGTTGGTGAGATTGAAACAGCACAATACTGAATGCTTTTTGATGTACGCCAGACTAGTGGGATAACTTTATGGTATAGTGTGAAGTAGTATGCATGTTTTACTTCCTAGAAGTAATTATTTATAATTGGAAAATTAACTCTCTCTTATGGAATTTACAAGAACGACTCCTTTAAGGTTAGCTGGATTTAAACTTTTTTGCTTTTAGTATTTCTTTACAAAAGCCTTAAAGAAACTTTGAATAGAGTGTGATATAGGAAAACTACATGTAGCAACTTTATCAATTGTTTTTGTCAATTCATTTGAAGTTTAAGGTCTTTTTCTATGATACCTTGTGTGCAGCTGCTGTCCACAATAGAGATGTCATCCAGTGAAATGTCACCACGGTATCCAGATCCGCGGATAGCCTCAAAAACCACCTACAATGGGAATGTTTGACTTTACGTGTACTTCAACAAGATGGATGATATACATACATGCAATGCTATGTTCAACTAAACTAACTCTATACATTATGTATATGACAAAAAATCTCAATCCACAATTAAGGGTAATTAAGATTTGCTCATGCAAATGTAAAGGTACATAAAACTTTAAAAAAAGTAGTTATGATCATTTATCTCAGACACAATGTTACACAGAGCCAAAGTCTACTAACATTGAATGAAGTTCCTGCTGTGATGTCAATCTGCCCGTAGTTCCAATTGTCACCCTGCGTGCCTGTGCGCATCCACACCACGCTGCCCAGAGATGGGCCCGTCTGTATGTACACGTTGAGTGTGTCCACGTGCTGACCGTACATGTGGTACCAGAACTGGACACACTTGGCCGTGGTGGCAGTAACGGGGGGACTAATCACTCGGGCGGTACGGTTAACAGCCACATTGGATGCCTCGATGTAGATGTAATAGCCACCTGGGAAGACAATAGAATGGTTGAGACAATTTGATTAAAAACACTTCTAGCAGGATTGCTACTTTACCTAAAGCTGAGGCCACGGTAGTCAAATTTGCTACTTCTTGGACAATTTCATGTAAACTTTTAGCAAGTGGACTTTCTAAATCTGATGACCAGGAAATTAAATTGGTGTCGCCTAACCTTGCTTAACAAAACACTATTGACACAGGGCGATAGTCTTTGTTTATTGGTCTTTCCAGCAATTTATGGTATGTATAATTGTAAATGAGCCTCGAAATTAAGCCTTGAAAGTCATGACATTGTATGTACATGTAGTTGATACAAATACACCAGACTTTCTACTCCAACTACTACTAACTACTACGACCACTACTACCAATACTATAAGTTACCACTACCATTACTACTTCAGTGCTACTTTTTCCTCTCTGGATAATCTTACTACTGTGTAGCAATGTGTTAAGCCATACGCACTTCCAGTGGTGTGGTCAGCACTAGGTCCAGTGTCAGTGGTGCCGGTGCTCCCCTGGTGTCTGGTCCAGTCAAAGTTGTCATCATCGGCCTGTCTCCATCCACAGATGTCAACCTCAAAGTCACAGTTGAACGGTCCTGGGGCTAAAATAACAAAACATTTCATATGAAGGGACTTTCATCTATAGACTTTTTTGTTTCTTTGTTTTTCCATAACTGGTAAAACATGTTCAAGCTTAATAACGGTTATACCTGTTTTATACAGTATGTACAAGCAGTGTAAGGAAGCACTGACAGCACTGAAAGGTTTAATCAATTCACACCAGGAAGGACCCCTAGTCTTTTGATAAATATTATTGGCTCTTGGGCATGCTCAAGGATTGGCTCTGAGACTCATCAAACATGGGGCCTCTGGCTATATGTCCCATCCAAGAAAACATGCTTTTTAGTGACTGGATGTATGTACTCACTGTCTGAGTTTGTTTTGGAGTGATTCTCTAAAATTAGTTGTAGACAGGGTTGCCAATCAATTTAAGGTTAACGTATCTTTTTAACAGGTTAAAGATAACGAATGCAGATGTGATGCCATCCATGCAGAGTTAGTGTAGTAGTCATGCACAAGTCTAGTTAAAGTATATAACCTACCTGCTGTGGAGGCTGGTACACTGGTAGGCCCACCTCCTGGGGTGGCTGCTACAGGCATTACTGAAAAAAAAGCACAGAAAAGTTTCTATTTGCATCTTTTTACAAACTTCACAACTGTTTGCAAACAGCAATATAACAAGTGTAGCATGTTGGCTTAGCCTACATAAAACATCCTGATATCAAAATATATGCCAGGGTGAAGGCTGTTTATTTGTTTGGTAGAGCTTAGTATATGTACATGATTGCATGGCTTGAAAAAGAATTGAAGAGATTTTTGCTTTACAAGATTTACTGGCATTGTCCCAATTGCAAGTAAACAACAAACTTACTTGCACATGTGCCATCTGTGAAGCTCAGATCATCGAGAGCAATGTCACCCTGGTAACCGGAGCCTCGCACAGCTTCAAACACAACCTGAAACAATATCACATTTCAGTGAACATTCTTCTGAGGTACATGTACCTAGAATTCAATCATTTTCATGGAGACTCAATTCCAAGACAGAAGGGGAAAGTGAGTTTGGATGAGATGATTTGAGTACATTTAAAAAGTGCTCCGTGTACCTAATGTATGAATTTGTAGATAGCATACTAAAGAATGACACACATATGCCAGACACTCAATGCCCCAGACCTTGCTAATGCAACAACATGTATAAACTGTGTGAGTTTTAAAAAAAAGTGTCTTCATTAAAGGCAATAAGGTAACTTTAATTTCAGTTCTCATATAATGTCTTAAAGTATTTGTTACTAGTCTAACTTTACCTGGTATGAGGTTGCACTGCTGACTGTAACCTTGCCATTAAGCCACTGGTTGCCCTTGTCACCGGAGAGCTGCCACACTGTCTGGTCTGATGACCCTGAGTTCACGTACACAGTCAGTGTCCCAATGTCTGGCCCTCGCATGTGGTACCAGAAACTCATGCAGCGCGACTGCTGGGAGCCAGGGAACAGCTGGCTTTCCCACCGAGCCCGATCCCCAGGCACGCGAGGAGTGGAGCTCTCAATGTACATGTATGTACCTTTGATTTGGATGTACAATAAGCATCAGTGTGAGAATCAACATACATGCACACTAACCATACTTTTCAAATGATAATGTTATCTTTGGCATTGCAGGTATTGTCCTAGCCAGTACATCCATCAAGAAAATAGCCAGTCGAAAATTGTGCTTGTTAGAATGTAATCACATTGATCTCTAAAGTAGTTAAATTCATAGACATTACAGCTTGTTTTCAATTTTCTACCTGATTATTTTGCTGGTTCCAATACTTCTATATGACAAAAAAGCTACAGAAATTGTTTACTGTATAACATCTGAAGTTTCAGCACCTTGGGCAGTTCCCAGAGTGTGGTCTGAAGGGGGTCCAGTGCTGGGGCTGGACGTCGCTCCTAACCCCTCGATCCAGTCAAACTCATCGCCAGTCTGAGTGTTGGTCCAGGTGCAGGGGCCGTTTTCAAAGTCACAGTCACCTGATCAGATAAGAAGGTAGAATTTTATTGCACAATCCTTTTGGACTGCCAGAAGTAGAGGAATTTTATTGTGAAATTGTGCTACCCCTATGACAGTGTATGCTACAGGATTTATCAACTCATATGATTTAAGACAATTCAGAAAAAAAGTGGACTAAATCAGAAAATGTGACACGAATGCCATATTTGTAATGCCCTTACCTGGTGCAACACATGCTCCGCTACTGACTGTGACATCGTCGATGGCGATATCACCTCGGAATGATTGGCCACGCACACCCTCAAACACTAGCTGGAAGTCCGTTGTGCCATCCAGGGTGACAGATGCTACATACCACTGTACACAAGGTTCAATTGTATTTAGTACATAGTAAATTTCTACAATAGTTCTTAATCAAATCATCTTTGTAGCAAAATGGTCTTGAAACACTCTCATAATTTTCCTATAGAAAGGTCTGCTTTATGTGGCTGGTAGCTTGGGCACAATTTGGTTGGGTTTTTGTTCCCAGCTACCACAAGAACCAGGAGATACAAATACCCTCCACCCAAGCCTAGTTTTCTGAAAATGCAGATACATGATTGTACACTCAGTTTGTTGACTTGACCAGTGATATGGCCATGGGCAGGGAAAGAGTGATAGATTTGCAAGCTCAAACCAAAGACTAAAAAATTGTACATACTGCCTTTTCTCCTTAGCATGCAGCACTTTATAAGGAAGAGTATGAGAATTGAACACACTCCACTGCCTGTCCTTGCCTGATAGGCCTAGGAGCTATAGGAATGGAGATGGGCATCACTCTAATGCCCTGATATGTGTGGGGAGGATTTTAGTTTTTATCAGTCCATTACCTGATCTCCCTGATCTCCTGACATGCTCCACACTGCTGTACCCAGGTTCCCCTGCCGTTTGGTGTAGACGTTCAGTGTTCCAATGTGCTGTCCATACAGATGGTACCAGAACTCTGCACAGTACGAGTTCACTGAGCTTTGGAACGCAGGGGAGATCAACCGAGCGACGTCACCTGGGACGCGAGGGCTGGAGGTCTCTGTGTACATGTAATGACCTGGAAGTACATGTAATGCAGAGAAGTTTGTTTATTTGTTGCTTGTCTACAACAGTAAGATGCATGTCCCCTGAAGAAGTATGCTTAAGCATGCTAGGTACATGTAGCAGCATTAAACCTTTTATTGTTGGTATCCAGGATTGGTGTAAAAGCTATGCATTGTGTTCCACAAATAGTAATGGGAAGATAACCCATCCAAAGCCATGTTTCAAATAGATCTTTTCAATAGATGTTATTTCAATCAACATACATACAACTGTTTGATGCTGGGAGGGTCATATGTCAAAAATGTAAAAAAAAAGACCATCACATATGCTGGTTATTGCAACATTTCTGTCTTCCCTACTGTCTTGCACAATACAAAGGATGGGAATATGCAATTTACAGTTTCATTTTCTGACTAGAGTAAACTGTTTCTGGATAATTATCACTAAATACTTGATGATAAAGAATAAAATATGTAATTTTTTTATTTGATTAGTAAGTTGTCCCACATACCTGTTGGAGTACCGTAGGTGTGATCAGCACTTGGCCCAGTACTGGTTGTGCCTGTTCCTCCAGTGGCCCATGTCCAGTCAAAGTTATCTGTGCCGTCCTGGGTGTACCCACACAGGTTCTGGTTCTCAAAATCACACGTCTGAGTTGTAGGGGCTGAGCTGGGGGCAGGGGTCACCACAACTGGGAAAATAGTCAATACAGGTGCTGACAAATCCTCTTGACGTTTATACTTTCATTGGAAATGCACTACGTTGATTATTACTATCTTTGTCAAAAAATTTATGGTTTACGATTTTAAACATTAAATTTTGGCCTTCTGGCAGCTTTCCTTAGTAATGAAGCAAAACTTTTCAATCTCATTTCTTATATAGCACTTGCAATTGTTTGGAAACCCTCTGGTCAACTTCATTAAGGGAAACTAAAAATAAACGACCAGATATATAAATTTTGATAAAGCATTTGAAAAAAAATGAGTGGGTGTGTGAAACAACCTTAAGCTGAAGTCAATTTCTGAAACTAATATATAGGATATTCTCTACCTACCTTGAGGACAGTCACCAGGGACAAAAGTGACATCATCTAGAGCGATGTCACCTCTGTAAGATGCTCCCCTGGTACCTTCAAACACAAGCTGTAAAGAAGACAAGGAAATATTGTCTTTGATTTCTTACTTGTCACTCAAAAAGACATGCTTTCTGTTCCATTGATGAAGTATCATTACTTCTAAAAGTAGTACACTAAAAATCAAATTAATTGTCTTTTTGAAACTTGGATTTTGAAAGTCTCACAGTGCTTCCACAAAGTAAACAGCAGAGCCACTGAGTGTTTCCTCATTTAACGTGAACAGAGAAGAAATTAGTATACTCACATTGTACTGCCCACTAGCGGTAACCTGCACCAGCCCTTCAAACCATTGGTCTCCCTGTGTGCCTGTCCGAGTCCACACAGCAGTGTCCAGAGCTGGTCCAGTCTGAACGTACACGTTGAGTGTGTCCACGTGTGTGCCGTACATGTGGTACCAGAACTTCAGGCACATGTTAGTGCCGGGGCTCACATACGGACTGACGAGTCGTGCTGTGTCTCCTTGGACTTGGGGAGTGGAGGTTTCTATGAAGACATAGTAGCCATCTGGAAAACACAAAGTATCCTCAAATTACAAGTGTACCAACACATGATCTTAACACATGCATAACAATGTAATACAACTACCTAACAGCAAAATACTTTCTCTTGTATCTTAATGCCATACCAATTCAATTTGTTGGCTCTTGAATTGAAAAAAAAATCTGATTATTGATAACTTGATAGCCATAATATGAACAAAGCCTGAGCACCAGGTTAATGCATTGGTGCATTTTGCACTCAGTTTTTGGAGTACATACATTGCACTCAGGTTTTCCTCACTGCCCTCTGCTTTTATGATGTCCCGTTTCTAAATTGTTGCGGCAAGCCTTTAAATGTCTGAGAACCAAGGACACAATTGATGTGGCTTTATAGCCACGTCACCTTTTCCAGGGCATTACAAAAAGAAAGGAATTGTTGAGAGAAAGATTCCCTAGACTGAATAAATTTCAAATTGAATCCACTTATCATAAGGGAAGACCATCAATTCCTCAGCCTAAGTAAAGCCAAAGGACAGCGGCCAATGGAGATCTTTCTTCAAGCCATAACGTTTTTTTGTACACTTCATAACAATGAACAACAGATGACATTAGTCAGAATATGGAATGTGTGAGAGTCACTTACTGCCAGTTGTGTGGTCCGCACCAGGCCCTGTCTGTGTAGTGTCGGTTGATCCTTGCTGGCGACTCCAGTCAAAGTCATCGTCTGTGGCCTGTCTCCAACCACAGGTGTCATTCTCAAAGCTACAGTCTATGGCCAAGGATGCTGAAATCAACAGAAGATGGATAAAAACGTCAAATCACAGATGGCCTTGCCTTAGAGACATAACATATGTTGCACAATAATACCTCTGCAATGCAAGGAAGAAAGAATCACTAAACAAATCAGAAATGGGAATAACTATTACCTGATTTCATGACCTGTATGAAGAAACTGTGGTCATGAATGTACATGTATATTTCTAAATCTTATCTTGAAAAAAATTCATTAGGCGACAGGTAGAATATCTAATTGTCTAGAAAACAATAAAACTCCAAAGAGACATACATTGTGTAGGTGACATGGTAGGCGGGGCAGGCGTGGCACCAGACGGTTGCACTGAAACAACAAACAATACATTTTTTTACCACAATGCAATGAAGAAGCAAAGAAATTTGCCTAAGACAACGGACCATAATTATTCATTACAGCCTGAAAAAGGTTGTTGTAGTGATCACAGAAAATTTGTGTTTCTTCTTAATTAACTTTGAATACAGTCTAGTCTAGTTTTGTTAACCATAAATCAGAAATAAACTTTCCTGTTTCCATAACTCTTTATTGAAGTCATAGAAGTCAACATTTTCCACCACAATACATAATGGACTATGATTTCTTTTCTTTTTATAAGAAGATCATGCAATGCATATGGGATTTATTGTTAACTTATTTCTCTGGAACATTAAACCATAAAAAGCCACAGTTGGCGGCCAAACTTACAAAACATACATGTGGTAAAATAACTTATAAGGAATTGATGCCAAAGAGAGAAATTACCAAAGATACTCACATGTACAACCCTGCACAGGTTGCATTTGCAGGACAATGTCATCAATGGAGATGTCTCCACGAATATTGCTTCCTCGCGATCCATCAAATGAAATCTGCCAAATATCATTGCTTGATACGGGGACTTTAGCCTGCAGCCACTGGTTGCCCTGGGAACCAAACAGGCTCCAGACGTAGATCTCGGGCCCTGACTTCTCCTTGATGACCACATGCAGGGCTCCCACACCATTCCCCAACATGTGGTACCAGAAGGACAGGCAGTAGCTCGTGCCTGCTGTTGGAGCAAACTCTTGGCTGACAAAGCGAGCCACATCGCCGGGTTGTCTTGGTGCTGAGGTCTCAATGTAGTAATAGGTGCCTAAAGAAAAGATGCACCATCACAATTATCTTCCAAACCCAACCCTCTCTAGGGAGACTCATAGAGGAACTGGGAATGGCTGATCAATTGTTGTGGAGCTCAGAGGTGCCAGAGCTTGCACAGGAGAGAACTTACAAAAATCCATTCAAAAATGGAATACAAGTTTACCCAGAGAAAATGTAGTACCTCAGAAATGGACCAGATGTTGCATAGAACACAAATAAAATTATTTAGCAAATAAAAATTTAATGCTCAAGATAGGTTGACACAAAAAACGTACAGGCCAAGAGAAGCAAAAAAGAGTACCTAGCTTTAGCAGAGGTTAAACCTCAAGAGGTGAAAAGAAGATGATGGACCTAGACACAAAGGAAATAAAATTCACTACCTTTTAGGATCTCGAAGTTTTGATTGTTTTGTTTATATTTACCTTGTGCAGTTCCAGTGGTGTGGTCTGTGGTAGGTCCAGTGTTGGTACTGCCTGTACTCCCTGAGTTCTCTGTCCAGTCAAAGTCATCATTGGGGTCATTGGTGTAGGTACAAGGTCCATTCTCAAAATCACATGATCCTGAAAATAAATAAAAGATGTTCATATAATTATATTGGTCCCTACATCATCAACAGAAAGATACTTGCAGCCATAACCATGTAGCTGCTTTAAAATGGGTCATGATCATACTGTTTTGTGAGGCAATTTTAGCCATTCTATGTTGCTGTCGTTATGATTGCTATGATGTTGTCCTTAACAATACATGTACTAAATACTCTGTCATAAAAAGTGGACAGTATCTGAAAGGTTCCTTGAAGTAGAGTACAAATCAGCTGAAAAATGATTTTCAGATTGTAATGAATGATACCTGGGTCACTGCATGCTCCATTTCTGACAGTCACGTCATCAATGGCAATATCACCACGGAAACTCTGCCCTCGAACAGCCTCAAACTCCACATAGAAGTCCTGGTCACCCTGAACAGTAACCTGCCCCAGGTACCAGTGGTCACCCTGGTCTCCAGACAGCTGAAGAGGTTAGGTAAAAATCATTGTTGCATTCATTAAAAACTTTGCAAATGGAATGAAATTTTATCAATCAATCAATCAATCAATCAATCAATCATTTTTGCTGTTTAGACTTGATAATAATCATTATACCGTTAGCAGTATGTGGCTGATTTTTGCTAATATACAGTGGGGTTTAAAACAGAAAGGACAATATGACAAATTTGAGCAACTGAATATCAGATACGATTCACTTCAGTCTGTAACCTTCACGATCAAGGATGTGTATGTGAAAGAGTTACTGATTATTAGGCCTTGAATTCTGTAATCTGTATCCTTGTTAGATTTTATCTGACCTTTCACAAATCGGTGCAAAACGACATGCAGGCCAGTGAGATACCCGCTTTAAAGGGGCATTCCACTCCACACGGGAGTGTTATTTTCCGATAGATATCAATTTTAGGAAGTGATAACTGCATACTACTTCACATTATACGATAAAGTACCCAGTTTCTTCACATGCCTCAAAAGCATTCAGTCTTCTACTAAACTCCCCAAGTACCCTCTAATTGAATAAATCCTATGGCTGAATACAATGCAAAACTTTTAGGTAAGGTTACAAAACTAATTTCAGGTTCGCTAAGAAATCTTGTCTTGTTCTTGTATTCTTTGCTATCTTATGAGCAATTTGCCTTCTCGGTGTGCTTAGCGTACCTCATTTATTCCGAAAATATGTACGATAAACACAGTGTCTATGCGTATAGGGAATGCATGGGTAGGGTCTGCATGGGTTTATTGAGTGTCCTTATTGTACACATCACGTAATTCATCCCAAGGTGAATTCCACAAAATTCCGCTGATTATGTATTCATTGCCACATTATCTATTGGAAAACAAGACTCCCTTCTGGAGTGGAATGCCCCTTTAACTTTTCACAACCATAAACTAAATGTGTCAATGAAAAGTGGCCTGCCGGCTCATTTGAGATTTTCATGAATAAACAAAGTTTCAAACCAACACAGAAGGAGAGATCATATACCTCCCACACTGGTGCAGCAAAGCTGCCCTGTTGAGTGGGCACATAGAAGACCTTCAGTTCCCCAATGTGGTCTCCAAACATGTGGTAGTAGAACTCCACACAGTACTGGGCCTGGGTGCCCTGGGAGAAGGATGGGGTACGCAGGACAGCCTTGTCTCCAGGCTGACGAGGGGAGGAGGTTTCGATGTACATGTAGTAACCTGTAATGCAGATTTGTGAACTTTAGACAAGCTGTACCTTTATTCTGCAGCATAGCTACGACTACCAGCAGTCCCACTCTTCTGTCTCTCTGCTTATTGCTTTAAAGATATCATGTTGTCTTAGATCGTCTTGGACAATAAATGCATCAATACTGACACTTTGGTAATAAGTTGACAAAGTCATAAACTGAGAAATCCTTCTGTAGTCCCTTTGTAAAGCTATAAATACCAAATGAGTGAACAGGTGGCATCTACGCTATTTTAGATCTGGCTTGCCCTTCCATTGCTTCCATAAAATAGTTAGACATCTGTCGATAGAAAAATGACTGACTTTAGATTTTGAATATTTGCCTGAAACAGGTCACATGGTCCTCCTAATGGCATGGCTTCGAACAAGCATTTGGAAGTTGGAGCTCTGTTACATTGCTCTATTATACAAATGTATTCCATTCCTTAAATGATCAGAACCAAAAACAGTTCAATGGGAATAGGGGACAGACTATTCTATGGAGAAGCAATGAGAGGAGCAAATTGGACCTAGAACTGAATAGATACCAGGCTACACCAAGATAGAGCTCGTCTGACCTGAGTTGGTTCCCAGAGTGTGGTCAGTTGCAGGTCCAGTGTTGGTGGTACCGGTTCCTCCCGAGCCTCGTGTCCAGTCAAAGTCATCCGCCTGGCTCTGCTGGTATCCACAGATGCTGACGCTCTCAAAGTTACATGTCACAGAGGTGGGAGGGGCACTGGGGCTGGGGGTCACCACAACTGGGAAACGGAGAAATTAAAACATTTGAATTTTTGTAACTATTCATCAAAGTAGTAAAGAAACCTACTGCTGCAATATGAGGAAAGTACGAAGAAAAAATCTTGAGGCAAACAATGAATCTCTTTGCCTTTATCTTCATCATGAAATACCTCAGACCAACCCAACATATAAGTTCTCTGACATCTTAAAGTAGAAAAATAGGAAAGCAAAAGGCATAGAGGAAAATTAATAGTACAGAGTGCAATAAGGCATAAACTTGCTTTTTTCATTATTAATTTTTCCAGCTTCAATAAGCACCTTTACTAAAACTGAGAACAAACACATTAACTAAGTGTGACCTCAGCTAGAAAATCTACCATTTTACAAAAAATCATACAAAAGCCTTTTAGGTCAGTAAGACATTGACACAAGAAGGTGATGGAAGGAATATCTACTTACCAGGGGGACAGTCTCCTGTGAGCATGGCCACGTCATCCACAGCGATGTCACCACGGAAACCATCTCCTCTCACTCCCTCCAGCACCACGCTGTACATGGTCAGGCCGACAATGGGCACCTGCGCCAACACCCAGCGGTCTCCGTTAGTCCCCGATCGCGTCCACAATGGATCACCGACTATACTCCCAACTCTGACGTAGACGTTGAGGGTTCCGACGTCGTCTCCGTACATATGGTACCAGAACTGCAGACAGTTCCGACTGGCTGGCATCACTAGTGGACTCATGACTCGAGCTGTCCTATTGGTTGACTGTCCGCTGGCCTCGATGTAGATGTAGTAGCCATCTTAGTGCAAAATTAATCTCAGTTAGCCAAGACAAACAAATAAGTAGTTGCAAGAGTCATAGCAGCAAATGATACTTACTGTTGGACATACATTTGTAGAGTACTCAACTTTAAACTTGTCAAGTTGTTTAACGTAATATAAATGTTTGGAATGAAAAATCAGAGCCAGAGATAGAAACATGATTGTCATAGAATTATGAAAAAAATTCAACTGAAAATCAAATATGATGTTAAATGTTGACTGACTTCCTGTGGTGTGGTCAGAAGAAGGACCAGTGTTGGAGCTGCCAGTAACACCCTGGTTCCTGCTCCAGTTGAAGTCATCATCGGTCAGCTGTAGCCACCCACACAGACCCGACTCAAAGTCACAGTCAAACGGCCCCGGGGTTGGTGTAGGTCCTGTGAAGGCTGGGGTTGTCGGTACTGTCCCAGTCGGGGTTACAGGCGTGGCACCTGCTGGCATCAATGTACAAGCTGTGCTGGTATACTCAAAGTCATCAATGGCAGCGTCACTCCTATAGTCAGCACCTCGGACACCTTCGACGTAGATCTGGAATGACGTGGAGGTTGTCAGAGGTACCTGTCCCTGTAGCCATTGGTCTCCCTGGTCTCCTGTTACCTCCCACACTGATACGGGTCTACTCTGTGTCTCGTGGAGAACAATGCGTAGCGTCCCCATACCGCTACCAAACATGTGGTACCAGAAGGACAGACACCGACCAGTTGCCACTGGGAAAGCCTCGCTGACCAATCTGGCCACTTCACCCGGTAGCCTTGGAGAGGAGGCCTCCAGGTACAGGTATGTTCCTGAAAAAATATGGAAACAAATTACAATGTTAAAATCAATCACTATTACTACATTCAAATTTGATATTTGATATCAAGTATTATACAGAGAACAACAAGCAACAGTGCTACGTTTTTCATTGAAAAACAAAATGGTCAAGTTGAAGCATGGAAAGGTTGTTCAAAATGGTTGTACACTGTCAGTTATACCTTTAGAGTTATGTTTATCTGAATATTAGGCTTGCTGTAGCACTAACAAACATTTTTTGATAAGAACTAGCAGAAAAATAAACAGAGAAAAAAGCTGATACCTGTGTCATTCTGCGTGGTGTGATCAGCCGAGGGTCCTGTCTGGGTAGTTGCTGAGTTTTTACTTCCTGTAACCCAGTCAAAGTCGTCTCCGGTTAAGTCATTGGTCCAGGTGCAGAGTCCACTTTCAAAGTCACAGGTACCTGGAAAACAGACAAAAAAGATTAATTAATATTGTGATATTTGTGAAATGCTACTCTGCAAAATCTTATATAGACTTCATTAGGTTGTCCCATGATCAAATTTAACCTCTGGGAAACTGTTCTACATGATTGGTTACAAACATAACATTAGTAGCTTAGGCAATATCCCAAAACTACTACTTTTTACAGACTGATGAAATATTCAGAGTTTCTTCCCACTCACTTCCTGACACCCTATTTGGCTCTTTTGACACTCTATTTACAGTACATTAAAAAACTATGGACAACACTAAAAAAGAAACAGATATGTACGCACTGGATAGTTATATACTATATTAGGCTACACAGTCAGGTTCTCCACTCACCTGGGGTACCACATCCTCCAGGGACTATACTGATGTCATCCAGGGCAATATCACCACGGTAACTAGCACCACGGACACCTTCAAAAGCTACTTGGAATGGGTTGTCAGCTGTCACTGTCACCTATATACAAAGGACAACAGAGAAGTATGTAATCATAGTTTTTTCTTATGTCAAGGCCATAGACATGGTGTAAAATTCCCATAGATGATAATTGCATAATTTCAAGTATTTATCCAATAAAAATGTTTTCAAAAGTTAGGCTTCCTTAATTGATTTTCTTGAATAGTTGTTTGCAAAAACTCAGCAAGCAGCCAAGGTGAAGACAGGGGACAGGGAAGAAAACTTGAATATGGCAACATTAACTCACTGAAATTGAGTGTATGTACCAAGGAACAGAATCCCCCCTGTTCTTTTTTTATTTATCTTTTTAATTTGAGACCCAACAGCTTGAATAAGTGTGGTCTTATATATTAAGAGCAGACAAACCTGTGCCATAACCCATATGTCGCCCTGGTCACCAGATAGAGTCCACAGAGCTGGTCCCAGGTTACCATTCTTCTTGGCGTAGACATTGAGTGTGCCAATGTTTGTACCAAACATGTGGTAGTAGAACTCCACACAGTAGTTTGGAGAGGAGGTGGGATAGGTGGGGGACAGGAATATGGCGTTGTCACCGGGCACACGCGGGCTTGAGGTCTCGATGAATACGAAATGGCCTACAAAAAACAACATTGCATATGTACAGCCAAGTCTTGGGCATAAACACATTCACACAGAAGAGTTCCAATAAAATGTACAGAGAAAATAATTTAAACGAAATGTAAACAGTGTAATTTTGGAGTATAACTTTAAGGCAGCTTTATGTCAAGTCTGTCCATGGTGCTGAAAATGCTACTGTGATAAAGGTAGCTAATCACTTTGCTTCATTTTAGGCACTAAGGACCACAGAGACTTAAAAATCTTGATCATTACAGAAATTAAAAATATGCAAAACCTTACAGATAACCTGCTGTCTTTTAGGCATGAAAACATAGTATTTCCATAAAATTTGAGGGTGTCCATGGTTATGGTGTACACTCATTTTTAGCAAAAGGCGACCTATGTACAAAAATAGACATATTTTTCCTCACTATGAAATGCAATTGGAATATTAAGATTGCTACTTTTACACTGTCTAATCAATTCAAATATACTTCTTTACTAGATTGGCAATGATACACATACAGCCAAGGTTGCTCAACTGGCCAAAGGCTAGTACAAAAGACTAGCACTGGCGATTCTAACAGTTCACAAAGTGCTATGAAACATATAGTCAAAATATAAACTACTATATCTACTTAACAACAAGGTTAGACTAACCAGCACTAGTGCCATAGGTGTGGTCCACTGTGGGTCCAGTGTTAACAGTGCCAGTCCCTCCAGTCTGCCAAGTCCAGTCAAAGATGTCTCCACCGTCATTGGTAAAGCCACACAGTCTGGAGTCCTCAAAACCACACACAGCCTGTGGGCTTACTGTGGCTGGGGGTTAGAATTAAAATCATATATCTGTATACGATTGTTAGCATATAATCAGTGCTTAGGTATGTGTATATAATTGCTAACATGTGACCTGTGATTAGCCCAGTGGGGCAAGAATGTACAATAAAGGCCTTCTTCTTTCTCTTATTCACAGCACCTTCTTTTACAGCTACTGTTTGGAGATATTTGTAGATAGGAAGGCATACATGTATATACTAATAGAGGAGACTACATGTAATACTACAGGCAACCTCAATCTCCAACTCTTCAACATGAAGATGTGATAGGGTACAGGTTGAGAGGGTACAGGTATAGGTAAATACAGGATATGTTAGGCAAGCTGGCATGAGGTACTGCCCCCCAAGACTCATATTCATATTCTACATTTTGTTTATGAAAAACATGAAGGAAAAATTTGCAATATTTTCATCTTACCACATTCCTTTGTATCGCATGTTGTATAGATTGCAAAATGTATATATCAGAATGACTGTACTTTATTGCGTGTAAACAATAACAGCAATTGCTGCCAAGTATTTTCTTGTTGAAATTTGAATGAATACTTAAACTTACCTCCAAAGCAGGATCCGTCAGTCATCGTCACATCATCTACGGCAATGTCTCCTCTGAACCCATTTCCTCTTACACCTTCAAACACCACCTGCAGAAGAGAAAACTCAAGTTATTTGAAATTTCCAATGTCAGGACTTTTGTGGTGCGTGCAAAGTGTGATGGGTGAAAGAGACCAGTTGACAAGAACCATATTAAACATCCAGTCATCACAACATAGGTAAGGTATGAAAAATGATAGTTAACAAGCTCAGAATCCAAGCTTACATTGTACTGACTGCTGCTTGGTATGTCCACCTGTCCCAGGTTCCACTGGTTCCCCTGTGTGCCAGAATTAGTCCAGATGGGCTGCCCCACCACAGGTCCAGTCTGTACGTACACATTCAGACTGTCCACATTGTCTCCATACATGTGATACCAGAAGGTCAGACACTTGGTGCCTGTGGGAGTGATGAGGGGGCTAACCAGGCGAGCCTTGTCTCCGGTGACTTGGGGGGCTGAGGTCTCGATAAATACATAGAAACCATCTGGAAAAGAGTGACACATATGTTCAATATGGGAAAAATATAACACCATTAACATGTATGTTTAATGTATGTTCTAAAAAGGGCAGAGAATTTTCCAAGTTCGTTTTACCTGTCTGTTATGTACATGGGAAATTCTGTAGATCCATTCATTTTCATTGGGACTTAATCTAACAGTAGTAGGGAAAGGGCCATTTCTTTGCAGCGCTTTAAGCATTTGAAACAATTCTACAGTACACTTAGTAGTCTACTTATTAATGCATTGGAAACGCAGTATTTGAAGTGACGTTCTGGTCACTGCAAAAATACAGGGAAATTTTAACATGTCAGGAATTACAGCACTTTTCTTCCTTCAGTTAACGTTTGGTACTCACTGCCAGATGTGTGGTCTGACGTTGGGCCGGTGTTGGTGCTTCCAGTTCCTCCATTCTGACGGATCCAGTCAAACTCATCATCCACGGCCTGAATCCAGCCGCATATGTCCGTGTCAAAGTCACAGTCAAAGGTGCCAGTTGCTGTAATAAAAAGGGTCAAAAATATTGTAAATTGGTTTATTTTTGTTAGTATTCATGTCTGCAATAGGAGTGGAAAGGATGTGTTTGCTGTGTTTTAATTTCAATCAATCATGTGGCAAAAAATACTCAAAATACTAATTTTGGTGTCATGATTTCTGCAGAAAGGTAAACAGTGAGAACAACAAAAGTATTTCAAGATTTATAGTATAGATAAAAGTGACGGACTTACTGGCTGCTGTGGGTGCCAGAGTTGGAGATGTCGGTGGGTTGGCAGCTATGGGTTTCACTATTCAGGAGAACATACAGAAGAATTTGACATGTGACTTATGACAGAATAAACGTTACACCCAATATCTATTTAGTCTTATATCTATGTAATCTGATTTGAGCCCATAACACTGAGGAAGTCGCATGGCAAAACATGTTGTGTGATGGTTTGAATAAAGTTCCTAAACAGGGAACATGCGGCTCCAGCGTCTTTTCTGAAGATGTGGCATAAGTGTGAATGGTTGGCTTGAGGTTGTCCTTCCCCACATACTAGTCTGTAATCTGATGTTAACCAATATTTCTAACAGATACATAAATCATCCATGTTAATCCTATTAATTTCAAGGAACATGAAATGTGAAGTTTAAATTTCCTAGAAGAATGGTAATGCTTCTTGAATATGAGGTATGTGTTTTACGTGTTTTCGAGTTACTGATCAAAGAACTGTTAACAAAATCATACACTGTTTGCAAATTTGTAGTTTTGACTCTTCTAGGTTCAGCTGACTATGTGATTGATGGATGTCACATTGTACCGGGTATATCACATGGAAATAACATTACATGTGACATCATGTACTTCCACAATACTCACAATTACATCCACTTTCCTCGAAGGTGATATCATCTATGGCTATGTCGCCAGTGTGGCTGAGCCCTCGAACAGCCTCAAACACAATCTACAACACAAACATGACAAGTCGTAGTTTACAACAGCTTTGTGTTTTCTGTTTTCAGTTATGCAGCTATACATGTACATTATCAATCCATTGGACAATGCTTAAACATAAGCTGTCATGGTATTACCTTATCCCATCTCAGAGTGTTGTCGATAAGGGTTCATTCATACATTAAATTGAATGTTGTATTTCATTGCTGTTCAATTTTTCATTATTTGATTCAAGCGGTAGCAACCTCCTTGCTTGGAATTGAACAACAAAGATGATTTTGAGGACCTATCTGCTTTGCAAGAAAAACTATACATCATCATAGTCATTGCAACCTACCCTATAGGAGTCCAGACTGGTGAACTCCACTTGACCATCTGACCACTGGTCTCCTTGGTTGCTGGCCAGTTGCCAGAGGATCCTGTCAGGAAGGCCCTGTTCCTGGATTAGAACATTCATGGTTCCGATCCCACTTCCGTACATGTGGTACCAGAACTTGATACACCTGTAACAAAATACAAAATGGGGTAAATGTACATAATTAGGCACAACAAACCTGTATATACAATGTATGATTAGTTCATGTCAGTGCTAGCTACAAAACCTAATGGGCTAATTTGTTGCCATGCTACAAGTGGTTGCAACTGTGATTGAACAAGTTTACAGCTGGGTCCTTGAGAATTGGTGTAGAACACTTTATATACTAACCAGGACTGTAATCTACATAGTTCAACATACCTCATCATGTCATCTTCCCACTGCATCATAAATTTGGCAAGCTTTATTTGTGGCAACTTTTCTGTCATCATCAGATTACACTGAATTAGTGACTTCATTTGACTGTATTTTCAATAATTGATTAAATGGTAAGCTCTGTACAGTAGGAAAATAGCTTGGTCAAAAGGCCTGCCAGCTCAAAAGGACATTTTTTACAGGAATATGGTCGCTGTCCTCTTATACTGCACAATATTTAGGGATGACTGATGTTTGCTGGTCACTGAGTCAGATTCAACGCAACAGAGAAGACTTTCTGGCAAAAAACATGCTGGATTTTCTGGCAACTTTGAAATCATACAGCCTTCTGGTGATCAACAAATCCCCAAGATCGCTGATCGGTACAGTCCGTGATGCTGGCATAACCAAGTGATACCTAAATATACCTAAAGATACCTACATGTAAATGATATTAGAACTGTGACAAACCTGGTGGAGCCTGCTGTGGCTGGGAACTGCTCACTCTGCCAGCGGGCATTCTGCCCAGGTTGGGTTGGTGCAGATGACTCAATAAACATGTACTTTCCTGGGATAAACATATACGCCCACTGGGTTAGGTACATGTACATGTACAGGTTGCAACAAAAGAAATGTTTACACATTTGCACATATCAGATATGTTCCTTTCTACTCAAAGCTGCTGAAGCGAGTATTCTGATTAACGTTATATTCATCCACACAAAACTTTCCTTAGTCTGATCTGTTTTCACATTGACATTCTAGATCAACATTCTATTTTTCAAATCCAAGAACCAATAAGATAAATGGTATACCCTAACTGAATTGATCTGAAGTCAAGGTCCTCATCAACTCCCGATGGACGAACATCATGTGTCAAACTTCCAAGCCTTTGAGTCATGGCCTGTGTGAGTTTTGCCTTACCTTGGTCTGAGTTTGTGGTGTGGTCAATGGATGGTCCTGTCCCGCTGCTGGCAGTGCTGCCAGATCCTTCTGTCCAGTCAAAGTCATCACCCACCTGTGTGTTGGACCAGGTGCATGGACCAGCTTCAAAGTCACAATTACCTGTGTATACAAAAGTAAGGTGTTTGGCAATCAATTTCTTGGGCTCTCATTTCAACACAAACAATGTAAACTTACCATATTTTTTACTACTTATGCTATCCAGTACTTCTTTCTTTGAGAATGATAACCAAATCACTTGCAGACATTTCACCTTAAACACAAAAGATTCATGTGACTTCAGTATTGTGTAAGAGGTGCATCTCCAATCTCAGCACATTTACATTACATAAACCTACCAGCCTTCTCAAAATGAGTAGGGGTATACTGAAATACTTAGGTCCAATTTCACAACTTTCCTCTCATCTTGAAAAGAAACACACTAAAATCAACAAAAAATGCCAGTCTTATCTATTCTTGACAAACAATACCCTACAGAACACCTGAGCATTGTTACCTGTGGAAGCACCGATACACCTGTCGTTAAGGTAGGTGACATCATCAATGGAGATGTCACCACGGAAACTGTTTCCACGGATACCCTCGAACAAGAAGTAGGTGTCGATGCTTGGGGTGACTGCCCACTGCATGGCTGCCCATTGGTTGCCCTGGTCACCTGACATCTCCCAAACTATGCGTGGTTGCTCAGTTCCCCGTACCTGAATACACAAGAAAAAGATCCAAACAATGTGTGACTGTCGTGTACAAAATGGCAAACAGATGTACAAACTGTTCCGATTACCAGAATTAGCAACCCAGACTTCAGAATTAATATCCGAATAAGCAAAGCAGACATACATGTAAGAGTTTAAAGATTTTTATAAGACCTATAGGCAGAGTGAAACTTGTTATCATCAAACAACACCATGACTTGGAGTTAGATATGCAAAGATAAGATAAGACTGTGGTGCATTTTGTTAGTTACACTAGTGGATCAAAACATAATTATACAGACCTCCCACAGCCTAAGTGTGCCAATATCCACGCCAAACATGTGATAGTAAAATTGGAGGCAGTGTTGGCGGTTGTCCCCGGGAACAGTGGGTGTGGTCAGGACAGCAATGTCTCCAGGTTGCCTTGGTGAGGAGGCCTCAATGTACATGTAATGACCTGGGTTGAAACAAGAAGTTAGTGGTTTTAAGACAAGCAAGGATCCCAATAAGACAAGATTGAAAATTGGAAAATAATTGGAAATTAATCAATTAAATCTTTTTTTAGACACTGTGTAATGTGATGGGTCCAATCCCTGTAACCATGCCAACATTATAGGACAACTGGATTGCAGTCAATAAGAAGTCTCACCTATATTTTAGCACATACTCAAATACCAACCAATTCAGAACATCTATCAACAAGTGCCAGACCATTCTGTTGAATAATGATCAGACGAGGGAACCAGAGTTTCAAGAAGATGGATAACAGGCTAGTTTGTAGTATGAGAAAGGACAAAACACTTGTGATCAATGATTTAAGTTTGTGTGTAACTGACTGGCCAATCTTAAAGAATATTATAATAATAACTTTTTCCATTCATGATCAGTGATTTATTACTTGAGGGGTCTTGACAACTTATAAGTGACCGGTCTCAGGGAATGAAGTTGATGAGTAACTGACCAGCTGGTGTGCCTAGGGTATGGTCACTTGGAGGGCCGGTATTGGTGGTGCCAGTGGACCCAGTCTGCCATGTCCAGTCAAACTGGTCATCTGTCTTCTGTACGTACCCACAAATGTTACTGTCTTCAAAATCACAGTTGATCCCATAACTGGTGCCTAGAAAAAAAGACATGTGTGATGACACTTTTCTTCATTCATCTGCAACAGCACATGATATCCGACCATTTTGTTGTCTGTCAACTTGTTATTGTCACAAAAAAGGATACTGTTTAGATTTTCTCACAAATACACTGCTCACCTAAGAGAGATTTTTAACAACGTAATACCACAATCCTGGCATAATACACAACCGTTAAGTTTTTCTTGTTAAACTGTTCACTTACAAATTAAAACATGTTGTGAGGTTGGAATAAGTCAAAATATAAAACTTTGAATCAGGTAACTGCTTTTCAGTTTTTAATAGTCTTTGAAAATACCTGTGGTACACGGGCCTGTTGTCATGGTGATGTCATCTAGAGCAATGTCTCCTCGAAAGCCGGTACCACGGATGCCCTCCATTACAACCTAAAGGATGGAGTGGGAAAAGTACACTAAGCAAATTGCAGATATTTCACAGCAGAAGGTGCTGAAATAACAACTACTAGAGACAGACTCTGCTTAAAAACAAAAAAATCCTTCTGTGGAGGTCCACATTGAATCAGGAAGAAATCAACCCATAAACAGTTGTTTCAACACAGCATTGCAGTGACAGTTGGCAACAATAATCAAGAACTGGAAGACTTGTAAGGCTTCCTGTTAAACAACATCAGCAGGGTGTGCATTTTGTTTCTATGTATGTTGATTGAGAATGGTTAGAATAACGATGGTTTAAAGCTGTATTTCAATTTGGTGTCATTGTTGTCACACACACACTTCAACACATATGAGTGTTTTAACACACCTGGTAAGGGCTAGTGGTGTTCACTTCTACTTCTGCCTGAATCCACAGGTCCCCCTGTGTGCCCGTCCTCTGGAAGGTAGGGATGGTCGGCAGAGCGGGGCCTGTCTGTATGTACACGTTCAGTGTCTCGATGTGCTCACCGTACATGTGGTACCAGAAGTGCAGGCACATCGTAGAGGTGGGGACGACTGTGGGGCTGTACACTCGTGCCCTGTCCCCGGCAACTTGTGGGCTGGAGGTCTCGATGAAGATGTAGTAGCCAGTTTGGTCTAATGAGAAGGAATATTGGCCTTAGTTTCTTACTAAAAACATAAAATTTCTATAGAGCTTACAGAATTTAGTAACTGCCAATGCAGCCAATGCAGCCAATGCCTTTGTCAAAGTACAGACTTTCTAATAAATGTTATTTACAGACCAAATTTATCTTAACAACAAGCTTGATTCTAATACAATCATATAAATATGGTAAATGAATACCAGTAATAATTATAATTATTGCATTTCATTCTGGCATGGAGATAAGCATATTCTGTTCGAATATGTTTGTTTGAACATTTCAGTTGTCAATCAATTCAGTCTGCAAGCCAATTTTCATAGAGGTCACAGGAGAAAATAAAATAAAAGTTGGTGTATGGTCCACATCTATTCACTCCAATTGTTTCCATTTTAATTGTAAGAGTCTCTTGAAAGAAGGTTGAGTTGAGGCCATTTGCTGATTAACTTGAAGATCAGAGACTCAGCCTTCCAAATGACCCATGGATAAATGTTACAATTGCTGCAATGCAATTAGCACCTACCCCCTATTGTGTGGTCAAAGGAAGGCCCAGTGTTGGAGGAGCCTGTTGCTCCGAGCTGCCGTGTCCAGTCAAAGTTATCAGTGGTGTCCTGAGTCCAGCCACATAGGTTTGTCTCAAAGGTACAGTCAAACAGACCTGGAGCTGGTGATAGAAAAGTACTGTTAATAGCGAGCAGAGCACTTTGTTTGGCCTTTCGCAGCTTTTAAAAACTCACTTTGTACTTCAAAGAGTAAAATAGACCCTTGAGTAAAACTGACTTTAGCTGAATTTCTTAAAGTGTGCACCAACACTAGCTTGGAAGTTGCCAATTATGACAAAGTTAGGCAATTTCATCAGGTACCTGCTGTTACTGCAGCTAATGTTGTTGCTGGCACTGTTGGTGCTCCAGGTACTGCATCTGCAGGACTCACTGGAAGGTAAAGATCATAGAAGATTTAGATAGATTCTGATGAAGTCTTTTAAGAAATTTTGTTATTTGATAAGGCACATGCCTTTTTATGATATTGTGGGATGCTGTTATATGCTACATGTAGGTATGTTATGCCCAGTGTCCATGTTTTCTGTAGAATTTTGTTACTGCTGGACGGGCAGCTGTCACAGTTCATGTGACAGCTCAGTGAATAAAACAATTGTTCTGGACTTGAGAATTGGACAAATTCTTTTTGACAGTCATGTCACTTGTGAAAGTCACGTCACTTTATGCAAATGTACATTGTATACTGAGTAGTGACTAGACCTGCCTGGATTGTTTGATCTAATTTCTCAAGTCACCTGTCAGTAATATGCATTGAGTTATGTAATGTTAAAGCAGTGGAGTCATTTCTTGAAAACTACTGGAGCTGCACTTACAGTTGCAGTTTGAGTCGACAAAGGTGACATCATCCACAGCAATGTCTCCGCGGTGGGACTGGCCACGAACACCTTCCAAGATAACCTGGGGAAAAAAGACAAAAGGATTGGTGGTTCCTAAGAAAAAACTAATATATGGCCAAGACTCGTATTAAGCATAATGTCAAGCAGAATGATTCTCTCCTCATATTTCAAGTGTTCTCCACAAAAAAGTGAGAAATGCTGAATAACAAATTTTCTGGTTTCTGACTGACTGACAGCATGGTGAAGGAAAACAGTTTCTGCATGTTGTTGCATGTGTACATGTGTATTTCTTCAAATAATGTTCTTTCCATAGCTCCAACACTCAGCATGCTAATGACATATGCAAATTTTTATATACTCGTAGCGTTGTGTCAACCACAGTAAATCATACCTCATTAAACCATGAAGAAAACAGAAAATAAAATCAAGAATGTCATCAGCACTTAGTTTAGTTCAAATTTTGGATGCAAAAATAGGAACATTGTAATGATAGAGTCTTAAGCGATGGACTGCCAT
The DNA here is from genome assembly GCA_019207045.1 of Branchiostoma floridae x Branchiostoma belcheri. Classification (NCBI taxonomy): domain Eukaryota; kingdom Metazoa; phylum Chordata; class Leptocardii; order Amphioxiformes; family Branchiostomatidae; genus Branchiostoma; species Branchiostoma floridae x Branchiostoma belcheri. The sequence goes on from CM033038.1 coordinate 12,600,784, forward strand.
AAAACAAGTGTGTACCGTGTAGTCGTTGTTGCTGCTGATGCCAACTTGTGCGTTCAGCCACTGGTCACCCTTGTCTCCAGACAGCTCCCAGATGGGCTGCTCCGCCTGGCCCTGCGCCTGACAAGATGGGGGAGAAATTAGCCATCAGAAGGGTCTCAGCAACAACACTTTTCTTCATACCATCATAACGTTACATGTCTTTAAACTAATCAGATTCATCCAAATTTGTCCATCAGACACCATTTTGTTGTATGATATACAATTTTGTGGACATTACATGCCATATACAGTTGTCACACTGGTAACAAATGCCTACCATATTCAAACTAAGCTATTCAAACTGCCCACCTCTTGGTCCAGTGGAAGGGATACTAACCATCTGACTAAAAGTGAGCAATATGAATACAGTGATTGTAAAGACAAAACATTGTGATGTCAAGGCACCAAGAGCTAAATACCTTCAGAGACTTTTGTCTTGATACTGAACCACGTGTTATTCAGCACAAAGACACCACGGCTAGCAAAATAAAAGACATAAAAATAAGGACAACAACAACAAAAACATGATGTTAAAAAAGCTCTGTACCTTCAGGGAGACCCTGAGGGTTCCAATGTCAGCTCCATTCATATGATACCAGAACCTCAGGCAGCGGCCGGAGCTGGACACAGGTGGGAACAACTCACTGACCAGCCGTGCGCGGTCACCTGGCTGCCTGGGACTGGACGCCTCCAGGAACATGTAGAAACCTGTGGAGAGTTTGTATGTGTCATTCAATAATATGTACAAAATGTACTACTCTATTTGAATTGTAAAATCATTACTAAAGCGCTGTGTGGTGAAGTATAAATGCTTTGAAATTTTGAAAAAGGCTTTCTGACTTTAGATTGACCATAACTGAATAATATTGGTGTGACAAGGGTAGGGAACTCATGCTCTACAGCTCAGTTTGCATCAGGTCCCAGACAGATACCAGACAAAGACCATACAAGCCCCAGAAGCCAGTCAGGTCCCAGACAGAAACCATACAAGCCTTAGAAGCCAGTCAGGCCCCAACAGAGACCAGACAAGCCCCAGACAGAGACCAGACAAGCCCCAGACAGAGACCAGACAAGCCCCAGACAGAGACCAGACAAGCCCCAGACAGAGACCAGACAAGCCCCAGACAGAGACCAGACAAGCCCCAGAAGCCAGTCAGGCCCCAGACAGAGACCAGTCAGGCCCTAGACAGAGGCCAGACAGGCCCCAGACAGAGACCAGACAGGCCCTAGACAGAGGCCAGACAGGGCCTAGACAGCCCCAGACAGAGGACAGACAGGCACCAACACATACATTTGAGCATGATTTTCCTGTTCTTTTACCCTCAGGCTTTCCCTTGTTCTGATAAATACATAAAACAAGTGAGCCCACCTGTCTGATCCCCCAGAGTGTGGTCTGCAGAAGGTCCTGTCCCTGTACTGGAAGTTGAACCGCTGCCCTCAATCCAGTCAAACTCATCGTTGGTCTGGTCGTTGGACCAGGTGCACAGTCTGTTCCCAGCAGTCTCAAAATTACAGTTTCCTAACAAAATAACAAAGGAGAGACATGTACATTTAGACTACTTGAATGTACTGTTACTCATATTTACAGGCAGCAAAAAACGTACATGTAAGCTACAAGTAGCACATTGTTGGATGCAATTCAGCAAATACTAATCAATACCAGTTTGGTCAATTTGATGACAAAAGGGATTTAAGTTGTTTTTGTCGCATTTGCTTGATGTACAAATTGGTGATCTTAATTACATGCTACAAGTAGTGCATTGTTGGGAATAAAGAAAACAAAAATGATGGATTTGGTAAGAAGTTTTCAAACATCGGGGTCCATACCAGGGCGAGGACAGGCTCCAGGTAGAATGTTGACATCATCAATAGCGATGTCGCCTCTCACTCCTGTCCCAACAATTCCTTCAAACACCACCTGGTACACTGCATCAACAGGGAGGTCAACCTGTAGGAGGAATTAATGGTTGTTGGAATAAATGGATGGATGGCAGATTGGATAATGGATGGATGGATGGATAAATGTACATTTCTGTATTATTACATGAATGGGTATTATGGAGGAATGGTTGGATGGATGGATAATTGTACATAAATGGGGAATGAATGGATAAATGGCTGGATGAATGGATTAATGGATGGATGAGTGAATAAGAGAAAGAATGAATGATCACCTGTGCACGGTTCCACTGGTTGCCCTGGTCAGCTGACATAGACCACAGCACATTGCTGTAGGTGCTGCCAGTCCTGGCATAGATATTCAGGGTGCCTAGGAACAACAGACATTATACAGAAATCAGTGACTGTGGAAGGGCGTGCATCATCATCATCATCGGCATGCACTGTGTTATACAGCTTAAGTCGTGACAGAGTGGATGTATTGAACAGTGTTTAAATCACAACAAAGCTAAAGACTCAGTGGTTTGAACCAGTTACTAATAGGTAACCCTAAAGCTGCTTGTACTACAAAGGAGAGAATCTGATTCCTAGAATATGGTGTAGTTTACATGAAAGTTACAATGTACATATATTAAGCACCTGTCACACAGTTGACAGGCTTTGGCCATATTTTTGATTGCCAGAAGGTCACAGATAAAAAAGTCACCAGAGACATGGGTGTATTTTTAACCTGCAACTCTATCTAACCACATTGGATCAACTTTAGACTTACAAACACTGGTCACAATCTAAAAATCGTGAAATGATCGAGTAAACACTGGGTGTATTCTTGCCAATAATGTCAGTTAGAGCTTACAAACTCATCAGCCAATCGGTTTTCCTGCTATAGTCAAACCTGTCTATAGCTGCCACTCAAGGGACTGGAGAAATATGGCCACTATAGACAGGTGGCCACTATAGAGAAAATGTTGATCAGTTGACCATGAGCAAGCTACACATGATTTCAGTTCCCACTAGTCTTTCTCACCAAGTAACATTGTCGCAATCGGTAAATTCACCGACAAAGACTTACACTTTAATGCCCAAGGCATGCATACATGTTGTACCTTCTGCTACCGCCAAAATAACCCTGTCAGGAACTCTAAATCCTCGCAAACTACAATTTCAAACTTGGTGCAGGGTGACATAAGGCTGCAGTATGGTTGCAATAGGCAGTGTTTCTGTATCAACGGAACCGGAAATCGTCTGGCCGTGGCCGCGTTGGACAGGTGGCCGCTAAGCCTATTTCTTAATCATTACGAATCCAAGGGACTGACAAAAGGTGGCCACTATGGCCAGGTGGCTGTTTTGCAAAGGTGGCCGCTAATAAAGGTTTGACTGTATATAGGGCCTTACAACAGTAAAGGGCCAACAAAAAATGTAAGCCAAGCAACTGACCTATCTGATTGCCATACATGTGGTACCAGAAGTCCAGACACTGTCCCAGGGTGTTGTTCAGGTACAGGTGAGACAGCAGACGAGCCACATCACCTGGAGTCCTCGGGCTGGATGCCTCCGTGTACATGTAATGTCCTATGGACAAAATACAGCACATTTTTACATTTCAGTTCTTACTGGTTCTTAAGTACATTGTATACAAACATCTGAAAGGGTCTTTACTAATTACAAAAAATACCCAAAACTCCTGTTTTCAGGTTAAAAACCTTGTTTTCAGTTCTTTTTATGTTGAGCTTTATCAGTTGCTTTTGGTTAATTTAATTTGTTCATTTGATAAAACTAATGTCCAACTTTTAACTATACAGAGAATCTATCTAGCTCCTTGATTCATTTTCTATCATGTTCCTCTTCTATCTAAATGTCTAGCCCTTATCAAGGTATCATACATGTACTTTCAACTGTCAGCAGCACCACCTACCTGCTGCAGTTCCATAGGTGTGGTCCACTGCAGGCCCGGTGCCCCCTGAACTGGTGCCACCGCTGTCATATCTCCAGTTGAAGTCGTCACTTTGATCTTGGGTGTACAAACAGATCACGTCCAGCTCAAAGTCACAGAGGGTAGGAGCAACAGCTGCAAGGCAAGACGCTCTTGTGGTTAGGGTTGACAACTTTGAATCCAAAAGGTTTTTGGTTCAAATCTCAAGCTTTCTTTGGTTTCATGCAAATACTATTAGATGGATGTATGATAATGATATATACAAAGAACAGTGAGAGTATTTCCATACAATTCTTTGCTTTTGAATGCATAAAACAGATTGCAAGGGGGTGAGCTGAAAATGACAATGCCAATCATACAATTGCATGGGATAAACTGCATTTTTTTTCTCCTGCTGCTTTGCACAATTCTTAAAACCTTTTTTGAGCAAGTTGTGTTTGTAGTCAACCTTTTAAAGCAAAAAGTTAGGTTTGTAGTCAACCTTTTAAAGCAAAAAGTTAGGTTTATTTATTTTTTATTTATTTATTTGCCAATGATACAACTCATTACACGGATCTGCCTAGGCAGCTTTGGGCTGGTAGCGGCAGATCCACAGAGATACAGACGAACATACATCATCGGTCGACGTGATCGCACATGTTCGCACATGTTTACACACGACGGGGTTATACCGCCCCTTACGGGGTGACATACCCTTTCATATGCGCCAGGTCTCCCGTCCGGGTGAATGATGTAAATCACCGTGAGCCGAAGCTAGGAACTCATTTTCACCTGAGTATAGTGAGGAAAGCCGTGTAAAGTGCCTTTCCCAAGGGCACAAGATCGGTAACACGGCAGGCGGATTCGAACCCGCAACCTCTCGGTCACGGGGCGAACACGGTCCCACTGCGCTACGCGGTCACACGTAGTCAAACTTTTTAAGCAAGAATTTATGATCGTACTCAATCTTTTTAAGCAAGATTGGTTAAATTCCTTCTTTTGCACTGGAACAACAAGGACATTTCATTTCAATTTGCCCACCCTCTACTTCAGATTCTTCTCTTACCTGGACCATTAGGGCAGAGCCCATAGGATATCGTCACATCATCGATGGCGATGTCGCCCCGCACCCCAGCACCGATTATGCCCTCAAACACAACCTGGTAGTTGCTTGTTTCGGGGATGTCCACCATGGCAAAGTGCCATTGGTCATCCTGGTCACCTGACCTGGTAAACAAGGGTCTTCCTGCAGTTGTCCCGACCTGGGTGTAGACATTTAGGGTCCCTGAAGGATCAGACAAGACAGAGTCAGCTTGAGTTCTGAGAATGCTGCTTGTACCTTTGGTGGTTAATCTTAATATTCTGGAGGTAGAACTTTCACAGAAGCATATCTTCAGATCTCATTGAGCACTACCTGACTGCACAGTGCAGCTTTCTCTAGTTATGTGGTGTTCATGTTTGTGTGGATGGTGTTCAGTACCAGGGACAGGTCATGTTTGTGTGGATGGTATTCAGTCCCAGGGACAGGTCATGTTTGGTTGGATGGTGTTCAGTACCAGGGACAAGTTATGTTTGTGTTGATGGTGTTCAGCACCAGGGACAGGTCATGTTTTGAATCCAATGAGTATAGGAACAATAATTTGCCTCTAAGGAGGTTTGAAAATATCCCATTTTCAGGTCTATCTTTCATAAAGGTGGTAAAAAAGGTCATCATCCTCTTGGGAAAAGCAGAACTCACCAATCTGGGTTCCATACAGGTGGTAGTAGAACTGCAGACATTGCCCACTGGGATCAGCAGTCTGCTGGGGTGACAACAAGCGAGCAACGTCTCCCTGCTGCTTGCCAGAAGCCTCTGTGTACATGTAGTACCCTGGGAGCAAAAGTCAACATTACTATCATTGGTCAACTAGCAAAAAATATAAAGAAGTGTTACTGGTAAGAAAAAAAAGTATGGTCAGTGTAACCATCAATATGAAAGGCATAATCTTATTACCTCTGTGAGAGGGAGTTCCACAGAAGGTACAATGTATTGTTTTGGATGCTATTTTGTGTGTTGTGTTTCTGCATCTTTCACCAGCAATAATTTGAAAAGCTATAAATGGATTAATTGGGATGATATTTGGTATGTGACCTTGACAAAGGTCAAGATCCAGTTTGGGCATTCTAGCTGATAGCTTTTGACCTTGTTTTAGCTAGAACATTGCTGAAGTGAGAAAATTGCTAAAACCTGAAAAAAATTGCTAAAATGAAATTTTACAATAAATTATTACAAATACTGTAAATACTACAAAAAATGTATTCAACAATTAGCTTGTGGGATTAAGTGTTAAGCAAACAGTCACATTTGTTATCACAAAAAACAGTAGGGGCATCTTTGTCGGAGAGTTTTAAAGACCATTTGCAGATGGATGTGCAAAAGCTAGGTGTGACAGGTTGTTCAGTGTAGTATAACCAGCTACTACTGTGCCGCGTTCACTGTAGCATGTGTGTTACGCCGAAGGGCCGTTATACCGGCTATATAAATACAAATACAGAAACAGACAAACCTGTGCCCAGAGTGTGATCCTGGGAGGGTCCTGTACTGCCAGAACCGGTGCTACCAGTTTTCCTGGTCCAGTCAAAGTCATCAGCGGTGTCTTGGGAGAACCTGCAGATGTCAGCTGTCTCAAAGTCACAGGTGTTGCCAGAGGTCACTGGGGGGAAGGACATAAGAGAAATATTACTTAGAATTCCGTACATGTGACTGGACACCATGGTGTATGGTGCATGAGATGGTGCTTTAGAAAATAACCTCAGCCATCAAACCTTCGCAAATGAAGGAATCCAACACACAAGGTGACCTGTTGTGCTCAGCTCAAAAGGGAAGCTTTAGCAAACCCACATTGCACTTCAAAAAGTATCATGTTTCACCTCCATTTCAAAACTTATGATAAACACACCTGGAGCATCACACAGCCCATTCGTGAGAGTCACGTCATCCAAAGCGATGTCGCTCCTCACATCTGTCCCTCTCACTGCCTCAAACACAATCTGTACAGAAAGGGAACACAAGAACAGATGATGATGATGACATACCAAAATAGCTTACCTACTTCTAATGGAAAAGGGTCATGCAGGCTCCCATTCAACGACTAGTAGGTGAGCATAATATAGAAAGACCAAATGAGATGTAATGCCTACATTATACTGTAGATTGTAGATGTCTATTGCTGCCTCTCTCCACTGGTTGCCTTGGTCACCGCTGCGTGTCCACACAGCGTTGTTGGGTAGGGTGGGGCCTGTCTGGATGTACACGTTGAGACTGCCCATGGTGTTCCCCCACATGTGGTACCAGAAGCGGAAACACTTGGGGCGCGTCGCTGTGATGTCGGGACTGGAGACCTGGGCTATGTCACCTGTCCCCTTGTTTGAGGCTTCTATGTACAGGTAGTATCCCTGGCTTGCTGTTGGGCAAAAGGAAAAACAAGAATTCAAAAGAAGATGAAGAGTTTTGAAATGTGTTTTTGAATCAGAGCAAGTACATGTATCTCTATTGGTCAAAGATCAGGAGGCACGCTAAGTTCTCTTGCCACTTACACATGTATATAGTGTATCCTCTTTTGTCTGATGTTCACAACTTTTTCAGACTTCACTTTAAGACCACTTCCAATGTCATTAGCACTAACATCTTTTTGCCTTGTACATTATTATCGCTACCTGCAGGCTATTACCAATTATGTTTTTCTAAAAAATAAATGTCAAGGTTATTCGATACAAACAAGGATATCAAACTACATTATTTAGGTTCATTTGTTTCCGGTACTTGGCCTTCAGAAAGATCAAAGGATAGAAGAAATGTCAAAGAAAACTGGTAATTGTGAAACACCAATTTTTGTAAAAGTAAACACAGAAAACAATGTAACAAGGAGCATAATAACATTAGAAGCTTTACCAGTTAAAAGAATTTGTGGTAATACTTTCATAACTTTAGTCCACATTATTCGTTCTGCAGATTTAGTTCATGTGCACTTACTGCCAACAGTGTGGTCCATAGCAGGTCCTGTGTTTGCAGAGGGTGTGCCGCTGTTGTCACGGGTCCAATCAAAGTCGTCACTTGTCACCTGTGTCCAGGCGCACACGCTCCGTTCAAAGTTACAGTTCACGCCACCAGGAGCTGGAACAATCATCATAATTATTCATTATTGTATTTTTAGCAGAGAAAAGAATCATCACAGCTGTCACACATCACAGAAATAGTGTGTTTTTTTCTGTCTCCCAAAATACAACTTATGATAAAGGAGTCAAACCTAGCAAGTTTAGAATTAGAGTTAGCATTTAGATTAGAGTAGTGACATGTTTTATATTGCAGCTGCTCTTCTTTGTTTTTAAATGGTACTTCCAGGGGATCCGCCAGTCAATCCGCCATGCAAATTGATGGTGGTCGAATATAGTTCAGGGTCTAAAACTTCAAGATTTTTTTCCTGGTCAAATGGGTCGAAATCCTGGTAGTTTTGAGGTGGGTGTGACGGGAGGGTCTCTACTTTCTGATTTAATAGGGCCAAAAGGCTGAGTTTTTGTGGTTGTTAGGGGGTATAAAGTTGGGACTTTTTTGTCCTAGCACATGGCCTCCTCACTAGGTTGTGGTGTGGTTTTGAGGTCAAGGGTCAATCTTTCAGTTTCCCGGAAGTTTGTGCCGTTAGATTCATGACGAAATGTGTTGTTTTGGATAGCTGAGATGTCGGGCTTTCATATGAGGGTATGTTTGTGTGCCAGTAACGTCAGAAAGTTGAGTTATTAACAGTTGCTTTCTCCTCTTTTTGGCATAGGAACCCATTGTTAAGAGGCTGTATATTGAATCACTGGCAGATGCCCTCCAAGTAATAGCCCTCTGGCAAGAATTTGGAAATGCCTTATTACTAAGTATTAAAGCGATCCAATGTTAATCATAGAATAGCAAGTCAGTAATGTGATGTTTTTCAGGCTACCTGAAAGTCCTTATAAAAAAAAATCTTCTGGTTTCTGCATCACAGTCCTAAGCATAGATTCTATAAAATGTCTTACCATCAGTTGGAGCTGTTTGTGCGATGGCTGTTGTAGGTAACATGGTTGGCCCAGCAGTTGTTGGTACTACAGGAGCAGCATTGGCAGGAAGAACTGAACATGGTCCCGCTGTGAACCCTACGTCGTCCAGCGATATGTCGCTACGGAAAGTAGTGCCTATCTCACCCTCAATGATAACCTATGGGTGGGCAACAGTAGCTGTTGTTTATAGTAATCAGAAGTAACTTGTTAAAGAATGTTAGAGAATGAAATGTATTTCAAAGCCTTAAAGAAGACCATCAAAGCAAGTTGAACATCAATTTTTTGTACAATGGCTAATATAATGTATTTCTTCATTATAAAATGTACCAATGCTGTACCAATGACCTGAAGTTAAAATCTGATGATAGATTGTATACTTAGAGACCATACAATAATTACCAGGGGGAATCTGCTCTGAGCAGTGCAGAGGTTCTTTTTAGTGATAGGCATTGAATTCATATGTCGGAAGAATCATGGAACCACAATTTTTCATAGTCCTGTATCCCCCTTACCCAAAAAGTTTTTCCATGGCCCTCCCCCTAAACCATTGAATTTTACCCCTCACAACTAGTCTAACGGACATTGCAGTAATTTGATACAGATTCAACCAATACCTGATAGCCTCCTGCTTCCCCAACACTGACTTGGCCATTCCTCCACTGGTTCCCCTGGTCCCCAGTCAGAGCCCACCTTACAGTGTCAACTCCGTTGATCTGTGTTCGGACCCTGAGCGTGCCTGTTCCCACACCGTACATGTGGTACCAGAAGGACAGGCATTGGCTCGTACCCGCAGAGCCAGAAAAGGTCTGGCTGACGAGATGTGCTCGCTCTCCCTGCACTCTTGGGGATGACGCCTCGATGTAGTAGTATTGTCCTGAGGTATGACAATCAGTCATTAAATGCCCATTCTTGCAGGTACAGTGACATACTGTACACTATTTATGACCACAGCTTTATATGTTTATCTGTTGCAGACGCTGCTTTCTAGACATACAACACCTTCTACTTACTGTATAGTCTATCATTATAGAAAAAATATCTAAGGGGCCTTGCATTACAAATATATAAAACACACACAAAATACACACAGTCACATCAACCAAAAAAATAAAATACAAAAAACGATAATAATGGTGGCATCACTGATCAATTACAATATATAGAATAAGTCACAGCACAGTCTACTCCAAGAAATCATTGGGAGGTCAGAGGTGACGCCAATTGGACATTTTTCCCGTCATGCGATGTTAGTGTCCAGGGCCACAGTGACTTAATATTCAAATGGCAGCTGCAGACAATCAACATAACCCGGTGTTGATAATCCTTGTGTAGACTGTACAATCATGTAATGCTTTACACAATTATTTTTCTTACAGAAGACCTTCATTGGCATTCTGATTTCAATGCCACAGATTTTAAGGTGATGTCAATATATTTCCATCCTGAAATCAAAATTCAGAGAGTGGCCCTAAAAATTGCAAAACTTTATTATTCACAGTTATAAGACATGGAATCATGAATATTAAAATAGTCTAAGTCAGACAATCACCAGAACCATATTAAGTAAGGATAATCCAAGGCTGTTTGTTACTCTCCACTTCACGAATCAGGTACTAAAGCATGTTTCCTTCCAGCATTTTTGTTAAAAAGGGGACAAAAATCACTTCAGAGGTAAGAAAGGTCAATTCTGAAGACATCTTTACTAAATAGAAAGTTTGGTTATATGTTAAAGGTAAGTCCAAATGACTAGCAGTCTGTTATTTGTCCTTTTTTGGGTGTGTCTTGTTTTGCATGCAGCTGTTTACATTTCTAATTAGACATACATGTAGTGGTGAAGGTTTTCTCTCTCTGATTATTTCTCCTTATTGAAGTTATTCTATATCAGAATCTTTAATCTTCATTCTCCTTCTATGTCTAGTGTACAGCATTTTTTCTTAATTTTTGCCCAGAAAACATTACGTTAACACTAAGTCTTGCACTGTCAAATTGGGTTGACAAATCTTATAATTGCATTTTCTAAGTCAGACGGTCTTTTGTAACCTTAGGATAATTATTTTGCTCAAAAGGTCTACATGAATGTATTTTGACCTTTTTAAGAACCATTGCACATGTCAGCTTATTTGATGTTATTAAGATTTTTCTTTGTTTTCTACATACCCCTAATATCATGCACAAGGCTATGAAAAGGGATAGGACATTTCATAGTCATTTAATAGTGCAATTGACCTTTATAGATTGCACTACAAAATCTTAAGTTTGAACCAAAATATCTAATGATTATGTGCAGTGCAAATTTCTGGCTTCACAGCATGGTTATCAGGAAGTTGGGCCTAGTCAATCAGGCCAAAGTTGGTAAAGAGCCAAACTGTTCTGATCCTCCCCAACCCCCTCGAAGTAAAGCTTCAGGCTGTTTAAATTTTGCTACGTTTTCTATTTCGGTAACAGAATATAATGGGAAGGAAGCTACAACACATGCTGATGCTCCTTCTGATCATCCTGAAGCAGCCTAACATGCCAGAAGCTGACAGCAGCTGTGGACCATGCTCATCCTGCAACCGTCAGAGTTCAAACCTCACCAGCATCCCTCAGTACCTGTCGACACGAATCTTTTCCTTGGACTTAAAATTAAATGCTTTAACAACTTTAAGTCAGTCACAGATGAAAATACTTTCAAGGTATAAGCACATGACATATGTAAACTTTGCTGAGAATCGTATCTCTACCATACATTGTTGTTTTCCAAATCTACCCCTGCTTGAAGTCTTGTATCTGATGAACAACCAGATAACGGGTCTTCCTCCTGGAATATTTTCAAATCTACCCAAACTGAAATTTCTGTACTTGAATTCAAATGAGTTAGCAGAGATTCAGCTTGGTACATTTTCAGACCTACCAAAGCTTCAGTCGTTGAAACTGAACTGCAACCAGATAAGGACAATTCAGTCTGGTGCATTCACAAACCTCCCCTTGCTCAAAATGTTGTATCTAAACGACAACCGGATACTAAACCTTGAGTCTGGTTCCTTTTCAGATTTTCCTAAGCTGCAGTTACTGTGGCTGAACCACAACAAGATTTCAAATATTCAATCTGGTGCATTTTCAAATCTACCAAACCTTACACGATTGGATCTTCGCAAAAATCAGATATCATTCCTTCCCCCATCAGTTTATAGCATTTTTTCATCAATTTCTGTAGTGATAGTTTTCAGAAATCGCTGGCAGTGTGATTGCAGAATGCTTCCCTTTCGGCTGAGAATGACAGGGTCACATCCATTTGAAAAGCAAATATTATGTGTCCAACCTGCCACCTTTTCGGGAAAACTGCTAAAAGATATTGAACCTGAAAACCTGATCTGCAAAGACAAAACTACACCAACAACGCCTGTTGACACCAAAGCTTCAGCCACCACACCTAAAATGTCCACATCTTTTTCATTTGGCAATACAGAAAGCAAAGAAACACTTGGCTCCTCATTTGCCACATGGTCTGTTGAGAGAAAATTGAAACGCAATCACACCTGTTCCAATGGTGACACTTCTCACTATCGATGGAATTTCAAACATACGTCATGTACCACTGGCTCAATGCCATATCTTGTACAAAGTCATGTAGGTCCCACTGCTACCACTGGTGGCAATCATGCTGATCATCATTCCATTGCAAGTAATTATTCTGATTACTATAATAATTATTATTATTATTATCATCATGATAGTTCCAATGAACTGATTAGCTCAGTTTGTGGTTCAATTGCTGGCACTGTCGTCATAATTGTTGCCTGTATTCTCCCGATTTGGTGCAAGAGGAAGAAGTTTATTTATTAATAATCAGAATCCTTTGTGTCCTACCATCAGAGTTAATGACTTGGGTTACTTGCTTGACTGTTCAATTCTCTGTACAGCCAGGCATGGAAACACCACCAAATCCAGCATTTAAAGACACAGGTCCAGGGTAGTCTACTGAAAGCATTAGGCCCCTGGACCTTCCAATAGATCCAGAAACAAACCATCCCTTAAAACACAAAGTTCATGGTGCTGTTGCCCAGTCTAAAAAGTTAGCAGATGGCCATGGCAACTCGCACAACTAAGAAATGACATAAGAACTCTCCCATACGTTACATAGCGCACCTCTTAAATGCTTAATCAATATTACAAAGCTGACCCCTTTGTTGATTTTAAACTTTATATTAAATAGGATTTCCTTTATGCTACATGCACACGTTAAATGTTTTATCATTAATTTGTCTACTAGTAGTCAAAACTTAAAAGATTAGTACACTTTTTTATTGATAAATGATCATGATATGTAGTATTCTATTTGCAACAACTATAATTGTAATTACATGTAGTATATAGGATTTCCTTTATGCTACATGCACATGTTAAACTGCTTTATTAATTTTTCTAGTCAAACCTTAAGAGACTGGTACACTTTTCTTATTGATAAATGAATCATGATCATGATATGTAGTATTCTATTTGCAACAACTATTGTAATGTAGTACATGTATTTTAATTGCAACCACAACTGTAATGATTCTGCACTTCAGCCATTGGCTGAGAGCAATTTTTTAAAAACCATTCACCATCATCAAAATGACAATCATTGAATTTGCCTTGAAACTTCACCTAAAGCTATACATATAATTTTCTTTATTTGCATTAAGAGTTTAACTACAGTATGCTGTGAACAGCCTGGTTTGCTTATGAATAACTACATTGACCTGTGCCTTGAAAAGACACTGTGAGGAGCTGTTCATAGTTACTGTGTGTAATTATGGAACATGACATCTGGATGATATGCAGTTCATGATGTTTAGTTGAAATCTGACTCAAAAATTGGTACAAATTGGTGAGTTACATTAGTCTCTAAATGCTGTTGTAGTGAGATTACAGACTACATTTTTATTCTGTTTGATTTTTAACCTTCAAACCACCGTATGGGGTCAAAACTGACCCCAGGCGTATATCAATGGCTGCCATTATGGCATTTCTGGTTGAAAACAAATTTCCTTCTATGAGTTTGTTTGTATATATGTCCTATAACTTCTGATATGTTTTTACCCAGATTGGCTTATTGTTGATTAAGTTATCCTAAAAAGTTTATGCATGGTCCAGTGGGGTCAAAACTGACCCCAGCATTTTTTTAAACAAACTTTTGTGCCCCACACCTAAAGAACTTATGGTATGATCACGAAATTTTCAGAGAATGATGTACGTGTAAGCCAAAATTACGGTAACAATTTTTGTGCCATTATCATGTTATATGACGACATTATGACGTCATTTAGCTAAAATCGGCCGCCATCTTAGATTTTGACTGATGACGTCATCAAATTAGCATAAATTATGAATTTTGAGTCATGAAATTTACGTTAAATTTAATAAGATGTGAAAAACAACTGTTGTTTGCCAAGAAAACCTTAAAATTGAAATGTTTAATACAAAATTAGAAAATTTCGTAATACATATGTCTGTCAGAACTCCATTGCCATGGCAACATGAAATATCATGAACATACTTTGATCATCGAGAATGTTTGCTATTAACAATTTCTAAAAAGTTACCTAGTTTGGTGGCCCTAGCATAAGCCATACAGGCGCTATACGACATTGCAGTTGGTACAGGCATCAAAATCCTCCTATCTGGTCTGAATAGCGTTAGTGCAAAATGTGGTCCTCATGATCTTTTGCATAAATTATCATAATGAGCCAAAATTATTCTCACCTAATCATGTCAGACTGTCCCACATAGATTCATGAAACTATACATATATACAAATTACAAAAAGAGTCACACAAAAAACTGGTCAGTTTTGACCCCATACGGTAATCTACGTCACAAAAAGCTACGGTGGTTTGAGGGTTAAAGACATATAGAATACCAGGCACAAGAGGCATTTGAGAGAAACTTGTAAAGTAGGCAATTCAGTCTTTTAATAATCTGCTGTTAGTGTGAACACTTTGACACCTTTCAGCCAATGTTTTAGACATTAACTATCTGTGTCAATTAAGGCATATACAGGTCTTTGTGTGATACTAAAACTCTATTGTAGATTGTTCCAATAGACAGAGTACTGCTATGAAAGTTAGAACAAACGATTAATCTATCTTATCCTTAAGTTTCTTCTAATAGAAGGACCCATTTTTCTCCTTTTACTACAACATAAGGTTCAAGACCTGTATGTATACAAACTAAAGAACCTGACTAATTATGGCATGTTGCTGAATATGTACTATTATATAACTCTAATTCAATATAGTGTGCCTGACTAGTACTTCTTTGCATGTTTGATGTACAGTACATGGACTTACAGATATGTAAAGTTACCTACTATAGCAAATGACTTGACTTGCCTTGTGCGTTGCCTAATGTGTGGTCGGAGTCAGGTCCAGTGCCAGAGCTCCCAGTGTTTCCGTTGTTCAGGACCCAGTCAAAGTCATCCCCCTGCTGGGCATTAGTCCATGTGCACAGGTCTGTCTCAAAGTCACAGTTCCCATCTGTATGTAGAACACCATACATGTATTATAAAGTTTCATATCTTTATTGTAATGCTGCTGTATCTGAATAGACCTATACTCAAGTATACAACTTTACTAAACACATCTTATTTCTACCACAAAGATGAAAAAATCTAGCTCTGGAAACAGATTACAACACTGTCACTGTCGCCTTAGAAATCAGCACCAGTTTTGATCTAAGTAGTCTCAAAAGCTTTCTGTACCTGAAGTCTAAATAAACGATCTGTTGACTGTTTATTCATGTCTCTGTCATCACTGAAATCTTTGAAATCCACAGGTTACTTTGTCAAATTCTTTGGGCACATAAATACCTCTGTTCCAGTACCTGTACCTGATATCATTTTTTTTTTTTTCTAAATCATGTTCGTAGGGCCTGATGTTACCATCATGGTGATGAAGAGTGGCCCATAGCGATAACTGTAGCAGCATCTCTTCTCCCTAAGTCAGAAACATCAAGCTTGACTTCACTGACTCAATAGGCGAAGCAGGGGTTACGAGGCTGCTCAGGAAATTCCCTACCCCATTTTGGCCGGAATGGTTTGATCCGCCACATCGCACCATCGCACATGTGGCGGGTTCTTTTACGTGCCCGGGGTGTGGCTCTCCCCAAACATGGGACCTCCATTTAACGTCCTATCCGAGGGACGACTCATTTTCACTTGAGTAAAGTGAGGAAAGTCGTGTAAAGTGCCTTTCCCAAGGGCACAAGACCGGCAACACGGCAGGCGGATACGAACCGGCGACCTCTCGGTCACGGGCCGAATACACTACCACTGTGCTACTCAGCCCCACAAGTATTTAGATACACAATCTAATAAAGATGGTATGAAAGATTACGTACCAGCTCCCTGACAGGGTCCATCTGTTAGTGCGACGTCATCTACAGCAATGTCACCACGGTAGCTGGACCCCCGCACGCCTTCAAACACAATCTAGAAGTAGTATAACAACAGAATATTAAATGTCAAAATCAGGAAACACATGTAAAATTTTAAAAAAAATCATTTAGATTTTATAATAAGAATAATAATATAGAAAATAAGGAAAAGAGAATTGCAAAGAAAAAAGGAATCAAAAAGAAAATAAGGAAAAAATATACAGATGACGTCCACACACTTATTGCAGTCACATTGAATTTTGTTGTACAAAATTGTACAATCAAAAAATAAGGGACGATACTCTTAGGACTGGTATGCATATGCCATGCCATAAAAAATTCAGTTGTCATGGGAAAGGCTGTCTTAGATCTCCGCAACAATTTGATAATTATACTGTAACAATCTGCTTAAAAATTCTAAAACAGCCTATCACAAACTTAAAGGTAACTGTGCCTTTACAGTGGTGGGCCTGCTTACCTGGAAGTCTGCTGTAGTTGAAACCGTGACACGGGCAATAGTCCACTGGTTCCCCTGCTCACCAGAGAGAGTCCATATGGGGAGGCCGCGGTTCCCTGCAATGCTGGCGTACACGTTGAGGGTGCCGATATCGGCACCCGTCATGTGATAGTAGAACTCCAGACATTGGCCAGTGGTTTGTGGGTAGGTGGTGGAGGTAAGTCTGGCGATGTCACCAGGCTGTCTGGGGCTGGACGTCTCCGTGTACACGTAGTGCCCTGGAGAATGGTGTACACATAACTGTGTTAGTTACATTGTTTGGTCCAATAGGTGTTAGAAGGATGACAACTGAGAAACAATGATTTACTGCAGTTTTGACCTTTCATTTAGATAGTCTTCATTAGAATGGTGTAACGCTAGTTCACCTTTATCCATGGGGTAGCTAGTATATTCACTGCTTTTAAAAGCAGGGTATTTAGGAATGTCAAGTCAATGGAAGGTGGTTTCAAGCTACAATACTTTTATCTAAAAAACATTGCAATTCAAAATCATCGTCCGTCAACTTGATATGCCTAAATACTGGTAGAAACCTGTTTTTAAGTCAAAAACAACAGATGAGATTTACCAAAATTTACAGTTTATGTAATTTTCTACCTGCAACAATGGCAATGATAAATGTATCAATAAATTAACCATTGACAGCATACAATTAGTGTGCTTACAAAATAAAGAAAGAAAAAAGAAACGTTTGAGTTTATGAAATATACAACGTCGAGTAGATCTCACATCACTACTGATCAGCCTTGGAGCTGATGGGAACTAACATATCATCAGCATCCAGACTCACCAGTACTGACATGAGCAGTACACATCATCAGCACAGACTCACCTAGTGACACATCATCAGCACACAGACTAACTAGTTTCAACATAAGCAGGGGACATATAATGCATGCCATGGTTGCTATAGTTACCATCTACTAAGCATGGTAACATACTGGTTGCCATGGCAGTTACTATGGGGATAATTGCTACCTGCTGCTGTCCCGTAGGTGTGATCATTGCTAGGTCCTGTGCCAGATGTGCCAGTGTTAGAACTCTGCCAGGTCCAGTCAAAGTCTTCGTCTGTCTCCTGTGTGTAGCCGCACAAGTTCACATCTTCAAAGTCACACTGAAGTCCACCAGGAGGCACGCTGGGACCAACCACTGTATACAGGGAGAACATAGATGCTTCTTTAGAAGATGAACAATATACACAAAGAAGAACAGTTTTCATATTTCATAAAAGCCTTTAGATAAATATGAAAATCTGCAACTCAGCTGAAATCTAGAGAGATTTTGTGCATGGACAAGTCCTTGGTAAGGAGATAAGAGAAAGGTTAACAAGTCTGATCTTATTTGTTGAATTTCAGATTTTTTTGAATGATCTGATGAAAATAGTGTCTTAGAGGAAAGTCTGAAACTTGACTGATCGACACAGCATATGTAAGATGTCATCCATGATATCCCCAAAGATACTACTTAAAAACATATAACGTTACATGTATGAAGAAAGGAAATGAGTTGCTGCTGCCAAAGTTATGACAGGATAGAGGAGATGATTTACCTTGTGAGCATGCCCCATCTGTGAGGGTGACATCGTCCACAGCTATGTCTCCACGGAAACTGGTGCCACGGACGCCTTCAAGGACAACCTGGGAATAACACATAAGTCTTCATCCTTAGCCCAACTGCTGTGAGTTTATTTATGTCCGTGATGTTTTTAAGTTCAAGGTACCAAGGTCTGGGCAATTGTCTAGATATGCATAACACTGTCCAGTCATGATTTGTTCATGTATCAGTGGTACCTTTAATTCCTGTTGCTGCATATGCATTCTCGTAACCACAAATATTTGCTTATTGCTTACAAGTTAGGATCCTTCACCTTTGACCTTGCGCATGTGCAGTGCAAACCGTGAATGTGCTTATTCCTTCCGTCCTATGCTGCTTGCACCATGCCGGGGTCAACATGAGGACCACCAGCCCGGCCTGGTACGCGTCCATGGAGTCGATTTTCGATCAACTTCAATATTAAACTCATAGCCACCACACACACACAGTCACACACACAAACCTCATCAACAACAGCTCCACAGACGGTCTGCGCCTAAGTCAAAGCTTGAGTTGGACGCTGCAGCGAGTTGCTCAAAGTATAATCTACGAATCGACCTTTCTCGCGATCTCGTATAACGTTAAACACATTGCCAGGCAAGCAGGAACAGATGACACAGGCGTGAATAGCTTCATCAGGCTAGTAAATAACTGTTTAACAAGTTCTTTGCACACAAACATCAGTATACAAGCGCCTGCCAGCGTCCGTCACCTTCCATGCCTGTCTCTGACCGGTCGGTTCCAGTACTTCGCACTGCACCTAACGCTAGGTGTCGCTGCTGAAGAAGGCTGTCTCAAATGTACCAAGCTGCAGCGACACCTATAACGTTACTGCAGTGCGCGTTGGAACGGGTCTGTATTGCCCTGAGGGAGATGACAGACGGTCACCCAAATCTCGGCTTGGTTGCATTTTCCTTGCTTGTGCAAACAAGAACGTTTTAACCTCCTTAGTGAAGCTATTCACGGATTTTATCAAGTACACAGTGCTTTTTTTTACGGATTTTTCCATTATTTGAATGAAAAATCACTTAAATCGCTGATGATCTCTTACCTGACCCTGTCCAGCGGAAATGTCGATGCTTGCTTCCGTCCACAGGTTCCCTTGGTCGCCCTGTCGGGTCCAAATTGCGGTCCCCAGAGCCCCTCCGACTTGCCAGTAGACGTTGAAAGCGTCCACGTGTGAGCCGTACATGTGGTACCAGAACTTCAGACACTTGGTCTGCGCTGCCGGCACCGTCACATCCGGGCTCACTATGCGAGCACGGTCATCAGGGGACTTGTTGGAGGCTTCTATGTACACGTAATAGCCATCTGTGTGGAAATGGCATGTGTATTGAGTATCATATAATTCCCCATGAATGCACAGGTCAATACCGTATTACTTCATCATCTTAACTGTGTCTCTGACTGAGGTTTTAATGTTAGTAAAGAGTAAATCATATCCAGATTATATCATGTAACAGAAGTAGAGTTATTCCGTTGACGTACGTATTGGCACTGGACATACCACTGAACATACAGCGTTTTTGACATGAATAAACGTCCCAGATCATAATACTTGTTGAACATGAATGCATAGTGTAACTGAAATGGAGTTGTTTGTTTGGCCACAGTGCGGGCACATAATGAGTAAGTAGAAACAATGATTCTTGTCAGTTTATACTAGGTATCGGCTACAAAGTGATGCCCGCACTGTTGTAACCCCCCCCCCCCCTTCTTCCAGTGTCATTGGTTAAAGTGTTTACTGTGTCATACTGTTCATGACTCAAGTATACGCATCCCCCTCCAGATGTTTTGAACTCAGTGACTTTATTTCACTGCTAGATGAGGTTTGGGGCGAAGTAGACTTTTATAGTATAACATGAAGTTCTGTCGACCTTCGTATATACATAACGACGATTACAGTTAAACGCATACACATGTGTGTAATGTGCTACGCAATGTACAACTTTACTCACTTCCAGTGGTGTGGTCGCTTGACGGCCCGCTGTTTGCCGTTCCAGTTGTTCCCTGATTTCTCGTCCAGTCGAACTCGTCGTCTGTAGCCTGAGTCCAGCCGCAGAGACCGCTCTCAAAGTCACAGTCAAACTGCGCTCTGATCACTTTACATGACAAAAAAAAAAACGATACGTTTAGTATGCACGCGTATTTCCGACACAAATGAAAACACCTTTCATTGCTAACATTCCCTTTTCGCTAGAGACTGTGACCACTGTAGTCTCTACTAGGCTTCCGTCTGGCCGAATAGTAACAGGGAACTTTGGCCAAGTTAGGAATAAAAGCCGAGTAGGAGTTAATTGTCGAGTCGACTAAACATTGTTATCTTTTAAATCCTACTTTTACATTGTGAATCATATCCAATATATTCCAGTTAGAAAATGAAGAGTGACACGGATCCGCATTTGGTGTGTAGTGGAAATGGGACGTAAAAAGGTATATGTTTTTTCTGTATTTTGTTATCCTTCAAATCAGACCTTAAATCGTGAATCATATTGTTATTGGGTGGGCCGCCCACACTCCCTTCGCAACCAGAGACTAAATTGCGAGGAGCTTGCAATAGGCGGGGCTAATAAATCGCAAAAGTCTGGAGCAGCTGCTACATTCGGCGTTAACTCAGGTGACGTCAATGCGATGGTTATTGCCCAAGATGTAGGTCCAATATTGGTCAACGGTATTTATACAATGGAGAGCAGGTCACAAAAAGAATCGTCCATAAATCACTGCGTCATGGTGATACTTGGGTAGCGATTTATCGGTCACGCCGTGACCGCATGGGCACACTCAAAGGCCTCCAAACCAGGCTTCGCGGCAGGCGTTTAAATTTGCAATATTTGGCTAAGTTATGCACTAATTGTGTCCTACCGCTACTGTATAACAGTGTTCTAATGGCGGCCATTAATGTATTAAACGGGATCGTTAAAGCACAAAACCAACCATATAACCTGGCCCAAAAAAAGATAATAGTGCGCCACGCGCTGTGTCTGCAATAAAGACTAGGCTCATTACTACATGTATGTACTTACATTACCGAGAACTTTGGTTAGTGACCTCAATGTCCGGAAACAATGGTGTGAAACTGAGAGGCTAGACATGGGGGTATCTAAATATCGTTTTTTACACCACATGATAAAAACCATGAACTAGACATAGAATCGAATGAAAACAGATGACAAGAACTAAGAACACTAGTAATGTTTGCCTGAAACTACATTTTGAGATTGTCCCAGATACCATATAAGACATATGATTAAAAAAATACATGTGCTTGGAGCTTGTTCGTAGTTTTATGTTGAAAACGTATTAAGATAAGACAATTGGCATTGTTTGTATTCCTTTTCAAAATGTAGAATTCCAAAGACTAGACTATACATCACATCGTTTTTGTAACTCTTTATACCACTTAGTTTTTCTCCGAGGAGAGCACCAGAGCATTCAAACGCTCCTATCAGAGCCTCAGCTAACAACAACTTTGATAAGCGCGAGGGTCAATTTGTACATGTAACTTTAGCCGCTTGGTGTAAGGGTCAATCTCAAAAGTTCCAAATCACGTCTTTCGCAGAGAAACTAGCTAGAGGCATAGCACACCTCCTGTCGCTTGAAGAAAGATACGAAATATTTCAAATTGCGCTTTGTATTTCCTTCTCAGATGTCCTTTATGGCACTTGTGGCACTTACATGGCGAAAAACTTCCATAAGTGAAACTCCTGCTGGTGTTTTGTAGATGAATTTATCTAATAGATACTTTCGCAACTTAAGCGCGCTGTGAATTCTTCAAAACATTCTTTCGTAATATCTTTACTTATTAGCTATATACATTTTGTATTAGCAATAGAATCAACTGTACAGAACACACACAGATTTTTCATACATCTAGAAGCATCTGTATAAGATAAATTTGAAAATCACGCCAGTGATGTCAACTAAGGAATGATATTGATTTTATTGATCAACGTATCTTATGTACATTGTATGTAAAAAAAGGAACGATGGACATATATATAAAACTAGAGTTCCACGAACACATACCTTTGCCAAATAAACCAGGTTTGTTATGTAGAATGATGTCTGTAGACAAATGCGTTACTCATTTCATTTTCTTCCTAATTATATGCTTGGAGTTGGTTTATAAAATTTCGGCATTGATTATGCAAATTAGATCCCAAGTTACAATTAATTGATATCAAATTGTATCAAGCATAACTTAAGCTATCAGCATACCAAAAATCATGATGATCCTTTGATCCATTCTTGACTTATTCTCTTTCAAAGTCTTTAAATACACCTCTTACTCTCTTCCCTCTTTCTCAGTTACATATGTGACAACTTTGATGAAAGTACTATAATGGAATGCAGTGGATTTATAAACTTTTCCTCATCAATTATGCAAATTAGCTGTTAATTTGCATAATAAGTATCACATTATATAAGTCTTCACTTAGGCTATCTACATGCCAAAAATCATGACGATCCGTCAACACATTCACATTTTCTCATTAATTATGCAAATGAGGCCATCATTTGCATAATTGATATATGTCGGCATTTCTCTCCTTCCCAGCTACATATGTGGCAAGTTTGAAAGTCCTATCATGGAATGCAGTGGATTTATAAATTTTCCTCAATAATTATGCAAATTAGCTGTTGATTTGCATAATTAGTATACCATTATGTAAGTAATCACTCATTCTATCTACATACCAAAAATCATGACGATCCGTCAACACGTTGTAGAGTTACTCTCGTCCAAAGTTTGAAAGGAAACCGGCGCCTGCAGTTTCAAAAAAGCCGGTAGGGGGCCCAAACTCACAGCACTTACTCTCTGCCTCAAGGGCTATCTACCACTCAAAAATCATGATCACAGCATGTCCAGAAAAAGAGATATCAAAAATTGAGGTTCTGCTGCAGTACCTTAGCAAGCCGCTAGGGGGCCCATTATCGAACTTGACCTTCGTTTTCCCGACCCCTACCCACCTACCAAATATTATCGGGATTCATCCAAGACTTCTTGAGTTATGCTGTTAACACACACACAGACACACACACAGACACACAGACTCACAAGCCCAAAACATAACCTTAGCCATTCTGGCAAAGGTAAAAAGTTACATTTTACAAGAGAAGAAACTTCTGAGATAAACTGTGGGCCAACAAAAAGAAATTACACAATCTGGAGACCGAAATAACACAAAATATCTATAAGATGAGGCCATTTTTTAAAGTATGGGTTCATGGTTTATGCTCTAAGTGCGCAAATTTTTGTAGATTTATGAATCAATAAACCAATAAATATTGATCATAATCTTTTCGGTGATGTAAGGTACCAATTGTGCGCCACAAATGTTTGAATTTGAATCCTGAAGTCGTGTTGGTCCCCCTTTCCATTAGGCCGTACAGCGACCAACATTGGGTCAGCTATGTGTGATTTTGTACTAAAAATTGTATGCAAAATATGATTTTAAACACAACAAAACATACAAGAGTTTAAAAATCGTTCTTTATCTATGAAATCTGTTGAGTCACTTCAGCGATCCATAAACTTTTGGCCGCTCAGTGTTGTCAGAGCCTCTAGTAGAGAGGCACTTTTTCTTGACCGTAAAGATAGGTTTAGCTATGACGGCTTGTTTTCTCAGAGATCTAAACACGTCCTTTACAAATGATGCTGATGTAGCCCCTCTGTCGGATTCTTAATTATATCCCGCTCTTTCCAACAATACATCAATCATTGGTTCGTCCGATCATATCGCAGAACAAACATGCCGAAGGGTGTGGGTTCGGCGGAAACAATCGCATGTTTCTGCGCTACAGCCTAACTCATTGTCGTTCTAACAGTACCCCATCAAAACAAAGGAAGACGTTTAAGTGTTAAAATTTAACCGACAATGGTCAATGTCTACACGTAGAGCCACATCCTCACTGCATTGTCTCCTTTTCTATGACGCCTATCAGGCATCAGCGCTGTGTCATGTGAAACAAAGTTCTACGTAAGAAGTTAAACATCTACCACAGAATAAACTCCATGTGACAACACTGCGATTGTGAACCCCTGTTCGAACAAGATTCGTCAAATCGTTTCTCAAACACCCCTCCCCCTGCAAGTCAAGAAAATGATTTCAAATGTTTCAAGGTCTGTTAGAGCTCAAGGAGTTAGGTGTTTGCGCTTTCTTGGTAAGCTTTACAATTGATATCAAGATGTTGTATGTTTTTGATACTTACATGTATCCCGCCAAAGTCAACCTGTATGCTTTCGTAGTGACTAAAACAGGTTATGTAATATACCACTTCAAGTAAAGAAAGTCATTTCGGCTCTGCATTTTCCATATTTCCTCCATTTTTTTAAAGGTTAGGTAGAAAGAAATGAAATATTATTTGAGGGCAAGGACCAGCATTAAACGAACCCTAAGCTTGACATGTGTAACTCTGGAAATCCTACCTGAATAGAGACCGTTCAATATATATATATACGTAATCAATCCACCTTTGTTATGGTTAAGAATCGT
Source organism: Branchiostoma floridae x Branchiostoma belcheri (assembly GCA_019207045.1). Taxonomy (NCBI): domain Eukaryota; kingdom Metazoa; phylum Chordata; class Leptocardii; order Amphioxiformes; family Branchiostomatidae; genus Branchiostoma; species Branchiostoma floridae x Branchiostoma belcheri. The sequence goes on from CM033038.1 coordinate 12,625,697, forward strand.
CCGCTTTGTAGACATATTTTTGTCCAGTTTACTAACTAGGTCGTAGGCAAGTTACGATTTGCTGGTAAATCACTGAAAAAAAGACACGATAGATCTAAGGGAAGCTTCCAAATTCGGCGGAACAAAATACCATACATCTGCTCGAAGACTATAATGATTGTTTTCCGATCTTGTTACCAATCCCGGTAATTTGATTTGTGTTTCATTTTTCAGACTAAACAGGCCGTGAACGGTTGTACCTGAGTTGCGTGTAGCTTAGCGAGTACAACGTAGAGAAAACCTAAAAGTTGAATCCACGTACGCGTTTGTCATAACGTTAATTGGCTTCGGTAATTGGTTAATTTGTGAACTGGAGAGCACAAACAATATTGATAATAGATTTATGATCACTATGCAAACCAATGCAAATTTGGTCTTAAACGAAAACCTTTGCAGGTTGACAGTTAAAGATGGATTCAACCTTTTGAACACATGATCTGGATTCATCTAAAAATTTGAATTCTGACAAGCTTAAGACAGGGTGCTGCTGCCAGTCTCTTTGCAGATACGACGTTTCCGATCTCATTTTTCTTTCCTTTTTTCTCGTCTCTTAACACGCATCTGTAACAGAGGCTTACGGGTGGTGACCGTCTCCATTTCTATAGCACTAATTTGGGCTACACATTTGTTCAAGCCACTCTTCCTCATTAGTGCTGACTGCTAAGCAGAGAAAACAGTATATACCATTTATTTTAAGTCTTTGGTATGACCCGGCTGCAGTGCGACCTACTGGGTACAAAGCAAGCACTGAACTATTGTACCGGTCGGGAAAGTCGCGTAAAGTGCCTTTCCCATTGCAAGGACAAAACACCGGGGGCATATAGCAAATATTGAACTCGGGACCTCTTGGTTTCGAACCCAACGCTCTACCAGTTACGCCGTACTGACCCCACTTCTGTGCAAGTGAGAAAAAGTTTTAAGACAGATGTTGGCAGGCTACATGCGTATTATAATTCACCCATACGGAGCACAATATAGTCATGTGAGACTGACAATGAATAATTGCCTCTTAACCTGAGTCAGAACCATGTAACGCGCGTGTGTAGTAGCTAATGTGTTACACCCAAGATTCAGTTTTAAGAAACCTTCAATATGCATGAGTCTAATTATCTTACAACGAATTTTGCTTTACACCTTATAAATATGCGTTTTACTGTCTCGTATTTTTAAAAAATCATATAAATTCCCAGTGGCCTTGTACCTCTGACTGCATAACAAGTTGACCTTTGGAATGTTGTACACGATATGTAACCCAAACTATGACCCTGTAACTCCAGCTTAAAACTCTCATAAGGGTAATTGTATTTCATGTCCCTACGAACAATAAGTATTACTTTCATGTAAGGTTTCCAGGCACCCTACCAACTACCTAACAACGATGGGAGATGTGTTAACTACGAGAGGATTGGACTTAAAGCGGAGGGGTGTTAAAGGTCGTTACACCACCATTTCCTGTCGAAGTTTAAGGGGCGTTTTCGACGGAAAAAAAGAGAGCGTACTCGACCACGAAGGCTCAGTCATAGTTGTGGCGGACGCGTGCGATATGGTCTATCGTGACTACACTATGAGACGTTGAGCTCTTGTGCTGTATCCTTTTAAACGCGTGTTACACAATGCTTGAAGGCATGGTTGAGCGCCCATATAAAGTCCCTGAACAAATAAGCAAACACAGGTAAAACAAACCCCAACAAACACTCACCTGCGAATTGCACAAAGAGAGCGGCAACAAGAGGCAATAACCTATTCCCCATGGTGAGGGGATCACTGTTGACGGTTCCTCCAATGAAAAGAAGAAGTTTTAGAGGTCCATGAAGTGTGGGGAAGAAGAGAATGTAAGAGGTCTGTGCCTCAGCGTGGTACCGGTGCAGCGCTCTCGGCGCAGAGTAAACCTAAGTTGCGACCACGTGACGCCGAAGCAAAGGGTGGTCTGATAACTGTTCTTGTGTGATGATTAAACTTCCAGCACCGGCCTGCGCATGACTCCGCCGCTGATAAGAGCGGAGCTCATTTCGTAAATGTTCAAAGTTCTCTCGCTTCAGGTGTGTCATTGGTAACCTTCTCGCCGTGTAGCCAATGCGATTCTCGGGCGCCAAAGGACTACTGGATGATTAACAGGGTACTGGTCTTCGTAATGCTCTGACTGTGCTTAGGTTTTCCATGTGAAAAATTATATAAGCTGCGTCAATCCACCGTGTTTAAGCACAATGCTTGCCTGGAGTCCAGCCTTGTTACCTTTGCTCTGCTCTCTGGCGCTACTCTACGGGGAGTGGACCAAAGATACAAGGCTGACACAAAAATGCAATCGACTGAAAACATTTGCGTAATCGCGGTACCCCTGAGCACTGTAGAATACATTGTTACCAAAAGACAGCGCCTCTCTAGAAGCTCCCCACAGTAAAGTTTGTTTACTGAGGTCAGCTTTATTGTATCACGTGTGTATGTATAGATATGATTCAGTCACAATGCGGGCAAAAGTCATCCAATATGATTATTGTGATTTGTGTAATCCTGATAGGATTAGATTTTAAATGTCTTTTAAATTATTCTAAATTTGCAAAAGCTTACCGTGAAAAGGTCTACATGGTTATATAGTGTAAATGTGGTCAAGAAATATGCCACATTCGCCATAAAATGACTTAAACACGTTGTAAGTGTGTCACAGCTCCGCCTGTCCGTGAGACAGTAGATTAGATCCCATCAGAAAAGATTAGGGAGGGGCAGCAAATCACTTGGAAGAGAATGATTGAACAAGACTTTGCGGGGTGCTGGGGAATTAGCACGCGATAAAGCAATGTAGGACCGCTTCGGTGACAGCAACAAGCGGTCCGATATGATAACTACTGCAGTCCTTCCTCGCGGGTGTGGAGAGTAGAATTCAGCAAAAGTATGGTTAATACATGCATGTACTGTAATTGGCCAGGGGAGTGATATAATTCCAAACATGCTTCATGTTTTTCCTTTGGTTGTTGTAAGAATGTCCAGTAAACATGTTAGTTTATCAATAACGCTATATCTGTGTTTGTACAATGTTTATCTGCACAACCACAATATGATGTGGAAACTACTAGTATTCTGATGCATGATGTATACAAACCAAAGGGCAAGCACCCCTTAGGCAGACCCAGAAAGAGATAGATGGACAACATACAGGAGATACTGACAAAGTACTAGTATAGACTGGGCAGACTAGATAGACTGGAAGAGGAGGGGATCTTCCATGATCGAGAAGATTGGAGAGACGATGCTCTCAACTGACAGGCTCTAAAGCCTACCTGGGGAAGATGTAAGATGTAAGAACGTAAGAAACTTTTACAATTGTTTAACTGTACTTTTTGGATCACGTGGTGAGAGTGAGAATCCCTACCTACTAACCCTACCGTTTCATGCATATAATTGGAAACACAATATTAATTTTCACTAGGCCTAATTATGCTAATTGTACGTTCCAAACCGCAATGCTGTGTCAAGAGTGGCGTGTTGTGGTCTACTTGTTAGCAAAACCAGATTTGATTTGGACCCGAATGTCACGAGTTCTAATCCCAGCAAAACCACCGGCGGTCCGTACCCAGACGTGCATACCGCTGGTAATGTATATATTTCTTTGGATGTTCCAGTCAACCAGAATAAGGAGGTGTAAAGACGGTGTTATTTTAAAGACATTTGTGAAGTTGACCGAAAATCAGTCCACTCCGACTGTATACATTGAACAATCATGACCTTTGTTATCAATGAGGCCTTTATATTTCCCCACATACGAGTATGCACGGCAGGTGTCTACTATAAAATATGTACACCCAAAGTTCATTAGACAATTGCAGTGGCAAAAAAGAACGTTTGTTTTCCACTGTACTAGAACGATTCAACTCAACTGCTGTTTCCCATATTTGGTATTCAAAAAGGATTGAAGAATACCTTGCAACACAGCAAACGTGATACGATAAGATTGGTCTGCACTCCTGCTACGTTATGCAATGGGGGAAATTCAGGTTACGCAATGCTCTCGTAGTTTCTCTTGAATATTGACACTTCTGTGAAGCAAGTTATCCGATACATGCAGGAAAAACAAGTCTGTGCTATGCCTATTTACTTTGTTTGTTCGTGGCGATTTAAAAGCACTACACAACGATAAAGAGGACACAATAATGATATAATGACAATGCATCACGAAGCAAGATCAGGTCTGAAGTCTAGATCTGTTATAAATTACGTGTGATGTCAGTTCATTTTCAGATATATATATGTAATTGCGTAAGTAAAAGCAATAAAAATATACGTTTAACTGACTCACTTGTTTAATTTATGTGAAACAGCACACCCGTTTTCAAAACTTTCAGTTTTAGTTGCAATGTTGTTGTTTTTTATCTACACGACACAGCGAAGTAAAGCTAGTGCGCGTTTTGCCATCAACTTTGTATATGCTCAGCCCAGTCCAAAAAATACCATTTCAATCCATCCAGAGGTTCTAAAGTTATACTGACCACAAATATCCGGAAACACAAACACACAGACAGACATAAACACAGACAGACAGACACACTAAAAGCTGTACCTCCATTTTTCATGGAGGTAATGACGGAAACGAATCTGCATTTTGGAATGTCCAGTTTATCGCCTTCACGCATTAGAACAAGCCATGGAGTTAGTACAGGTGTGGCAGCGATCTCGCCCCCCCCCGTGATCTGCCCCCCCCCCCCTAGCGATCTCGCCCTCCCCGGCTAGTGATCTCGCCCCCCTACCTCGCCCCCCTTTAGCGATTTCGCCCCCCCCCCAAAAAAAAACGGGTTTACATGACATTTTAGAAGTTGACTGGTATAAATCACAAAATGCAGTTTCAGAATGATATAAGTACACGGGTTTGATACATAACTCCATTCATAGTATCAATATTAACGTAATTACATGGTAATAAGATAGTTGAACTTGTTTCAGACAAGGAGGGTTGGGTCCCTTGTATTCCCATTATTGCATATACCTGAGTCTTGACATAAGATGTATTTCATTGTATTCACTTATCCTCAAGCAACCTATATATATCTCCAATATGAAGTCTCTACCATGAAGTGACCACAAAAGAACTATGTAATGTCTTTATTAATTATGCAAATATTAGGTATTAATTAGAATAACGCACATTTTGGTATATGCACCTGGCCAAGGGATATCTTCACCTCCAACATGACTGTTTTTTCTAGTATTTAGGAACTGATGCATTTACCCGTGTTTCTTAAGACTGGTACTTTACCAGTGTTTGTGTAGCATTTAGCAACAGCTATATCAACTTGCGCGTAGATAGTGTTTATAATGAGAAACTATTATTCACGTGTGTTTTTGTTAGTGCTTTGGAAATGTTTCCAGCACAAGAAAGAAAACACTGTGACAAATTGAAAACATATAGCTGACGTATTCCGTACCATAGACGGTGTTGATTTATACGTTCGCAGTAGCACTGTTTTTATGCCACCTCAGCTGCAAAAATTGTCTTTTTCATTTCAATGTCATGTTTGCATCGAACAATATAGTATCGACTTTCGAGGTATGACATCTTACGGTACAGTAATAAGGTGCCATATAGGTACCAGGTAACACACCATATACGTTACTCCCCAGGTGCAGTATAGTACCAGGTAGCGCACCTGTAATATGTAGTAACCAGCTGCTCTTGGGGGGGGGGGGGAGCGAAAACGCTCAAGGGGGGCGAAAACGCTAGTGATCTCGCCCCCCGGGGTGACTACGGATACAGTTTCCTAAGTCGTAATTTATAATCCTTAACACCATATTCATATTATTCGTTACGCAGGTCTAATACTACCTACGTGTATCTCATGGAAAAGTACTCAACTATTCATGACTCAATACACCAATCCTCAAATGTATCATTTTGTGATTAGCATAGTTTACGTAATGAAAGGTGTCAAAATCATTCCATATTTTGGCTAAGTTGCCAAAAAAATTTTTGCAGGTACATGGGATCTAACCTGTAATTGATCTATTCATTTGTGGATACTTCCAGCATAAATGCATTTATTCTGTGTCTTTCTAAAAGCATAGATAACTTAAGAGTCTCGATTAAAGTGTCGCGTTTTCCCAACCTTTGCAAACGACTACAATTCAACACGAATAGATGGTTCGCAAAAGCATTGGTATACATTCCTATAGCAGGTTCTTAGGAGAATACAGACTAACCAAGCCCCTTTCGTTTCTATTGAATATTCAGCAGCTGAGGCAAAGTATACAGTATGCAGGAAAAACACGTCTAGAATATATACTAATTTAGAACTTGTTTACGTGAAGCTTTTAGCCAACTGATCTACACAAAGAGGTAGATGCCACGATATCCGCTTATTCTACAATGGTACGAAAACCTGCTACAAAACTCCTCTCGGTTACGATATTATGGAAAAAAAATACATTTCCTACAAATACAAGGTTAGTCACATGTATGGGTTATGCATGTGAACTATAACATCCGATTTCTAGACAATTATTGTTGTTAATATTCAAGTGACGCTATTTCTGAACACAGCGAGGAGAGCTATGTTCTGCAACCAACAGCAAAGCATACGATGGCGGCGGCTCCCACTGACGAATTCGAACTGCAGCATATCCAACACCTGAACCGAGATGTTCCCTCTACCCCCGGGCTAGGGAGAGGCACCGATGGGGCCCAACATGTGGCGGCCTCCACAAACGTGTATGAGGATGGAGAATCGTTCAGGATGCACCTCGGGCCAACTCTCGCTGTCCCCTCCGCCCCAAAGCCTGGAGGACCGGGTGACGGGGCCCAACAAGTGCCGGGTGGGCCACAGCCGGGGCTACAACCGCAACGCATCCTCAGCAAGCTGCTACCAAACCCGATGTACGAGCAATATCAGCCCCCAGGTCAGTGTTATAGGAAAATGCGATATTCCAGTGTTTCACATTTACTGCCATTCTATTCTGTCCTGTTGTTTTAATGACAAGTGCTCCAGGAATGTAGAATATTTTCCTGTAGTGCACCATGTACAAAACTCATGGCAAAGAAACATGACTACAATGTAGACCACATATTGAGCAGTACATGGACAGCTTTTTGAAAATCATTTTAAAATGTTGACAAAAATAGAGCCCCAATGTTCACAGTCATCATTTGAATACACAGCAGGAAGGTTTTCAATGTAAAGTTGCTACTCAAAAGTAGCTTTGTTTTTTCTGACTATATTTGATTCGTGTTTGTAAAAGATAATATGAAATGGACTTTGTAGATCGGACATGAATATTTTCTTCTATCCACCTCGTAGGCGCAGCTCAAGATGGCGGTACCATCTGGGAACGGCTACGTCATCGACTGTCACTGCGCCTAATAATATGCGTTGTCATATCGTCCGTTACCTTGGTAACGCTGATGGTCGTGGTTCCTGTACTCCTGACACACCTTAACTACCAACCTGGGATACTTGACTCTGTAAGTTTATCGATTTATTCTAAACAATAACATAAGAGAAGACAGAAAGAAACTCTATTTGTTATGTCTCAAAATCTGCTTATAACAAATACTAGTATACTGTGTATACGTCAACACTATATTTTACCTCGAATAATACTCCCCTAACATAATTCATGTAACGTTACAGCTGGCGACAACCGCAGCCGGGCCCAACATCACCAACAGGGCTGTCTGGCAGACATCTTCTGTGCTGACAATGGACAAAGTGACATTTGTTGACGTCATCAAGGTCAGTTCTCTCCTTAGCAGGTTTCACGACTTGGATTTTTGCATTTCAGTGCTGCGTTTTGTGATCTATATTAAAACAACAACGGCACGGAGAAAACATAACTGTGCAACAACTTCGTAGGGACTCCTTCTGTGTAAAATCATATATAATACATAAAAGGGGTAGGATGTATTAAATTTACAATGATCTTTCATCTAGAATAATACTCCCCCAACATTGTTCATGTACAGCCAGCTACAACCGCAGCAGGACACCACAGCACTGGCAGGACTGTCTGGCAAGGTCTGCGAACTGACAAAGTGACATCGGCTGACGTCATCAAGGTTATTACTTGCCATCTTTTCCTGTGTTAAAGTGGCCTCCTTACCAAGTTTATGACTCATGTTTCTTTGCTTATTATGTGTTTTGTTTTTATCATAATTCATATCTTATTCCAACAGCTACCGCCAAATCTGAAAGCCTTTTATTTTAATTTGTAAGGAAATCAGATAAAAACACTAGGCATTGTTGGTCCGGAATTCTGCTTGATGCTTATATATGCCACTTTATTTATGACCCTTACGTAGGTCAGCACTGGGCCTGTCCAATCCTACTGCAGCACAACGGAAATGGCTTCCATGAACATGAAAGGTTTGTGTTATGATACTACACTTCTGAATAAATGTAATTCCTTTTGTTATTTTCTTACAAACATGCATGCACGCACAAAAATGATTATTTTTACACTCGTTACCATTGATGGGGACGTGCTGTACTGATACAAGACAGTTTATGCCATTATATCATTTGTAAAGAAATATTCTAAAAAACGACATGTTGATAAGAATAGCATTAGTTGCATGGAGAGAAAGGAAATAGATATCCTTCAAGTTCAAAGACTTCTTCACAAAGATTCATTTAGCAAATAAATATAACTAGAAAATATATTGATTTAGCTATTTAGCTGACAATGTGAACATTTCTAAATTTGTTTCTTCTTTTTTTTTGCCACGACAGGAGCATCTCACGTCATCTCGTTTGGTGGCGACGGGTCCGAGATTGAGAAACTTCGCGGCGGAAACGGAGTTGCAGTGTCGCCCGACAACAAGATTTGGGTGGCTGATGAGACCAAAGGCAACTTACAGGTGTACAGTATGGGAGGCGTTCGCCTGTGTCAGTTCCCACCAGAAGCGCTAGGGTACCCATCAAAGACGCCAGATGATGTGTCCATGGGCAGCGATGGCCACCCCTGGGTCTTGATGAACGGGCTCCCATCCAGCCTTGATTCCGTAGTACAGATCAGCACGGATGGTCACCGCACAACGAGCTTTGACCTACCAGATAACGTGCCCCGGGCGATGCTTCGCGGAATGGCCCTGGATTCGCGCAACAATCACATCTACGTCACGTGGGCTAGCGGCTTCACTGGAGGTGTGCAGGCCTTCAACTCCGACGGGAAACTCCTGTGGGGTGTCGGCCCACAGGAGCGGTTGGTCAGGCCTATGTACGCCGCCGTTGACAAGCAAGGGGACATCTTCGTGTCGGACTCTCGTTCTGACTTCATTTACAGGTACGACGAGACCGGACAGTTCGTGTTGAAGTTCGGGGGACCGGGACTGAGCGGTGGTCAGTTGAATCGTCCCAAAGGCGTCTGTGTGGACAGATCCGGTCGCATCATGGTGGTGGACTCAGCCAACCGGCGCGTGGTGATGTATACAGGCCGAGGATCGTATGTCAGCCACATCGCTCTCTCTACAATTTACGCGAGAGGGGTGGCTGTGGGGACTGGGGGTCAGTTGGTGGTGACTAACAATACTGCAGTTATTGTCTTCCCCCACTACTGATAATGCTGGTGGTGGGAAGGGGTAAATGTAGCGCCCATGTGACCTTGTCTTGTGTAATCTACAGGATGTAAAGATCATTCTCACACCAAGGAATATAACCTCCTTGCTCACTGTTCATGATGCAAAAATTCATGCGGATGCATCCGCATGTGCTAACATCTGACAATGATCCAAATGCAAACGGATTACATTTTGCGTCCAGGATGCCCACGGGCAATCCGTTTCAGATCCAGATGATTTTGCATTTCTCATTTAAAGGTCAGAGGTTGAGGTCAAGGAACAGTGCTCAAGATGGCGGGAATTTCCCTTTCCCGCTCTTCTGGGTGTTTTTCTTTGAGAAAATAGTGTGTAACCGCGGAAGGGAACGCAATCGGCCATAACAAGATTTCACGATGACAGTAACGGCTAAAACATTCCAATTCCCCGCGCTATGACCCTGCGGTACCCGGATGTAATACGGATTCACGCCGCATTTGCGTTCATGATGACAATTCGCAAATGCGAATTTAAAAAATCCGTTTCAAATCCACCTCCCGAGGTGGTCCCGAAAAATCCGCATCAAATCCGTTTCGGAGCATTCATGATGAGAAATTTATCCGCATCGGCCAAAAATACGGATGCATCCGCATGAATTTTTGCATCATGAACGGGGCCTTAGTCTTTGACGGCTGTAGTGGTCTTTTCTATTATTGCAGATCTAGATTTCTTAGGAAAGGATAAACCATAAAAAAGTGCAATACTAGAAAATATTACTCACGTAAACGTTGCAAAACCAGACCTAAAGTACTAAAAATGAGCTAACTCTTTACATCTTCTTGTAAATTAGCCCTGTGTACATTCACAACACAGAAATATGTCTCTGTTAACTCTAGCCTATAAGCCGAAAAAACAAACTGTTCCCAGCTATACTTTTCTAAGACAGGTCAAGCAATGCTATTTAGCTTCAGTAATAAATATAAGTGGATGTGATTCTACATTATTTTTATTTGCATTGTAGGAATGCAGAATGTGTTGAGCAATATTTTCATAATGACACAGCCTGAAGACGTGCCTATGAAAGGATTAATATAAAATTCTTGATTTACCATATATCATTTTAGTTGATGTGAATATCATAAAAATGCTAGGCACATGAATGTATCTGTTTATAGCACTATCTCTGCACCGACTGTGATAAGTCTGTGGACAATTATATATGGACATATATGGAAAAGTTTATGTGGACAATCTAAAAATAGTATTGTTGGTGCAAATAACGATTTGTTTTCAATTGGCATTTTACTGAAATTGTCACTTAGCCAGTTTATCAGAACGTTTGCGTCTGTGTGTGAATCATGTTTGCAAGTACATTTAAATCTATCCGTATCAGTGTTCAAGATCATTATATGTATCAATATCTAAGTTCATACAATAGTGCAGCTTTTCTCCTGCAAATGGTAGAAACGTAATTGTTACTTTGATGTAAGGATGTTCTATTATTATTAAGTGTTAGGTCTACATTTGTGAGAGAATCACTTGAAACTTTCCAAATAGACTATCAGATCCAATGTGTTTCTCTTTGTCTTATTTGGATATCTTACAGTCTGTCAATGCCTTGGTGCTAAAACATAACCTTCCTGGCGAAGGGATAGTTATCATATGTACTATATATACATGTACTATATATTCTCAGCAAATATGCTTTACATGGTAGATGTACGGCAGAGGACATGGTATGGCATAGACTTGCTGAATATCTCTGATTATTTCAGTCTGTTTATTGCAGTGTTAACCAAGTTCCAAAGAAGTGAGCCCGTATATCATGCTGCTGTTAACTGCCCTATCACCTATAAACATACGTGCCGTCTGGAATATCGACTGTAGGCTGGCTTCCCTGGCAATCTCCATGGCGCTTTCGTTTGTGTGTGGAACGTCGATGTAGTAAGGAATTCCCAACGGTACAGTGGCTGTCAGAGCGGCGAAAAGCTGCGAGCCAACCGCTGCAGACTCAGAAAATTTTACAATCTTACAATCTGCTTAGAGATTACTAAGGCCCCCGGAAGGCCTGGAAAAACTCTTTCTGCTCATGACCGCTCGGACATATCCATGTCTGCGTCGGCGACTTGACGCTGCGGCATTTTGGGACCGTACCAGAAACACAACAGACCGGCAACGGCAAGAAGAAGCACAAGCCCTAACGCAATGCCAACTCCCATCCCGATCACTGCCAGAGACACGCCTTCCGGGTGCGGTGCACTGCACTCTCCCAGGTCGCTCCCTCCATCCATCCCTACATGGGAGATAAATAATTGTTTATATAATGAATTCGAAGAACATTATCTGAACATAGGCAATAATCAGCACATGACTACCGTTACAGAACTGCGAATCAGCTGCCACTGATTACACATTGAAACCAAAACACAACGGCACACCTCTGGAAGAACGATCTGTAATGTAGATGGAATAGAAGATGAACAACATTTTGTAGTAGATTGTAGTTTATACATTAAAGAGACAAATGATCTTTAAGAATAAGATACAGTGTTACAAGAGCTTCTGATCACAAGCTAAGTGCGCATGTAAGGAGTCACTGCAGGTATAAGGGGCGGACATAAGGGTATCCTACTCAATTTGCCGAAGAGGAGCAAACATTGTACCTTCTCCGTGAAGCTCCTGGTAGTCGTAGCCTAACTCTGTGGACGGTTTGAACATGTCAGCGTGGCTGTATGGCGGGAAGAACGGCACGATGTGCTCATAGCGGTTTTCGCCAGGTGAGGCTCCTGTCGCCGGCTGAGCCGAGTAAGAGGCCCTAAATAACCAACCAATCATCAAATAAATCAAAGTCTCCGGCTGATCATTGTCCTCACGTGTAGTTCTGGACATTTAATATATAGTAATGAACACACTTTCAGCTAGACTCCATCGGTTTGAGATCGGTCGTCAAAATGATGTTGCAAACGGAAGCCATCGGAAATCAGGACGCATTGCATAAATTAGGGAACTGGAAAGAACGGCAGCGTCAACACGCCGGCCGTGGTGCATGTCATCGGTACTGTAAAGTTATAAACAGGGCTCACGCGGAAAAAAAGCAAATGAAACTGATAAACACATATCATTGCCAGACATATTAAACATTCACCGCTTGTGCCCGACAACGAAAAAGAAACTTCCCCTAAGATGTATAAGAGGCCACTCACCCATATCGACGAATCCACGTCTCCAGCAAGCGGTCGACGTTACAGTGGTGCAGGAAGAAGGTGGGATCGTTCGCTGCGGAGGGGACGTGAGACATCGTGCCGTTCAGGTAAATGTGCACTTGGTTATGCATGGTGTGAGCTCCGGAGACCCGGGTACCGTTGTCGTATGTTCTGTACATGGAGGGAAACTCAGAGTTGAGCGATATCTACATCAACAATCTATGACATAGCTGGACTGATAGTGACATTTGCAGAAGTTCAGATCAAGTTCTAAGGTCAGAACCGCGTCGTCGGCCGGAGAACTTCAAGCAGATGTAGGGTCAGATTCAGTGTTTGCAGTGTTTTGTGCGTTTTTCTCATGGTGCGCATTTTTATCTTGGAAAGCTTAAATCAGTACCACGAGGAACTGCACGAGAAAGGAAAAGATAAAGAAGTCATCCTCAATTGAAGCATGATGATTCTTCGAGTAGCTGGCGGTAGTGCGATGCGACTTCGATAAGGCTCGTCTTTTTGGCCAAGCAAATTTGAACCAGGCTGCACGTGTGCGGCTTAGCTATATCATGCGGTACAGAATAAAGGTTGATAAAAAGTAGAAATAATTCTGCTCACATGGTAGGCCGGTACTTGCCGGTGCTGGTGTCGGCGAACCCCTCCAGCAGGTTCCGGAAGCTGCAGTTAGAGGTCCTGCTGTAAGGAGGCGTGACGTACGTTGGGAAACGAAGGGCGAAGTCCACCTCGGTTGCCAGTGGCAGGCGACTCATTGACTCCCCGAGGCTGTTCGTGTCCGCTTTCCCGGGGTTCCTCTTCAGCTTTCCTAGCACTTCGGTCACATTGCACGGTCTGGTGTGGTTCCTGTGGGTGGCGACGTCGAACGGGATTAGGTGAGCGCAGATGGTCCCCCAGCTGGCGAAGACAGACCCCGGGTCCAGGTTGCCGTTCGCATCGTTCGCGCCAACGTACTCGTTGGTGCAGATGTCGCACTGGTTGTCCTCCGCTGCGCTCCAATCCCAGTACGGCATGGTCCAGTCGGGGTCGTTGTTGACCTCCTGCACGGCCCGCTCAATCTCCAGCAGGTACGCGCGGTGCCAAGTAGGAAATCCGGCGCCTTCGTGAGCAAAGTCCAGGGAGCAGTCTGCCTCCGTCTTACAGATACCTTGTATTTGACATCAAAATTGGAAAAATTAATGAAGTTTGTACTTTGATGAGGAATGCTATTGTACCCATTAAATGTAATTATCAATTCATACCGGGCATCTTTTAGGCCACACTGGCTTGATTTTAAAGACGACATCTTCTGGACATTCAAAAACTGATGCGCGCGCAAAAAAGAAAAGATTCATGATTTTTTTTTAATGAAACCGAAATGAAGTAATCTGTCCAACGCAGGCCAACCCTTAATGGACCGATCCCGAAGTCCCGCCCCCTGTTCGATCATGTTCTATTTCGAACACCTCCGTCAAAAACAGCGCTTGTCGGACAGAACTGGCCGCCGCCGCTGTTTAGCTGATAATAACGACTGACTTCGGTTTAGCTCTTTTGACCCTGAAATCCTCTCAGACCGAGCCGAAAAAAAATGCCCTGGCTTCTTTGTTGAAGGCTACATCCACTGTGCACAGTCGTTTGAGGAGGGAGGCTGATAAAGTTGAAGTAAGGGCGTTATAATTTCAATCAAAGCAAAAGCGGGAGGCACCGCATATCATTACCTTGTTGGTGGGCATGAGTGTCCGGTTTCTGACATACGGTCGATGCACGTGAAAACCAGGGTACATCTATTTGTGACTGGGTTTCTGCTGCGTTTGTTGCATGCATAACAGCTGCATTAATGTTCACGATAAAAGCGAAATCAAGAAGAGAGCAGCTCAGATACTTGTGGAGAGGGAGCTTGTATTACGGAACAACTAATGCGACACTTCTACAAAGTCTGCCAGTGCAGAGTTCCATATCTTATACAACCCCTGCACTTCACGTGCATCCTGCCCACCATCAATGTAATGCTATGCAGTGGCTCTCGCTACCACAATACCTATACTTGGTGGGTGTAGCCTTTGACAAATTTAGAATAGCATAGCATTTTTCTTTGGGCATTCCTGTTCAACTGGGGCTATTTTTGACGGAGGTGTTCGAAATAGAATAGGGGGTTCCATCTTGTTCTATTTGTTCGATATGACGTTCGATCGGGATCGGTCCATTGCCCCACCCAGCCCTGCCGAACATAGATAGCAAACCAGTCGATGATGATGCCACCTAGACAGCCAGTATAGGACCCCCGATAATGAATGAATGAACACCTTTATTGTGTACATATATATATATATATATATATATATATATATATATATATATATATATATATATATATATATATATATATATATATATATATGTGTATATATATATATATATATATATATATATATATATATATATATATATATATATATATATATATATATATATATATATATATATAGAAATTTATACCAATTTATACCGGGCATCTTTTATACCACATGATTTTATAGACGATATCTTTTGGACATATTTTAATAGGATGTTGACAGATAATGCAATGAATCAATTCAGTGCAGTGCGTAGTTGGCCAGATTTTACGAAGGTGAGTAAAAGAGTAATGCAAGAGGATAACTACCCTTACCTTTGTGCCAAAGTTCAACTCATTCCATTAAAAAATGAGTAATAAAACCACTTGCATTACTTTTTGACTCACCCTCGTAGTACCTGTATTGAAGGGTGGCATGGTTGCGCGGCTGGCGTAGTAGTGCGCCGCCACGAAGAAGTCCCACACTGAGACATTGGCGAAGTCTTCGCTTCCCCTGATGTTATCTCTGAACTCCAGAGCGTAGACGTAATTGCTGGTAGTGTTCTTCGCGCGGTCAAAGTAGCGCTGGAGCGTCTTTTTCTCTTGAGCGCTAAGGTCCCGAATGTTCCTGCGCACAGCTGGCGGCTGTTTTATATTGCAGTCCGGCCCACGGTATCCCCAGGTACACTTTGTGCAGTCGTGCCCGCTGAAGTTGCCCTCACACGCACAGGTTCTGTTAAAGAACACCGTCGGCCAGCGGCGCCGGTCGTCCACTTGGTACGCGTGCTTCCAGGCGGGGTCTTCCACGGTGGGGTCGGGGGTGTTGGCGCATTGGCCCCGCCCTGGCCCGCCGCACGGCTCGGTGAAGCTCTCCGGAATGGGGCAGCACTCCTTACTCTCCAATGTGGCACTGTCGGTGCACACTCGCGGAAACTGTGCGTCTCCTCGGCGGAAAAACCCAATCATCACGATTAGCAGGCCAAATGCTTCCATGGTGGGATTCATTTTCAATGCTCCCTGTCTGTCGCTTTGATTTTATGTGAGTATAGTGTTACTTTGGTGGTTTGAAAGCCGGTCTTATGTGTGATAAAATAGAAAGGTGCTTTGTTACTAATACCAGGGTGTGTCCTCAAATGCCTCTTATAACAAAAGGATATCAACGACCTTTTGTCTGCATCGCTCGACACATGATTAGACATCAAAAGAGATATTGAGTCATCGTGAATATTTTATGCTGTTTTCGAAAAACATGTCTAGAAATACACCAACACCCTGTTACACTAGCACTCCTAGCAACCATATATACAAGCATTTCCATCATAAGCTTTCAACTAACCATGAACAACTTGCGTTCCTAAACTATAAAGCCATGAACATCTTTTTTTTACTTTTACAACATATTTGAGAATTCTTTGAAACGCCATTTCCTTCATTAATTTTCCTGGATAAATTTTGCTGGTAGACTAGATACATTTAATGAAATTTCCATCATTGAAAAAATACAAAAGGGTTTCAGCTTGCTTTTTGTGTTGCCGCCACTGGTTCATGCCTGATAATTATATTACATTATGGCTCTGGTCACTTTGTAATTGCAATTCTAATTAGTTGAATTGATTGAATGAATGAAGTTTTGTTGGTCAATTCTTTAGTTCATTTCTGTGCAGCATTCTGTACGACATTAGAATATAACGTTCATAGACTTTCCTTTTGGGGAAAGAAATTTATTGGAAAAACGGTAATGCCAATGTTTTCATTGATATAAAGTGCTAATTACCATATGTTTTCACTCCATCTGTCATTTATGCCAAATTATGGTCTGCACCCGTAAAAATACACATATAATAATGAATAAGATTAAACACTCAGAACTTATTTTATGGTTATTAGATGTCTATGGTAGTTGTCACTGTTGCTATATGGCTTCACACCAATAAAATTATGTATTTTAGATGTCAGCCATGTTTCCACGATCAAACAACCCTTGTGATTTTATGTGTCAATGGATGATGGAAGTATTACGCTAAATAAAAGTGAACATCACTCATCACCAACCACACAAATAGACCAGACATGTTTTATTTGTTGGACGAGTCTACAAAAATATATTTCTGGTTGGGACAGGTACCCGTTTTGACACTGTATCCTTTTTGACAATTATAAGTGTGTTGTAGAAATGGCAAAAAGCAAATTGTGCAAAGCGTTTATTCTGAATGTAAACGTTGCAATCAACATGTAACATAATTTTGATTTACTGGTGTCGAATTTTTCTTGCTGTCTTTCCTATCTATTGATGGAATTATGAAAAAGCACTTACAAATGTATCATTGGATATGATAATAATGCATGCAACTTGTTTTGTCCTAATCATAGATGAATTTCATCTCCTTTACAATCTCTCTTGACATCCTCTACAAAATCTTGAAAAGATGTTACTTGTTACTTGTTGCTTCTATTTGATTTCTAAACATGTGGTCCTTTTTTCGCCAGCCTATAAGCGATAACTTGGTACAAAGCCAGATATGCAATCATATGATTTTCTATTATCTTTCTTCTTACCTAATGCTCTTTATGCTATATTTCACACCAATGAAAAAAGTTACCGCAAAAAAAAAGGTGTCTACATCACGCTTCCCCATCTTAGCATTAGAAGGAAGGAAGAAAAGAAAAACAGGAAAGAAGACTTTTGCATTCAAGGGAACAAGCATTCAAACCTATAGCAATGGAAATCGCTAAGCTACGGTAGATATGCGGCGAGATGTGATATACCGGTACTATGTGATATTAGGCTTATTGTACACAGCTATTCAGGATTGTTTTGTGGAAAATAAAATACTCGACAAAAAACACCCACGGGCGCCCAGAGGGAAGCCGTAGGTACTTAGCAGGCTACTAATAAGTAAAGCAGTCATGGCCCGAAAAATAAAAGTGCATGACAAAAAAGAGAAAAAAGCTTCTGTGGATAACTCCGAGCTGACGCTGAATCCGCTTTCTCGTTCAGTAGCGACCCTTGTACCTCGTAGGTGGGAGAGGCGTTGGGACCGACGGCTGGATCACCTCCTGGATTGATGGGCGTTTGCACGAGTTGATTGCCTATGCTCCTAAGACCTTTCATGTCGGGGATACACTCTCCAAACATCTTGTCTGGCTGTCCGTTCACAGCATCATGTAGGCACTGCATGAGCGACACGTATTCTGCATTGAAAGCATTTGACAGATTCCTTGCCTCGGATCCTGGAGGGTAGAGATCGGTGTTGGGGTTGGAGATGATTGGCCACACCTCGTTCTCATCAAAGGGTACTTCTGTTCCGTTGAAGGTAATGGAGCTCTCACAGTTGATACCATTGCAAGGGGCAAAGTAATCGCGGCACCACGGCTGTCTCGCCGGGCAAGAGTTACCTCCATACTCCACCTCCTTGCCGTTGACGATCTCGGCAAACTTGAAGTAGTGAGACGGAACCTTCTTGTTATTGTTGTCAGTAAATTGGTCATCAACATAAGGGTTGCAGGCATCTCCGCCCTCTCCTTGGGAAGTGATGAAGGCAATAGCTCTGATAGCTGTGGTAAGGTTGCTGACTTTGAAGCCAATGAAGGGAATCGAAACTTGACGCCCGGGATCTCCTGTGAATATGGTCCCTTCGGGGCTTCCTTGTGCTTGCACCTCCAGCGTGAGCATAGGACACAGAATCTTGTGGATATAGATCGCACCTATGGTAGCTGGACTGAACCCCCTTTCGTTACATTTAGCCAAGAGTCCAGGAAAGGCGTCTTTCACGCTTTGAGACGTTTTGTTGGACGCTTCTGGGGATGCCGCTTTTGAAATGAGATCGTGGTATTTTGTGACGGAGTCTTCGCATTCGGGCGTTTCGATTCCCATGAAGACCCTTTCCGTGTGAGCCCTCGTCATCTTCTCCAGCGTCACGTTGAGGTCGGGGAGGCAGCCGGCGGGGAGGGGTCCCGGGTACCGCGGTGTTCTGGCTGGGTCGTTCAGCACGGGCGCCCCGCCTATGGCGTTCAGCATGTTGGCCGCCAGCGCCATGTGATCCATCTCGTTGTACAAGATGCTCCACAGTATACCATTTACCGGCTTGTTTGTACCATTCTTGATGCTAAGGGCAGCGTTCAGATACGGAGGGATGGTGGCCCACTCCAGCTCTATGGCACTTTGGAGGGTTTTCCTCAGAGCTGCTATGTCTATATTGTCGGCTCCTGTAACACATACAAGGAAACAAGAGTTCGAGGATCTCACGCCTCCGTAAAATATCTAAAGTGTCTCGTATATCATGTTTAATATAAGTCCGTTAATATAAGGATTGGTTTACATTGCATGTATCCATTAATAAATTCCTGTCACTCTGCGGTGAACATGACTAGCATATGGAAAATATGTAATTGCGAAAGCGCAGACAAAATACAGACGAAGAATATCCTCCCGTGAATTAGTACCCTCTTCCACTGACCTAGAATGTCTGTCATGTCTGACAATTGACTAGTTCTACCACCTCTGAAGTCTACTTCCTGCCAATCCCACAAGTCTAATTTGCCCTCTTTCCACCACCGTTCCACTCATTTTCTGACACTTCCAGTATATACAAGTAACTATGAGTTGAACACAAAAGAATGCATACATCCAGACATACGGACAAAAGATCCGTACACGGATACAAACGTGTCGTAGGAAAGCGACGCATAACATCTATGTTTCGTCACAGGTTTCATGGAACAGATTTTGCTTCAATTCCAGCTACATGTAACACATGTAGCATACACATTACATGAAAAAATACAACTCTATTTAGACTGGGCTTTGTAAATAGTCCTTACCTTGAGCGCCTGCATCCGGCCATCCAGAGAAAAGACACGAAAGTACCAGGAAGGCTGTGAAGATTGCCATGGCGCCTGGCGACGGAAAAGATACCGATCACATATGAAACATTTCAAGTGAACTATTATGCCAAAGGCTATGGGGCCACTCGAGTGGTTGATCAGCCACTTTCTATGGAGAATCCCTGTTCCCAGTTTTTGTAACCTGACAGAACTATCAGTATACATTTAACGTTATAAGTAGTTAAAAAAGATAATTCGTTCCTACTTTGTAAGCGTTGTATTCTGTTAGTGAGCGTGCAAACTAGGTTCATTCCTGTCAATTTAGGCGCTTGAATAATGGCGAGTAATTATCCAGTACGTGCCAGAGATGACCCAATGTAGGGTTAAAAGTTCAGAATTCATTCTCCAAGAGTGTATTCCTTATTCCTGAATTACATTCCTATCTTGATCAAGTGAATGCAATGTATCACCATTTTCTTCATCTCGCGAAAAATACAATCTACCTACAAACTTGCACATTCGAAGAAACCGTTTCATGATCAAAATCTAACATCGACTATCATAATTCCACCATGTACCATAATACCGCCACCTCAAAAAACGTTGGTATAGAGGTCTTCCCAAGATTGTCTTGAACAATTCAGATATTTAGGTGTTGACGACAATCTTGAGAAGGCCTCTATAAGAATATTTTTTGAGGTGGCGGTATAATGGCACCTGGTGGAATTATGCGAATGTATGTTATACACAAGTTACGGATAAAGAATTCTAGTGGATAGTTAGTGCAATGCTAGCAGTGAGAAAACAACACCCACCTGTCCAGACTGTTGCGCCCCAGCTCACCGCTCTGACACAAGTAGGCAGTTCAACTGCTGAAAACGCCTTGGGCCGCCACAAGGGTAGACCGTTCACCATCACCCTCTCCATAGCGATCTTTCTTGTGCGATGGAGACGAACCTTTAGACACCTACTTAGTTCAGCTCTCTGCTGTTTCTTTAACACGTTGTCTGCATGTAAAATCTGATAACTTTAATAAGTTCTCTTGCGATCACATCCGCATCGGAAAATGTTATCAATTTACTGCTCTCAAGAGGTAACGTTCTACCATCAGACCCGAGAATGACAAGAAATATCTGGCATTGGTAGGGATATAATATTTTATCTACCCTCAGATTTATTTGAAAAGAAAATGATTAAGTATCCAATCTTTGTTAACGCGAGGACTTTCTGTGTTCTTTTCTGCCCCATTTATCCTCGAATTTTGCAAGGGAAGCTAGATCTATATATACTTACCATAAAGTACGTCTACCGTTGTTCAACATAAACTATAAGATGATTTGTTATTGCCTATTGTATGACAAAGTGGGGTCAAGGCAAGTCAAGAGTTGACAAGTAAGCCCATGGGAGCTATTCTAAGTAACAGTCAGCACTACACACTTGGCCACGGTGCCATACAACATTTTTTTCATGATTTCTACCGACTTGAAAAACGTACTTTGTCGAATGTAATATAATCCAGTTCTCAACGAGTTTTCTGTTGTACCTCAAGACACAGCTTGTTTGGATGTAACTCTACTATCTAACTGATTTATGTGCGTGTCCGTTGGGAAACATCCATTACGCGTAATTACCTGACCATAATACCGCCACGTTTATTGCAATTTCTCAAGCGATACTAATTTGACAAATGATCAACGCATCATTTTCCCCAGTTATATGTTGCTGTTACAGATTATCTTTGCAACTTCTTCTTTGTATCTTTCTTTTTTGTCTCTCTTGTCCTGCTATAATTACTTGTTAGTATACAGTGTTCACGATGTGGATTTAGTTATGAAGCCATGCGGTGGGTCTTCTGTTTTACTTTCTCTCTAGTGCTCTACTACCGTTCATTTCCTATTAAACTGCAACCGTTATCTGGAAATTTTCAACTCTAAGCTATTCTCAGCAATCGAAATGTGTATTCTGTAGAAGATGGATACGTCTGTCTACTTCATAACGTCTTTTATTCACTTGACTTGAGTGAGATAATCGAAATAGATAGAGATTGTGTCCGACTACGTTCTACAAAATCTACAATCTTGGCATCTGTAGTTTCCTTCATCATGCTACGTACAGAATATGCTATGCCTTCACATGGGATCCAGTTGCTATTTGTGATATCCTCTGTCAGAGGTGCTGCTGTAGTAATTTTGTTAATGAAAGAGCTAACGTTATCTTTCTAATCGTCTACTCTCCCTGCGTTGTATGTACGTCTCCAATTAGATTAGTTGACAGGCGGATACCACTCGAATGTAGGAGCCACATTCGGCCCTATGTTGGGGTCGCCGTCTGGGTCGATCGGTGTTTGGACCATTTTCTTGGCATCCACGGTCAGGGATGACATCAGGCCGTAGCACTTCTTCATGTTGTCCGGGTGTCCATTGAACAGATCGTGGAGACACTTGATCATACTGGTATACTTCTCGTTGAAGCGGTCAGACATCTTGCGCGCCCTGGAGCCGGGTGGGTACTTGGATGAGCTTGGGTTGGGGAGAGTGGGCCACACTGCGTTTTCAAAGAAAGGTACGGGAGCACCGGCGAACTCATATTTCAATGGACAACAGGCCTGGCCACCACACGGGGTGAAGAGGTCGTGTTCTTGCAGACGTCTCTCCCATAGTCGCCGTTGTTTTGTTGCTGTTCTGGATTGTAGGCATCATGAAACTTATCGGACTGAGCTTGAACTAACGTTTTACCATGTGCTATTTCCGCAAATTTGTAATAGTGGCTGAGTTCAGGCTTGTCTCCTCTGTATGCTTTCTACAGTATATGTACGAGAAAGGACATGGTAGGGTATAGACTTGCTGAATATCTCTGATTATTTCAATGTTAACCAAGTTCCAAAGAAGTGATCCCGTATACCATGCTGCATTTAACTCCCCTATCGCCGTTAATAAACATACGTGCCGTCTGGTATACCGGCTGTAGGCTGGCTTCCCTGGCAATCTCCATGGCGCTTTCGTTTGCGTGTGGAACGTCGATGTAGTAAGGAATTCCCAACGGTACAGTGGCTGTCAGAGCGGCGAAAAGCTGCGAGCCAACCGCTGCAGACTCAGCAAAAATGGGGCCGATTCTACGGGAAAAGTTGGCATCCTTGTAGCTCTCGACGCTAAGACGAATACATCCGTAGCCGACAATCGTGGTCTCCTTGCTGCGCGCATCTTCGTCTTCGCCACACGCAGTGGTTGTCACTACAGCAGCGAGGGCGACCATGCCAGGCTGCGAGATCCAACTCTTCAGAAAAGTTGGTCGCGCTGTGCCAAACACCGACGCATCAAACACGCAGAGATGCTCAAAGTCCACCTCTTTAACAGATACAATAGTCACTGGACTGTCGACTTGTTTGACGCCTTTGGCGTCGTCTGTGCCAACCCCTCGAAATCGGCTCTGCTTCCATGCAAACTGGGCTCCCCCGATCCTGCTGTAAGTATCTTGCAAATGTACCATACCGTATAATCCGATTGTTCTGTCAGGCATATCTGATGCTTCCATCACTGCCTTGTATAGTCTCAGTGCATATCCCTTACCACGGAATGCAGGCTTGATGATCAAAAATCCCCCAAAGGCGAAGTTTTCCCCGTATTTAACCATCGAGAATCCTCCTATTGGCACGCCATCTAATTCCGCCAAGTAGAAGCCAGTAGCATCCTGAAGGTAGAAACTTTCTGCGTCGTGAACGCCCGGGTTCCATCCTTCGGCCGCTGCCCACTCCAGTATCAGGGACACTTCCGATAGAGACGCCACTTGGCGGACACGGAAAGTACCAGGGCTGCCGCCGAGCTCTGATTCTGCGGCATCCGAATCTTTAGATTGTAGCCCTTGAAACATGTTGAAGAATAGATGTTCTTCGACCTAGAAATGTAATTACATGAAAACATGAGATAGCAGACAAGTGATGTGTTGTCTTAGAAAGAAAGTATGATACCCTCGTTGGTTCAAGAAACAGGCCAATGTTTACAGTTCCTTACTTGGAGACCTAGAAAGTTACACAAATGTATGTTAACCTCCAGTATTCCTATCCAACATGTATATGCACATGTAAGTGCACGATCACCCGACAAAATGAAGCTAGCTATATAGGTGTATAGTATATAGTGTACCCGCATCAATCAACGTAAAACTCTGACTAAACTAATCAGTCTGTCATTGGAGATTCCAGGAACAAATTCCAAAATAGGCTAATAGCGTAGTAATCCCATAAAGGTTTCGCTTCCTTCATTGTCAAAAATCAACACTCACCCAATACTCGGTGGTATCTGTCTACCCAAGCCTTGGTTTACCCTAGTCTAGAGTGCAAGGGTCAAGAGTGAACCATTGCAACTGTGGGGGTTTGGGACACAATAGAAATGGAATATCTGAACAAATGCAATGGCTCTGTAACATTACCTTACACCGCTTTGAGTTAACCTGTTATATGTTGCCAAATGTGATGTCCGAATGATTTCTATTTTTATGTTGTGCATGATATTTCTGACGTTTATCTCTTTCAACAACCTTTAAAACCATATTTGCTCCTAAGCATTTATATCGCCCTACACTGGAACAACAGGTTGGACTACTTATAGCATCCCACCCAGAAAAGGGTGACTCAAGGACAACTGGCAGACCGGGGATACTGATATGTCACTGTTTCACTGGAGCTTAGCGCCACGGAAACGTCATTCAACGACGGTGTTATTATAGCATTGTTTGTATCTAACCCCAATGAGTATGAAGGACTTTTCTTATACCCCAATGTTTACTGCTTAACGAGTATCAGGCTGCTAAAAAGTTACTGGTTTTGCCAAAGAAATGAGATACATTGTGTCTTGTGATAAAGCTATACACCTGTCATCATGAAACATGATTGAGAAAAAATATCAGCAAAAATTATCTTTTTTTTCTAATTTCGTTCATATTTGTTACCTCTTGAGGTGAGAAATGTGTCTGGCATTAGGGTTCATGGTACCGTAATGGATCTGTCATGGTCGTCGTGCGATCGAGAACTGATAGCGTCCTTTAGATAGTCGTGCATATGTTGTACACTAGGGCTGGGTACCGGTACAGAGAATTCAGGTCCAGGTCCGGTTCAGGTCCAAAGGATCAGGTCCAGGTCCGGACCTGAACCTGGACCTGATTCAGTATGACTCATACCAATGGTCCATTTCACTACAAAAATATTTTTTTGATGGAGTATTAGACTTACACTGGCGTTTTAAAATCCTACAACGCTAACTGAACCTATGCGATTGACTGTAAAACTTGGTAGAAATGACTATAAATTCTACTCTACTTCACTCGTTATTTTCGTCCACCTGCAAGCGTCAAAACGTGTGAATGCCTGATAAAATAATCTGTTAATTTTCTAATAAGTCCAACATCCGGTCCACCTGATTTTTTCAGGTCCGGTTTTTCTGGACCGGTCCAATAAGAAAAACCGGTTTTGTACCGGTACGCTGTACCGATACCCAGCCCTATTGTACACAATTCGGCTGTCATAGATCCTTGTCAACGGTTGGTTCTACAGCTAGCCCGACTAAAATCGCGCCCCCAGCGGCCGGCCTTACAATTGCCGAATCCCTCGGGAGGGGGTCATTAACCCCAGCTAGCGAGAGATTGTGTAAACACAGGCTTGTAAATTCTGTGACGTCGAAATCACATAACGTCCCACGACGAATTGCCACGTTTTGCCTCAGTAAAGGTGACAATTATCATGTCTACCACCACACCTATGCTGTCCAAGGGTCATGCGACGGATTTTGACCCCTGCGGTGACCCCGATTGTTGAAACTGTCAAAAACACGCCCTACAAGAATATAACTCAAGCTGAGCTACTGTTAACTAAGACTTCAGTGGCGCGCCCACAAATTCAAGCCACATGAGCTCAATTTGCTTCAAAACATGGGAATCAACTTCAACAGGACATACGTTTCATGCAAATACAGAATATCCAAAGTAAAGAGGTGTTTCGTTACCGTTTCCTGGTCCTGTATGTCAATTTCTTAACGTTGCGTATATATATAATCTTAGGGCAAGAAGCATTACATCCTTAGTGAAAACATCGCAAGGGTAAAGTAAAGAAAATCGGGTGCAAAGTATCGATCAAAGTATGATGGTATTGATGCATAAAGATGTGTTATGTAGTAAAGCTGACACATTTGCAAAATTGTCACGTTCAGAGCGAGGGCTGTTTTAACACGTTGAACACATTGCATCAATGTTGGCTTAACTAGATAGATGACTTGTTTCGTGTTGTTTATCACAGCAGTTGTTTTAACAGCAACAAGATAAGTATAGTTTTAACCAAATAGACTTTTTCCACAACGCACACCAGAGAAGTCTGCAAAGTAGGAACCGAGGATAGGGATATACAGCAAAGCCATGTGAAAACCGTACAAGCTATGATGACATTCTTCCTAAGCTAAGGGCCGAAGTTTGTACATTTTGGTTACCCAAACATTGGCTGCTAATATCGGACCCAAGGTTGAAACTAAGTTGTCAGTATCGGTACCGATACAATAAAGAAGTACTAGCAAGCAGGGGTACATTAAAGACCTTCTTCCAAATCGTCCTTGGGACGCTTTTATATGAGTTGTTCTTGTTGACAGAAATTTCTGCACAAGATGACGAGGAACAACTTTTGCATTTAGAAACGTAGCATCCGCTCTGACATGTGCCCAGCCAGTTTGCTTGGTACTGGGCTGCGGAAAAGGTGAGTGGCGTGTTTCTTGAATCTACATTTTCATTTCCAGCAGTTCAACGATCGTTTACTCGTCGTCAGTGCAAGACCTTAATTCTTGACGTTGTTAGGTGCACCAAATGCTTTTAAAAGTATCCGTCGGTAACCAGCATGTGGTATTAAGTTCTGTACTTGTTGTAGACGTGCACCCTTGACTGAACATTAGAATAGAGACAAATTAACAGAGCAAAATTTAAACCTTACTTGATCACCAGGTTGCAATTACGTTTCTCGACATTAAGAAATAGCTCATTGGTTCAATGTAAGTAGCCATGATCATGAACTTCAAACAATCTCCTTCCTCAATTTTGTGGCCCGATCACGCCCCCTTTTCAGGCTATTGACCTCAAGTTGTAAACACAATCAGGGCCTTTTTAAAATTCTGCCCCGCTTCGGTTGTGGCAACTTGATATTTTCGTCTTTATCACTTCTATGGGTGAAAATACCACATTCGTAGGGAGTCTACACTCTACGAAAGATCTCAACAGACCTGACACGCTTTCCACACTTGTCTCTGTTTACGGAGAAAGACGCCATTCAAGCGTAAATACAAGATCACATTATTTTTATTTGTACTGTTACAGACAGCCATACCGAGCCTGTTCTTTGGGTGTGCCAATCACACATTGATATTGCCACCATGGCAACGTCGATGAAAGTGTCACTCGTCGTCTTCCTGGCCATGAGACTGCTGGCAACATCGGAAGCAGGTAATTTCTTTATAAATTTCATTTTAAATCTTCTTCACCACTTGACCATTTAACTTCATAACCACCTGTCATCCAATGGTGTACGTTGAAAATTTCCTGTAACCTACTTCGAAACTTTGACATGGATATCTTTTCGTCTGCGATGGGTAGGATTTCCTCGACTGCACTTTTCCGGACAATTCCTCGCCGACACGTGCACCCTGAACAACGACCCTTTCAACTTCAACATCGACAACTTCAACATAAACCGAGACCCGCCATGTTATCCCAACTACACCTTCCCACATTGCAACTGGAACCCGACGGGCAGTGGTGACTTCCGGCTTGTCAACTGTTCAGTCACCAAAGTCTGTTACAAGAACGGAAAGTGCACAACAAACGACCCCATTGTGGGGAAACGAATCACAGGTGCGTTCAGGCTATCGTGGGTATACGTAGCTCATTATCTAACCGTGATGTTGTATTTACTATAGCTTCTGAATAAAGTCTTGTCCGACTGGTAAATAAGTAAGACATTGGCTATACAGAGGCTTCTTTCCACTGGTGCTGGTGAGCGTGCGTAGTATGACAGAGTTCATCTCGAAAGCTTCCCTAAGCTAATAGAACTTTAGTTGTGTGTATGCTGTTTAAATTGTTTATCAAAAGTATGCGTAGTATGAATTATGCAAACGTTAAGGCAGATCACAGCCACAGCCATATTGTTCAGTGACCTACTCGAGGACACGCCTTTGCGACACACGGGAAGGGAATTGAAGAATGTGTCGAATCAAGAAAGAATATTGTTTGGAATGAGTAAGTCTAAACACAAATGGTGCCTTGGAGATTATCATTGGTTTATGATGTACTTTAGTAAAGTTGTCAAACTTCCTTAGTAACTTAAAGACAATTGTCCACACAGGGAGTGACGACACTGTGGCAGCCAAGATGTCGGATCTGGACCCTTACTTCCAGATGTTCACCTCTCAGCTGTGGGGTCTTGTTGTTGGGGTAGAGGGCGCTTTTCAAGGCACGTTCAAAGTCAACACAGTGATGGACATATGGCAACGATGTAAGGAAGAGGGTTGCCCTGGGGATCCCGGATCGTCAGGGTACTGGAGTTCTGAACTGGAGAGTGTGACGTGGTTGGATCAGGATGGAAACAACGAACGTGGTTCGAGGAGTACCCAGGCTAAGATAGTCCCAACATTCATCGACCAACTCAAATTTCCGCGTGGACAAACCTCTCCGGCAGAAACCTTAAATATAAAATTTACGCTTGACATGATGAACGAAGATCCGCGAACCCCAAACTTTGCCCATGGACGAGTCATCGGAAGCATCTCGTCTGTGGAAGACGAGGAGGCCCGAAAGCGTGGAATCCCCGAGTTTAACAGAATGCTGTGGGGACAGGGGGTCATCAGTGCTTTAGAAGGACATCGGGTACTGCCGGAGATGAAGGACTACTACCATGCACCATTCTACATGGACGACAGGAACGGCAAAGTCGTTGTAGACCTCAGCAATAGTTTACCAACACATCTTAACGGCACCCTCGTCGACCAGGGTAACCTGTTCCTTCTCCTTATTCACAACCGCTCGTCGTTACAACTTAAAGATGGGATCATCACGAACTGTGGTGAGATCCTCAACAACCCCGGCAGCAACGTTGGCGCAATTGGTTATACTGCAGATGAATGGTTATCGCAAGATGCAGGTATCGTCATCTTAGACATGGATATGGGCACCAATATGGACGATTCGCTGGTAGCCAGGTATCCAGTCGTTATGGTCGTTAAAGAAGAGGCTCCTCCATCCCAACAGTGGCGGAAACAGTGCCTACCGGTCCTTGTCGAGCATCTAGAAGGGCTGTACATTGGTGCAGCAGAGGACCGTGTTTTCCGGATACCAAAGCCGATCACTAAAACGGAAAGATCGAAAGGTACAAAAAGCTCCTGGCAAACGTCATTTAATCCATTCGCGTCAAGTTCGATAGAAGAAGATCAACATTCCTGGTCATTAAAGGTGTTCGCTACAAAGTTTGGCGAAGTCGCGAAAGGAATTGAGTTAACTGTCAACCTCACAAAAAATAATCGAAAGAACATCTGCACACCCGAAGACGCAGTAAACGTCTCCGATAATCCTAACCAACAGCAATCATATGGCAAATATATTACAGACGACAATGGGATTGTAGTTATCAAGTTTCAAGCAGACAGGGAGGGTCTTGACTGCAGCTTACCAGGACTGGAGAAAAGAAGAGAACAGCAGGTGGATGGGCAGTTGTACGTCTATGACGTCTACACGACACGGGTCAACGATGACCTGACCTTCCCCCCGAACCTGCAAACGATGACACACTTGTATTGTAAGCTTGAAAAGAAAGAGTTCTACACATGGGTCGACGACATTTATCCGATTTGTCAGCGTTACGATAATCTGTATCCTGTCATGAAGCCCCTCTTCAACCTCGCCTCCTACAAAGGAGTGAACTCTAGATCTAGAAGGATAAAGTTGCTACATTCACTTCAACTGCCTCTAGACGATCCAAACCACATGCCGGTCACACGCGATCTCTCCCCTGCACGCAGGAGCATGATTGTAGACTGGTTAAAATCGGATGACAGGAAGTATAGTCTTGTTAACCAAAAGATCGAATTAAAAGAATTGAAAGAAAATCTTCAACTAGCACTGCGGTTGGAGTGGGCGACGATCCCCCCTTACCTGAGCGCCTTCTACAGTATCAAGGACGGCTTTAACACTAAGGTCGCCATCCTGCCAAAGAGCATCGTGATAGAGGAAATGCATCATATGTCGTTAGTGGCCAATATCCTCAATGCTATAGGAGGAACACCGGTCCTGAACGATCCGGACTTGATCCCCACGTATCCAGGTCCACTGCCTGGAGGCTGCCGCCCGGACGTCGCCGTACAGCTGGCCAAGTGTTCCCTCCATCAGATCCATGACGTATTTATGGCCATAGAGAAGCCCGAATGCTCTGGGAAAATATTTGAGAAGATTAGCACCCTTGACACTTTCGATTCAAATACGATTGTGATGCCATTCCTGAGTGCCTTTGTGTCTACTGACTTTGCTTCGACCGACTTTGCTTCGACCGACTTTGCTTCGAACGACTTTGATCCATCCACATGTCCAAATTCCAAAGTAGAGGAAGTGATCAAAAGTTTGAAGTGCGAGGAAGATGTAGAGAACTATCAACCAGACACCATAGGTGCAATATACATCCACAAGATATTATGCCCTATGATAGATCTCTACAAGAGTGGCGGTCTGACGTTCAACAGGAACACGACAAAGCAATATCCCGTGCCATTCCGCGTGACAAACATGTGCACGGCAATCCTGGCAATACATCAAATCATTGACCAAGGAGAAGGTGGAGATCCCTGCGATCCATTTTACACGGGGCCAGAAGGCAAACCTGAACTCAGCCACTATTACAAGTTTGCGGAAATAGCACATGGTAAAACGTTAGTTCAAGCTCAGTCCGATACGTTCCATAATGCCTACAATCCAAAACAGCAGCAAAACAACGGCGACAATGGGAGAGACGTCTGCGACAAATCTGAACACGATCTCTTCACCCCGTGTGGTGGCCAGGCCTGTTGTCCATTGAAATATGAGTTCGCCGGTGCCCCCATACCTTTCTTTGAAAACGCAGTGTGGCCCACTCTCCCCAACCCAAGCTCATCCAAGTACCCACCCGGCTCCAGGGCGCGCAAGATGTCTGACCGCTTCAACGAGAAGTATACCAGTATGATCAGGTGTCTCCACGATCTGTTCAATGGACACCCGGGCAACATGAAGAAGTGCTACGGCCTGATGTCATCCCTGACCGTGGATGCCAAGAAGATGGTCCAAACACCGGTCGACCCTGACGGTGACCCCAACATTGGCCCGAATGTGGCTCCTACATTCGAGTGGTATCCGCCTGTCAACTAATCTAATCGGGACACACGTACATACAACGCAGCCCCCCCCCCCCCCCCGGGAGAGTGGAAGATGAGAAATATAGCTCTTTGATGGACAAACTTACTACACCAGCAACTCTAACAGATGACATCACAAATAGCAAATGGAACCTGATCCCATGTAAGATATAGCATATATATATACCCTGTACGTAGCACGATGAACGAAACTACAGATGCCTAGATTGTAGATGAATGAAGTCTGACACCATTCACCACTGACATCTATTTATTTCCATTATCTCACTCAAGTCAATGAAAGACGTTATGAAGTAGACAGACGTATACAACTTCTGCAGAATACACGTTTCGATTGCTT
Organism: Branchiostoma floridae x Branchiostoma belcheri; assembly: GCA_019207045.1. Taxonomy (NCBI): domain Eukaryota; kingdom Metazoa; phylum Chordata; class Leptocardii; order Amphioxiformes; family Branchiostomatidae; genus Branchiostoma; species Branchiostoma floridae x Branchiostoma belcheri. The sequence continues at coordinate 12,657,345 of CM033038.1, forward strand.
AGAATAGTTTTGAGTTAAAAATTTCCAGATAACGGTTCCATTTGGGATTGAGCGATGATAGAGCGCTAGAGAGAACGTAAAACAAAAAGACCCAACGCATGGCTTCATACAATGTAACTAAATCCACATCGTGGCCACTTTGTACTGACAAGTGATAGGTTAATCAAGTGCTTGGTGTGGTAGCAGTATAGTTGATAAGGAAGACAAATCTTAAAGATACATTGGCTGTATATTAACTAATTACATGTATCACCATTAGACTACATATATATCCAATAATGTTATACAAAGCACCTTAATGTTCCATCGAGTGCATGGTATAAATATATGGCTGATAAGGAAGATAAATCTTGGTTTTACAAGGCTATAGTTTATACAAGAATGGAAGTATCTAAACTAAAATATATTCTGTCTCGACACTTCAGCTATATTTTGATTGAGTGTTTAGCATGGTAACAGTATGATGAGTAAGATAAGTATAAGATAGGTTACATAATAATTAGAATATCTGCTAGTCTACACATCGTCACGAGTGAGAATCGTAGAGGGTATAAAACAAAAACTGGCATCATTACATTGGGGATAAGGAAAATGTGTATGGAAATAGGAAAGCATGCATATTTAACCCTTATCAAGAGAGTGGAGGTATTTCATGTGAAACACCCTCTTCCGCACGATACAAATGTACATTTCTGTTCCTTCCCTGTTAAAGGTAGAGAATATATGTTGTTGTAGTAGTAAGGTTTATATATATATGAACATGAATAAATGGTGGAAGGGATAATTGGCGTTTGGTCATGAGTAAAACTCTGCATATTTAGCAAGAATTGAAACATGAATTCTAGGCGTTGATTCTTAGGATTATAAGAGTATATTTATGTGTTCAAATCAAATTAATTTTGAAAAATGGTCACCTTATCAAGTGTAAACCGATATTGTTTATCGACTTCAATGTGACTGGCGGGTGTGCCTATCAACTTTTTTTAAAATGGGGCTACAGGGCCTTCTGCGTCATTTTCAGAAGTGATTATAATGAATAATAATGCTTCAAACAAAACGACACAGAATATTATTACATATTAGACCGGTTCTCAAACCACCAAAATAATATCATAAACACATACAATCAAAGCGAAAGAAAACTCTTAAAATGTTTATTTTCAGAGAAATGGCGTCACTTTGAATGTAAACAAATTCAGATGTGAGTTCGGGCGCCTTGACTTGTGACTTTGTTCCCTCTCCTGGATGTAATTGTGTATCACAGCAAGTCCTGTAGAATATACCCAACGGGCACGCACATAAATCAGTTAGATAGTAACGTTAGAGTTACACCCAAACCAAACAAGTTTTGTCTTGAGGTACAACAGAAAAAGTCGTTGAGAACTGGATGATCACATTCGACAAAGTTTTTGTTTTTCAAGTCGGTAGAAATGATGAAAAAATTGTTGTATGGCGCCGTGGTCCAGTGTGTACTGTTGGCTGTTATTCAGAACGGCTCCAATGGTTTTGTTAACTATTGTTTGTGCATTGACCTGTCTTGATCCATCTGTATCGGACAATAGGCAACAACAAATCAATGGTTTGTGTCATGAAACTTTGAACGTAATTGTCAACAGTAAACGTTTTTGTGGTAAATATACATGTAGCTTCCGTGCAAAACTTGAAGATACAAGAAGTAGAAAAGAACACACAAACTCATCGGTTAAAAAGATTTAGTACCTTAATTTTTTTTTGTCAACTGACACTACGAGCAGATAGAATTTTCTGGTCTTTGTATTTTTAGATTATCATTCTTGAAACTGATGGTAGCAAGTTTGACACTTAAGAACATCCATTGTGGATGTGATGGCGTCTCCATTGAAGGACACAGAGTAGCAAAGAGAAGCAATTTCACAAGCAGTCAAAAGGGTGAAAAGACGTAAAAAAACTGAATAGTTGTCGTAATTTCGTATTCATTATAAATAGCAAAGCTTATATAATGAGGGTGATGCGTTACAGTTGACACCTGTGTCGGCCTAAACTGAATTTCAGCGGTTGAACTGCCTTCTAGTGTCAAAGCGCAACAGTGTAGACAAGTGGGTATTGTTTTCGCACTGCTCGAATGCTAAGTATGCACTGCCTATCCACTGAAACTCTTGATAAAACTGTTGATATGTACCTTGTATGCAGGTTTTGGCAATGTTCAGGGAAAAACTTCAAGTTGATTCTAACTGCTTTTTGAGGGAGGAGATTTGGAGATTTTCGACGACAGGTTCGTCGCACGTGCACTGATAGTAGCACCAACTAAATAGATAACTAAAAACTTGTTTCGTGTTATTCAATGCTTCGCATTTATAATAAAAGTACGATTTCAATCAAACAGATACTTCAGCTACACATTTAGCTACATATTTTGACCTCTGCGTTGACCCCGATTGCTGAAACTGTCAAAACACGCCGTGCAAGAACATAACTCAAGCTGAGTTACTGTAGACTTCAGTGGCACGCCCACAAATTCAAGCCACGCGAGCTCCATTTGTTTCAAAACATGAAAACCTATTCTACAGTATATATACACAGTAAACTGTTTTTTTCCAAACGTACGGCGCTGGTACCACGCATGAAATCCCCATTGCGATAAACCGTACAACTGATTGATTGATTGATTGAATTCGCGCTAGTTACGCTAGCAGTGTTACCTGGTACCAGTGGAAAGGCAATCATTAGATGTTTTGATCATGGGTTGTGAACGGAGTGATTATTAGATGTTATAATATATTTCTTTTTTTTTATACAAAGAACGTCGTTTTTTTACGTTTTGACAGCCCAGTAGTAAATGGGTGAATATGCAATATGCAATAGCAAAATAATGTACCAGCAAATTGATTACATTCCTAAAACGTTACTATTTTAAGCATTTTTCAGAAATGCATTTACTAACGATGGAAATTGTCAGATGTGGAATTGCCAGTCAGCATGGTGTTAAAGGCTCTTGTGACTGTTTTCTTTGGCGACAAAGAATCCTGAACTTCTATATAGGTCCTTCTCCTTATGTAAACCTTCTAGCCTGGAGTAACCTTGATTCTCTGTCCTGTAGCCTACCTAGAGCGTGTGCTAACCACCCAGACTTTCACACAACCAAAAACACACACTCAGAAGAACCATAGAAGCCGCATTGAACATAACGTTACCTATTACTCCGATTTGATCTCTCGGTGATTTGTAGAACATATAAGTATGTATTACTTCGATCAAAAGCGAAAAAGAACCTCGCTTTTAAAAATTACTGCATATCTTTTATGCCCATTTTAATTCGGGAGAGTTTGCAATCGGTTAGGAATAATTCAGGACTCAGGATGGATTAGTCAGTGGGTGACTAGACGTTGGGATGGTTGCGAGTGATTGGGAGTAGAAAGTATTCGGGGTTAGAGTGGTGTGTACTTGCTGGGAAATGGTTGGGACATGATTGTCAGTGTACCTTGGTCCCTTAACCCAGTATTCACGGGTCGTGGGGGAGGGGGCATTGCATGGTGGCGCTGTGAATCAGTTTTCTCTATTACATTCGGTCCTGTTTCAGCGGGAGCTGCAAAGCTTTTTCCTTGATGTTGTCGACCCACCTTTTCTTCTGCCTTCCCCTTTTCCTTGCTCCATTCACGGTTACTTGATTGATGACTTTGGACAGTGCATTTGACCTCGTTTCCTTCTCTCCACAATGAAAAGATAGGCGTGACCCAAAACTGGACTGTCTGTTCCTAACCTACAAAAACCATGGTTAGCTAGCAGTCAGTGGAATGACCTCAATGTGTTTGAGGGTTTCAAGACACCATTCACCATTAATGGACAATATGGTATAAACAATAAGAAAAAAAACAGTCACTCTCAATTTGTCTGCTTAACACCTTTTATCTTCTGATAATGAGATTCAGGGGAGCTGGATAGTTCTAGTCAACGCCTATCAATCACCACTAATGTGAATACATAACATTGTTTAAACAATACGAAAAAATCACTCTCAGTTTTTCTACTTACCACATTTTGTCTTATGATAATGAGGTTAAAGGGAGCTAGAAAGTTCTAGCCTGGTAGCCATACCATTGGGAGTTACCGCGACTTAGAAATATAGCATTACTATTGTACGTACGTATCCGCTCTAGTCTGATAATCCATATTGGAGTCACCAATGCCAAAAAAAAGTGCAGGCACCATCCACCAGATACTAGATCAGAGTGCAAACATAAATGAAGTGTTCAAACAATAAAACCTAAAAGGCACACATTCTAAACGTATTGTAAAACAATTATTTCTTATAGTCTGGCAACAAGTAATACAATTTGTCAAAGGACACCAAGTGCCGCCATACCTCTAGGATACCCATTTAATACAATGAAAAAAGCTAATGTTCTGATAGTACAACAAAGCTCATGTTACTATCATCTGTGCTTAGCAAAATGAAAACTAAAGTTGGACAATAAATCTCACACACACATATATTGTTTTAATGTACTATACGGTACTCATTCAGTTAGCTAGCAGTCTATTTTCTGAAGCTTATCGACTTGGCGATATTTCATTGTTAAGAAAGACAATTAAACAAGGTACTACATGCAGAAAGGCTGTTAGTGTCCAAGCAGGTGTTTGGGGGCAAAATCGTGCCGTTTTCCTTCGATCCTGTTTGTTGATATCACAACTCTTTACTCCTTCTACATCTCCTTCCACATCGACAGGTCCATCTTGGGCAGAATCTCAGTGCACTTCACCCTGTCGTTCCCAGGTTGTGTGTGCTGCAGGAAGACGTTCGGTTGGATGTCGGTTGTATCCGTGTTGTCGCACAGGATACTGGCCAGGCTGCGATTCTTGATCTCCTTAAGTTGGCCTGAAGAAACAGGTGAGAGAAAGTCACGGTGGTTTAAAGAATAAAAGTCTCAAAGAAAATACGTCTTTGCTGCTATAGACTCGTTACTCTATACCAAATCTTCACGAGCCCAACAGCTATTTATACAATGCAGAATCTTGACCATAGCATGCCAACATCCACTTTCATTAGAGTTTGAAATCCAATTTTCTTCTGTCTTTTGTAGCTATCTCACTTCCATGTGTCTGGTTATGAGCGTAGCTTTGACTAACCTTCCGAAAACTGTCCGGGATTCTCGAACCAGAAGCGGTCCCCCTTGCGGATGTCATGGAACTGCATGCCAATCAGACAGGCGAAGGTCGGACCCACGATACCGCCCGGTACGGACTTCTCGGCAAGACCACCAACAAACAGGTCGATGTCGTCCACGTCTCTGCAAGATGTTAAAGAAATGAAATGCGACACGTTCGTCTCACATCATTCCGTCAATGACATCGTGCGATCGTCATACGATCGCAAAGTGAAGGCATTTTTAAGGTAATCTTGCACATGTCGGAATAACATTCAGCTGTTTTGTTACGGAAAATGTCGTATTACATGATTGACGGCGGTAGGTTCTGTCACAGTCTGCAGAATTAGGCATCAAAATCGTACAAATGTGGCGGCTCTTTTAGATATAAACAAAAGCGACATAACCAATAGTCCTGTCACTCCTAGTTCCCAATTCTCACGAGAGTCAACATCTATTTCCCTTGCTACGACTGTCCATGAACAGAACAGAACTTAAGTTATAACGTTATATCAATCATCACCTGTATAGGGTCTGAAGCTTTTCCCGGGTGGTTGCGTCAGGGATTTCAGGTGAGAGGTCGTCAAACCTCGGTGCCCGGTGGAGTTTACACTTCTCCCTAAATGCGTTGTAGCCGGGCAGTCCATGGTCCCTTCCCCGTTGAATGTTAATGGCTGCCAGGTCAAAGCTGATATTGGGTATTTTAGGACACTCGAACAGGTGCTTCGTCAGGCCCGAGACTATGAACCGGTCGAAGTCCTGACGGGACTGGGCGGTTAGCCCCCGTAGAATGGAGTCCGGGCCGCCTTGGTCATCGTCTAAAATATATGATGGGTTGAAGAAGCTAAAGGCCAGATTTATTGGGTGCTGACTGTTGAGCCGGGCATCCGGAAAGCCCTTCGAATAGCGGTCGAATTCATTCTGAACCATGCTGTGGCCGAAACGGTTGGCTGCCGTGTTGAACGCGTTATAGATGCCAGGGTTCACGGTTTTGTCGTACCCCTGGAAGTACTTATCCGGCTGGGTGAGGGTCAGGACAAACTTGGTCATGAAGTCGGGTCCCAGAACTAGAGGAAGATAATCGCCGTACGCTATCTTCTGAAACAACGCGCCAACGATCTTTCTGGCCTCGAAAAACACCCGATCGGGTCCCCATTTCGGGCTGTTGAGTGTGTTGAGCTTCCTGGCGATCCGGTTGTGTTCTCGCATGAAGAGGGTGTGCAAGGAGGTTAACCCCGGATTCTCGTTCGCTCGAATGTCTCCTGCCCGTGAGCACTTGTGAACATCGTCGGTGAACCCCTCACAACTCATAGCAAATTTGTCGTTGTCCACGGCCTCTGGTAGGAGTTCCTTCTTACTGTTGCCAGAGTTTGATCTGGGCGTCAGTAGAAACCCTGACGAGAGAAGGTGACTGATTTGAGTGAATACCTAGCCTTTCCATCCTCTCATCCCAGGCACCCACTTGTATATGTCAAGCAATGGACCTGGCATACGGACCTGCCGCTCTTTCCGCTGCGTTAGCCATGGTCAGTCATCAGTCAAAAAGACCCCCCCCCCCCAGCCAATCACGTTGCATATTGACCATAAATAGCGACGTGATTGCCTAGCAATTCTCCTTCCAACAACAGGAGTGAGAGTGTCTGATTGGCTGTTGTCTGGCCAGGGTTACACGCACGGAGAAGGATATTGCAGGCCAGTACGCCAGGGTTGTTGCTTGGTCTGGCATGAGAAGATGGTGTAACGATGGGCCGACCAAATTGAATGGCCCAGAAGTCCATACACGACTATATGGTGCCGTCATAGTCTTATTATTCATATTAACTAAAACTGCTAGATTACTATGTCTATGGATTTCTTAAACGCACATAACATGTCCTCTTTGCGGTTCAGAAATCAAGACGACGCCTCTAATCCCAGGCTCGTACATGTCAAGTAACGGCGTATCAGCCAGTCCTTTGCACGGTTGCTTTAATTCGTTATAGTTGGCTAGTAAACCACGTCGCAACCTACAGTCAAGAGGCAACATGATAATACATGGTAATTCCCCCTTCAACAGCAGTAAGCGGAGTATGTGATTGACCGACGGCCGGCCAGAGCTAACGCAGCGGGAAGAACAGATCGCGGGCCGGTATGCCAGGGCCGTGAGCTTGACATGTACAAGCGGTGGACATGACATGAGGAGATGCCACCTACCGTGCCTGAGGTCATCCATGTCTTTCTTCGTGAGCCCGTAGACATTGGAGGCGTCCAAGAAGGAAGTAATCTGGTCGAACTGCTGGCGTGGACCCATGCACCCTCCGTCATTTTCTACTTTCGGACATGGGACAGAACGGGTGAACTTTAAACAGGTCCTTCCACGAAAGTCCGGGTCACCATGGGGAATATCAATGTTGAAACATTGAGGATCACTGGAGCCACAAGAACAGGTAGCGTCTGTGGAATTAAAGTGTAGAAAAAGAGAAATGATCAATCATCCATGCCACGTAACATTGCACAAAAATTATTGTCGAGAATTACGATTGATCAACTGCTTCTATCAATAACTTTAAGTTAGTTCAAAATCAATTTGAGTAGGACGTGACTTGTCCACGTGACTTGTACATTCCCACTTAATCACGTTTAATCACGTTTATCACGTTTAAATCACGTTTAAGTCACGTGTGACACGAAGTACGTGACGTCTTATAACAGTTATGTACTTTACATCCCATATGAAGTTGATTTAGGAAAAACGTCGCGTATATACTAAGTAGCTCGTGTATTCTTGATACCGGTGTATTTGTCAGGGCAAAGTCAATGAAAAGTTACTACCAACCTGAGACAGGCGACATCGTGATTTCGTGTGACGTGAACTGTCCAAACTGCATCAACATGAGGCTGGTTTCATGATTTGATTTCCGCAGATCTTCATGCATAACACGGCTGACATGGCGGGCTTTGGGAAGGGACTTGCCGTCCAGGCCGGTAGTGCGTGGCGCATTATCTATAGAGGCCCAAGAGACAAGGAGTTGGACAATACAGACGTCGACAGCCAATCGCGTTGCCTCTTGACTTAAGCGACGTGATTGGCTGGTAACGTTCCCACTGGCTGGCTGGCGCTAACCGAAGAATCACATACATGTACAGGTGGACCTAACATGAGAGGCTGTGCACACAATGAAAGGCATTGAAGCCATGCCACGTTTAAACTGAAAAGTTGGTTGCAGAACGCTACATTTAGATATCAAGCTACGTTATCACCAATGTCCCCAGTAAAAAGAGCATAGAAGATGAGCACACCCTAATTCTTCATACATCGTAGGAGTATGTCCGAGACTTCAACAATGGCTTGAACAAAAAAATGCACTTATTGTGTCGCCAAAGAAAATCCAAGTCAACGCAGTTATAATTACAGTGTAATAATTATAATTATGTATCAGTCACATACCATTTCCGTATTGTGGTTCGAGCAGTCTTTTCATGCATTGCTGGGTGCTTCCCCACCAACTCTTGTCCTCGTTGTTTCCACAGCCGTCTGCTGTCCGGAACTCTTTGCCGTCTTCCATATGTTGCAATTCCTCACAATCTATGCTGACACACAACTTGTTGATGATAGGGGACTCCACTTTGCTCAGTTGCTCCAGGGTGAAGTGTTCAGGACTGCATAGGAATAGTTTCATTCAAATCAGTTAACTCCGCCGTTAGTGACTCATCACCAACCAGACAGATTTAAAGGCACACCTGGCGAAAACTGGCTTCAGTGTACGTATAACTCCCTATTTAGAAAAAATGTCGAAAGAACAATATTTGATGATTTTCTATTTCCATGCTTCCCCTCATACTGCTACCTTGTCGTGGTGGGGAGTGCCTTGAGGATCCTGTGAGCTATACCGGCGGGGACTTTCATGCCCCTGGCAGGTCTAACCATGCCGGGCAGGCTACGGTTGAGAGGTCAGACGAAAGGCAGTACAACAGTCTGGCAGATGGAGTTCGTCACCCATGGCAGGTAGCCATCCGCACCTAACTCGTGAGAAAGCCCTTCCCAGAGGAATTAACGACCGTCTTATGGTAATGAGGTTACCCCTGACAGGGAACACGCATTTGACTCTCATCAGTATTCCCCTCCTATAAGCAACGTACAAGAGCAGAAAGAAGAATCTATGAGAAACGCTTGTTGCAAATTGTACGTAAACATGGCAAGATGTTGCTTTTGAGAGATTTCAACGCTCGCGTGGGCAGCGACTTCCAAGCATGGCCAGATGCCATTGGAACCCATGAGATAGTGAGGGAGAACTCAAACACTCACACTCATACTCTGTTCTGAGCATGGCTTCACAGTCACAATCACACTGTACCATCTACCAGACATCCACAAGGTCACTTGGATGCATCCCCGCTCAAAGCGATGGCACCAAATTAACTTTATAAGAAGAAGACGACAAGACATTCGAGATGTGTGTATCACAAGGGCAATGACATGAGAAGGCTGTTGGGCTGATCACAAGCTGGTGCGATCAAACTGACAAAGCTCTCTTTCTTAACTGGCCGTGCACGTAATATACACATGAGGAAGAGAGATAGCATAAAGAAGAAGCCTGTCGTCTGAAAAATCTCACATCCAGAAACAGCTAGGAAGACACCTCCTGGACAGTTCTTTAACAAAGTTCTTCCGCGTGGGTTGTGGCTAATGTCAGTTTAGGCCTAAAATAAGTTTGGCTACTGTCACCTTTACGAAGGTAAGGAATGATAAAAACATCACCATACGTGTGCATTGTACAAACACACACAATATGACACAAATATAAAAACATATGCATTCATGGACGTTGACAAGACATGTGTCTTGAATTTGATGTTGTGGCAAAATACCCATTTTCTCCCTTTATTATTCTACCCCTTCCCTACAACCAAGAAATTAGTAAGGATGGTGTGTTTATTGGTAGTGATCTTCTTATGTTTTTCGTAAGAATCGAATGAATGAATGAATCTATCAATTAATTAATCAATTAATTAATCAATCAATCAATCAATCAATTAGTCAATCAATCAATTGTTTATTTGTCAGAAAAGGCGTGGAAGCCAATGGCTGAATTTTGCCCTCTTTACACAACAAAAAAGTATTGCGGCGCTACACCATGGATATAAGACTTAGGCACCCATGGATATAAGGCCATAATATGCATGTCACCTGTTCATGAGGTTCTTGGCCACCTTCTCCAAGATGGCAGCTGATCGACTGAGCTTGATTGTTTTGGGCGTGGAACGGCGCGTGGCTGTCATGTCACACGGACTCTCGCTGTGAGTCACGGGAACCACCTTAGCTTGTTTGGGTTCTACAGATGAAAAGAATAGAGTCAGGTCCACTGACATAAGGCCCTTTACACGAGAGGCTGAATGAGCCGAGATTGCCGTCTGAATGAAAGAAAATTCTTTGTATATTAGTAGACTGGTTTATTGAGCAGTTTCTTGAAACTCTCACTGCATTCCAGATATTTGTACCTTTTCTTGTGGCCGTCACGGTCGAATGTTCTTATCATGCTAACAACTTTCGAGGTGGTCGAGAAATATCGAATGGTATTCAACGTGTAGTCTACCTGCAGTATGGCCGCATTGTACGGTATTTCGTCATCATTCGAAACATTCTATCTCGTTCGATTGTGAATCGGCCGGCCACAAGAATGGGCACAAATATTTGTAATGCAGTGAGAATTTCTAGAATGCACTTCGAATACCCAGGAATACAGAAAGAATTTTCATTCAGATGGCATTCTCAGTCGTGTGAAGGGGTATAAGGTCCATTTGCAATTCTCAGCGGAATGTGGCACGAATGTGCAAATTCTTCATTCCATGTGGTTCTGCGATTCCTGCTGATTCGGTTTCAGTGTGAAACAGGCATTATAGTTACCTTATGATAAATTCCAATGAGTTCAAGAGCTATCTGCCATCGAAAAATCATGGCCATATACAGCTTGTCTTGGATATAAGATATCCAGACGGGAATTCCTGCCGCAGTACGAAAGAAGGCAATGATGAAGATAGATGAAAATCACATAAGACAAGAATTTGCACTGGAGTTATGGAACCCGTTTTTTTTAATCTGAAGATTTAGATAAGACGACAGCTTATGTAGTACAGTAGAGTTGACACCCATGAAGTTCTTCTACGCAAAGTAGAGCTTTGTAGAGAATAGTTAATACTCTACACATGACACAAACTCACCTTCCTCACAAAAGACCTTGTTATCCGTTCGGACACAGTGGGCGTTATCCAATTCCTTGGTTGCCATGGCGACGGCTTCCTGAAGCTGTTCTTCAGTTGGGACGTGCCCAATAACCATGACAACCATGGCCAGTAGGACTGTCAACAAACTGAAAGAAAAAGAGGTTTTATGGTGATGCTGATTGATGCCACAAGGAAGGAGTCATTTTTCCATTTCTTTTGCGCCTCAGTTGACTGTATAGTCATGAATACATATTAAAGATATCCGTGACATCCAGCTAATGGATTCATTATGGAGTTTATGTTTTACCCTGCGTTTGTGTGTGTGTGTGTGTGTGTGTGTGTGTGTGTGTGTGTGTGTGTGTAACCAAGATATCTCAAGAACGGCTGGGTGGATTGGTTTCATACTTGGTGTGTTGGTGGGGTGTTGACATTTGGGATGTAGATAATTTTCAGGGTCATGACAAAGTGGGGCAAGTTTCAGCCCCCTAACATTTAATTTTGGAACTGCAGGTGCGTTTTTGCCAAGATAATTCGAAAGAGGATAACTGCAGATTGCCATCATTTTAGGCATGCAAGTAGCTTAGGCAAAGATGATATATATTTTATGCAAATGAGACTTGATTTGCATAATTAATGAGGAAATTGTATACAGTCAAACCTATCAATAGCGGTCATTTAAGGGACTTCAGAAATGTGGCCACTATAGACAGGTGGCTACTGTAGAGAAAATGTTGATCAATTGACCCCAAGCAATATTAAAGTTACACGTGATTTCAGTACCCACTAATCTTTCTCACCAAGTAACATTGTCTCGATCGCTTCAGAATTCAACTTACCCTGCCAAAGTCAAATCTAAAGAAAATGACTGATATGCCATAGGGAAAAGTCTTGCACTCGTTCAAGGCAGGCGCACCTTTCGCTACCGCCAAAGTGACCCTGTTGGGAACTCCAAATCCTAGCAAACTACGATTTTAACACAGCACAGGGTGACATACGGCCGCCGTGTAGTTGCAATAGGCAGTGTCTCTGTATCGGGACCGGAAATCGTATGACCGTGGCCGCGTTGGACAGGTGGCCACCATAGACTATTTCTTAATGCTTAGGTCAATGGGAAAAATCCAAGGGACCGAAAAAAGTGACCGCAAAGGCCAGGTGGTTGCTGTGCAAAGGTGGCCGCTAATACAGGTTTGACTGTAATACTATTGTTTTCAATTAAATGAACTTCAATAAATGTAACACATGTAAATTATAATAGGTGGAGCATAAGCAGATGCCAATTATGCAAATGAAACTGATTTGGATAACATATGCAAAAATAGCAAAACCGATTATGATTAATGATGGGAAGTTTATACATGTCAAGGATTAACATCACCATACATAAATCATGAAAATGTGTAAGTCATTTGCATAAAATCTGCAAAAGCTTTTAATATTTCATGGAGATATGAGGTCGCGAAACTCTACTTGTGAATGAGGTCGAATCCTCCATAAGAGTCGCCATACATCTGCTTGGAAATAATTACATATTGCTTGCTCATTCAAAAACATAGAGACTTCCCTCCGGCGTGCGCAACCAACTCTGACCCTTTTGCTGAGCTTTACAGTCGTTTGCAGGCATGCCTGGGGCTGCCTCAACATTTAGTATTGTTTGGTGTTCACTGGTCCTCTTTTGCGGTTTGCTTACCACCGGAACAAGTGCGATTAAGGGAGGGGAGGGTGCAATTCTTTGGATCTGGGGAGGGTCATGGAAAAATGGGGAGGAGGGCCATGGAATTGTCCTTTGCGAATCGATTATACCTCCCTAGCTTCCGACAGTTTTCTCCTTTCTTTCCAACTTGTTGCCGCTCAAAATGAAGGAAATTTCGTGTTAGGGGGTCAAGAATTAAAAACCTTAAACATTTTTTTCTCGTAGAAATGTCATTAAACCTAGGTTAGTCTGCTATCAAATTTTGTCCATCAAAATGTAAGAAATAGTGTTTCAGGGATCAAAATTTCCAAATTTTCCCGAAACTCCATTGCGGCATCTCGCGCCTTCGGTGCTGCACTTAGCTTAGTCTGCAAGCACAGTATGTCCCTCAAAATAGAGTAACTAGTGTTTCAGAATGTCTCAATTTCAAAGTTCCCGGGGGAAGCATGCCCCGGACACCCAAATTTTGAAATCTCTACCCTCCAGAACACGATTTCGTACATTTTGGAACTGTTGAACGGTCTTTCCTGCATTTTGGGTGACAAATTTGCTAATAGAGTAAAATAAATTGAATGATCTTTTTCTATTGGTTAAGAAATACGCAAGGCCTAGGGTTTTAGTTTGACTTTTGGGGCGACAACGCCCCCAACATTTGAGGGGGGGGGGCATTGTTGGAGAGAAAGGTGTGCTGTCCCATTCCGGCGAGTGACGGCGATTGGATGGTCTGTGGCCTTGGTTGGTTTTGATGTGCTAATCATTCAAGAAAGTTTCATATGCGCCACGATGACAGCTAGATGATTACATATCCAAATATTTCATCACATTCCCCTTACGCACATGCGCGCACACAGACAATGCTCTATTGTCTATGATTCTGCTCCGTCTCGACAAACACACCCATTTTGTTGGGTCGAATATTTCTAAGAGGCAGAATCGTGTGTTTGACGGGAGCGAATGAGGTCTTAAGAGTAACTTAGGCTTTAGATGTGTGACATTTCGACTGCATGGGTAACAGGGTGTGATGCCGAGTCAAGCCATATTGAGCGCCTGAGGCCCTAAGCGTTGTAACAGAGGTCCGGAGAAAATCTGACATCTTTGTCCTCTGAAGCTACTTGCTGCATTTTGGGCGACAAACTCACACAACCAAATGGAACCAAGGGGTAAAAAAGGGCAGGTGCAAATAATCATATGATATATGCACGAGTTACGGTCATAGACCCATCCTTTCCCTTAAACTATGTCTGTGTTGTCTTCACGTTGTGTCGTTGGGATCAGTCATCGGTAAACGTGCACGTAGTCGGTGCGTTTCGGGGGTTCCACAATGAAAGCACTTGACCTGTTTATCCTGATGGTTGGATTTTTCCGCCGCGGTGACGCAAAGTTTCCGCGGGTGTGCTCCAGTGATGACATATTGGAGAGTAAGGTGTGCTGTCCCATTCCGAATGGCTTCACCGAGCCGTGCGGCGGGTCTGGGCGGGGACGCTGCGCCGATACCCCCGACCCCACCGTAGAATACCCCGCCTCGAAGTACGCGTACCAAGTGGACGTTAATCGGGGTAAGAAAGCGGTGCCGTCACATTCGTTGTGGGCTGTCGTGCGATTTTATGCAGTAGAAATTTTAAGGAAAACGTGACAGGACTGACCGCCGAGAGTAATCAACATGTGTCCGTAGGATACAAGCCTTCCTGAATTAATTATGGTTTCTATTGTGGGTTACGGTGTTTCAAAAACATTGCATTACAGTCATTCGACTCTTTCATTTACTATAGTCGTACATTTGTGACTCAATGTACGTTTTGTGTGCGTTGTAGCTCCATGTAAGGCCTCAAATGGTGATGAAACATACTCTAACCAGAGAACGGTTACAAGAGAAAGAAAAGAACACTTGTTATCGGAAGAAGCCTTAGTCTCACCTGACGTGCATGATGCACCGCGTACCGGTATCTTTCTGCAACAGAAGAACTGGAGCAGGGATGTCTCGGCCTCAACTAACTCCGTCTCCACACGCTTACAGTATATCTAGTGACGGTGATTGGACGGCAATCTAGTGTGACCGTCTGGTTGCCGACTTGACATTTCAAATGGGTATGTTTGTCGAGACGGAGCAGAACCATAGACAATAGATCATTGTCTGTGTGCGCATGTGCGCAAGGGCAATGTGATGAAATATTTGATAATCATCCAGCTGTCATTGTGGCGCATATGAAACTTTCTTGAATGATTTTAGCACATCAAAACCAACCAAGGCTGTTGGGTCTGATATTTCTAAGAGACAGAATCATGTATATGACTGGAGCGAAAGAGGTCTTAAGAGTAACTTAGGCTTTAGATGTGTGACATTGCGACTGTGTAACAGGCTGTGATGCCGAGGCAAACCATGTTGAGCGCCTGAGGCGCTAAGCGTCGCAACAGAAGTCCGGAGAAAATCTGAAATCTTGGCCCTCTGAAACGCTACTTGCTGCGTTTGGAGCGACAAACTCACACAACAAAATTGGACCAAGTGAAAAAGGGCAGGTGTAAATGTAAGGTGGTATAAGTGTACACTTGTCGTAAGGTCGCGGTACGGTCGCATACCGAAGAATTTCTTCATGTAGTCCTGCATACATTGTACAAAAGTTTGATGTCTTGTTACGACTGTCTAAGATCCTTGTCGAATTTTGGTTCTGTCACAGCCTGCTTGAAAATTATGTGACATCAACAAAATCGTACGACGGCCCACGAACAATGTGATCGAGCCCGATGAGTCGTATGTAAAAGGTTACAATTATCATGCCTATCACCACACCTATTCTGTTCAAGGGTCATGCGACGGATTTCGACCCCTGCGATGAGTCCAATGGTTGATACTGTCAAAAATGCCGTCCTACAAGAATACAACTCAATTAATCAACGTTGTATTTCTATATAATCATCGTGTTAGAAGCATTACATAGGAAGCGTTCCGGAGAAAGTAGATAAACGGTTTTGACTGTCGTTTGAAATACGATGCGTATTGATGCATTTGTAATATAGTCACGTTCTGGCGGAGGGCTGTTCTCACCCACTAAACAGGTTCCTGGCGCCAAAGGTGGGTTAACGAAATAAATAACTTGTTTCGTGTTATTCAACTGTCCTTCTTTATCCTCCGACAGATGTCACAACAGCAACAATAAAGTACAGTTAGCCAAATAGGCTTTCTAACGTTATAGATATAATCGTCGTTTTTTTTTCCTACAACGCACGGCGGAATACTAGTCTACAAAGTATGAACCAAAAATACAGATACATACTGCAAAGCCATGTGGAAGTGGAGAGAGGTAATGCTACATTTTCCCAAGTTTGAAGTGCCCAAGTTTGTAATTTTTTCCTACCCTTACACCGACTTCGCAGAAAGGACAGATGCACCTTAGAAGTAAGCACGGAGCACATGTTGGGTACATGCCACAGTGCCTTCTTCAAAATCGAGGTACATGTGTAGCGCTACTGAAGATTATAAAGTGGTGAAAAGGCAAAGTCAACGACCTCATTGTTAGAATTGTACGAACAATTACCTGGCAATTTTTTTAATTCAATGTGAATACCGAAGGGTCTTCTTACAATATCACCTATGATTTTATCACCAATCTGTCCTAATATGAAAGAAGTTTAAACATGGTTTTCATTGCCACCTGTATGCACGGCTTTGTGCTTGTCTTCTCGTGGCACGAAAAAAAGTGACAGTGGACCTCATTATCATTCACACAGCCAAATGGGACCAATGGGTCAATAAAAGGGCAGGTACAAATACTGTATGCACGATTTACAGTCTAAGACCCATCCTTTCCCTTAAGCTATGTCTGTGTTGCCTTCACGTTGTGTCGTGGGGATCAGTCCTCGGTAAACGTGCACGTAGTCTGTGCGTTTCGGGGGTTCCACAATGAAAGCACTTGGCCTGTTTATCCTGATGGTTGGATTTTCCCGCCGCTGTGACGCACAGTTTCCGCGGGTGTGCACCAACGATGCGTCATTGGAGAGTAAGGTGTGCTGTCCCATTCCGAAGGGCTTCACCGAGCCGTGCGGCGGGCCTGGGCGGGGCCAATGCGCCAACACCCCCGACCCCACCGTGGAAGACCCCGCCTGGAAGTACGCGTACCAAGTGGACGACCGGCGCCACTGGCCGACGGTGTTCTTTAACAGGACCTGCGCGTGTGAAGGCAACTTCAGCGGGTATGACTGCACAAGGTGTACCTGGGGATACCGTGAGCCGGACTGCAAGATAAAACAGAAGCCAGCTGTGCGCAGAAACATTCGGGACCTTAGCGCTCAGGAGAAAAAGACGCTCCAGCGCTACTTTGACCGCGCGAAGAACACAATCAGCGATTTCGTCTACGCTCTTGAGTTCAAAGATAACATCGGGGGAAGCGAAGACTTCGCCAATGTCTCAGTATGGGACTTCTTCGTGGCGACGCATTACTACGCCAGCCGTGACACCATGCCACCCGCCATTACAGGTATTGATATCTAATTGATGTGCTTTATCATTTCAATCATACAAACTCGGCAGATTCACAGTGTACTGATTTTCACTAGTGCTGTAACTAAGAATGAAATTGATTAACTCATTGTTCATGTGTCAACATACCATCATCAATTAGAATTAGTCATTTACCATATTTTGATAAACGAAATCAGACTATAAATGATACCAGTCAAGTTTTAACGGTAAAACCACACTGACACGATTTTATGGATGCCATCCGTGCGCACATCAATTTTTGGCGGTTTTTTTTTTACAGAGAAGAGATGTGTCATTCTTGTCAGTGTCAGTGTGGCCTAACTGAAAATAAAAGATATAAATTGATATTGCATTTAACGGGTATAAAAGCATTCCTTTTTTTCAAAGAACAAATTTCATCTTTCCAATTTTTATATCAAACCTAACAGACATCTGTGCGAATGAGTCGGACTGCATCCTGGACTTCGCGCACGAGGGTGTCGGATTTCCCACCTGGCATCGCGCGTACCTATTGGAGTTTGAGCGGGCCGTGCAGGAGGTCAACGACGATCCCGACTGGACCGTGCCGTACTGGGATTGGAGCGCGGCGGAGGACAACCAGTGCGACATCTGTACCAACGAGTACGTCGGCAAGAACGATGAGGACGGAAAACTGGAACCGGAGTCTGTCTTCGCCAGCTGGTGGACCATCTGCGAACATCTAGCCTCGTTCGAAAATGCCACCCACAGGAACCACACCAAACCGTGCAATGTGACCAAAGTGACAGGAACGCTGAAGAGGAACCCCGGGAAAGCGGACCAGGCCATGTTCGGGAAGCCAATGGCTCACCTGCCCCTGGCGACCGAGGTGGACTTCGCCCTTCGTTTCTCCACATACGACACGCCTCCTTACAACAGAACCTCCAACTGCACCTTCCGGAACCTGCTGGAGGGATATGCCGACACCAGCACCGGCAAGTACCGAGGGACCATGTAAGCAGAATTAACGTTATTTCTACTTTTTATCAAGCTTTATTTTGATAACCGCACGATATAAATCGCACTCGCGCAGTCTTGTTGAAAGGCCAACATGCCACCATAATTAATTAGGTTTGTCTCGTCTTTGCCATGCCTGGGGCAGATCTATCTGTGACGTCTTGTTCAGTTAAACAAAACAAAACAAAACAATGGGTATACGTATACGTGCTGGTACGAGGTGTTGTAACCCGTACTTTAACAGAATATGTTAGGAAGGCCTCCATGAAATATTCAGTGAAATTTCGTTATTTGGTAGTACATTGGGTCGATCTCTGGTGGGCGTGTCTGTCTGAAGGCTGCATGCGGCCCGGCCTTGTAGTAAATATATTTCTTCTTCTTTCTCTTCTTGCGAGGCATTTGGCTACATACTAACCAATTATCAAAATATTGTCTCTATGTATTTGCCATGCCTGGGGGCAAATCTATCTGTGACGTCTATGTCTCCGCGTGATATGCATTTGAACGGGAATGATACGCAAAACTTCCGCGACCTAATACTTTCACCAAAAGATGTCAACCTTTACAGATGACTTATTCTAAAAGTTTCTCGTTGATTATGCAACTAATATTCTATTTAACATAAACCGTTCAGTCGATGGCCGTCTCTACCCAAGTTACACAGGGTTTCCAAAAGTATGAAGGTCTTATCTTAGAAAAGAAGCCTATTCAAAAATTTTTGGCGAGCAGGTATCCTACGGCAAGCTCAGCAAGGACATTTCGCGTGGAGCAAAATGGCAAAAGCCCGCTTGATTTTGACATTCAGTACTTTCAGTACACATCGTGAAAGCATGGCCTATCAATCCTTTTGACTTTGGGAGCTTTACGCAAGAGATGTCAGAAAAGTTACCACTGCGATGGCAATCCTGCTCAGTACGAGAGGAACCGCAGGTTCAGACATTTGGTTCAGGCGCTCGGCTGATGAGCCAGTGGTTCGAGATTATGACTGAACACCTCAAAGTCAGAATCCCGCCCAGAAAACAACGATACGGTGGGGTTGGCCAACAAAACTGAGGATTGGCGAAGTCGCATTACACTATCGTATTGAGGTCACCTGACTGGCAGCTTGCTCGAGACCCTTGCGATTTAGCCCCGCCTATTGTAAGCTCCTCGCATTTCAGCCCATGGCTGCGAAGAGAGAGTAGTCGGCCTAGCAAATAACAATAACCAATAACAACACCACCGATAGCTACTTGAAGAGTAATGCATTATAATGCTTTTAAATAGGGCCTTCACACTGAAACCGAATCAGCAGGAATCAAGCAGAACTAGCCGAAATGTAGTATTTGCAAAATTCGTGCCACATTCGGGGCCATTCCGAGTGGGAGTTCAAAATGGTCCTTATATCCCCTTCACACGAGAAGGAATGATCCAAAATGCCGTCAGAATGAAAATTATTTTCTATTCATGGGAATTCGTAGTGTATTCCTGAAATTCGTACTGCATTCCAGATACTCCTTTGGCCACATTCAGGCAGGATTCGAAGTGGCTTGCCGTTTCGGTTCTCCATCGAATGAGATAAGAATGTTTCGAATAATGTTGGAATGCCACAGAATGCAGAGGGACTGCAGTTAGAATAGTTAGAATACACTTGGAATGCCATTCGATATTTCTTCACTTCGAATGCACCTCGACAGTTTTTGACATGTCAAAAACTTTCGAGCTAGCCAAAGGAACGGGGACGAATATCTGGAATGCAGTACGAATGTTTAGAATACAGTACGAATTGGCAGGGATTGCCAGGAATAGAAAGGAATTTTCAATCTGACGGCATTCCGGCTCATTCGTGCTCTCGTGTGAAGGGGGCTTAATCGCTCAATTGAGGATTCTTTGAGGATTCCTTGTGGTAGCACAAAAAACTGCAAACACTGAAATCTGCACTGAAGAACACTGCTTGAAGTTTACCGACCGACGACGCCGGTCTGACATTAAGACTTTGACAGAACTTCTGCAAATGTCACTATCCAGCTACAACTATGCCATTGACTAATGATGTAGCTAAATATCGCTGAACTCTGGGTTTCCCTCCATGCTCAGAACATACGACAACAACACACAGGTCCCTGGAGCTCACACCCTGCACAACCACGTGCACCTTTACCTGGACGGCACGATGTCTAACGTCCCCTCCGCAGCGAACGATCCCACCTTCTTCCTGCACCACTGTAACGTCGACCGCTTGCTGGAAACGTGGATTCGTCGATATGGGTGAGTGGCCTCTTATAAATCTTAGGGGAAGTTTCTATTTTCGAAAGTGTGTTCATTACTATATCAACATTTATCCAGAACCACCAGCAAGCCAAGGACTCAGATCAGCCAGAGAAAGTTTGATTGATTGATTGATTGATTGATTGATTGATTGATTGATTGATTTGTCATTTAGGGCCATGGACTCGGCTCAGCCATTGACAGGTGCCAAACCCGGCCAAAACCGCTATGAGCACATCGTGCCGTTCTTCCCACCATACAGCCACGCTGACATGTTCAAACGGTCCACAGAGTTAGGCTACGACTACCAGGAGCTTTACAAAAAGGGTACGATGTTTTCTTCTATTCGGCGGACTGAGTAGGATATTTACTTCCATGCACTTGGCTTGTGGTCAGACTTATATCTAAGCTATTGTGGTATTGTATCTGATTGTGCAAGGGTTATCGACCTCAATTTCCTTCACATGCACTGGCCAAGATATCAATTTCTTTTTCAAAATCACTTGTTAGAATATTTGTTCATTTTACTCTTGATTTTAACTGACCTAACTGATCAGCTTAAATGTGTGCAACGGTCAAACGTGATTGGAAGTTGGTGTTGTCGTCCCTCGTCTTTCATGCAAATGATTGAATAAATGAAGACCTTTATTGTACATTCTACTGCGAAATGTTGTTCATCTTTTATTCTACCTACATTGCAGATCGACATATTCGTTGTTCCAGAGGTGTGTGGTTGTCTCCCGGTTTCAATGTGTGTTTCGTGACAGCTGATTCGCAGTTCTGTAACATCAGTCCTGTGCCGGTTATTGTCAATATTTAGATAATGTTCTTTAATATATAAACAATTATCTATCTCCCATGTAGGGATGTATGGAGAGAGCGACCTGGGAGAATGCAAAGCACCGAAACCAGAGGGCGTGTCTCCGGAAGTGATCGGGATGGGAGTTGGCATTGCGTTAGGGCTTGTGCTTGTTGTCACCGGCGTTGCCGTTCTGTTGTTTATTTGGTGCGGTCCCAAAAAACAGCAATATCATGCCGCAGACACAGGCATGGAGATGTCCGTACGGACATAAGCAGAGCATTTTTACCAAGCCTTCTGGAGGCCTCAGTAATCTCCAGGCAGTTGGTTGAAGGATTTTAAGATTTTCTGATTGTCGGCCCTCTCTGTCTAATACTGTCTGACTAAATAGACAGAGCCATCAGACAATGCTACTATCATTCACCCAACATCTGCTTGACTACTTTGGTGGCTTGGCTAAGATATGTAGGCATCAACGCAAAGCTTATCATATTAACTAGCATATGACTAGCATAGCACTAGACAGAAATGTAGAATGTAAATTTATATGACGCAGTACAGTATATTTTGATGCATACCTAGAGTAAGTTAATTTCTATAAAAAATATCTACTAGGTTTGGATAACGCCACTCTTAAATGCAAAAGTCTACTTTTTTAATTCTTCGAATTCCTTCCTTCTAATGCTAAGTCGGGCAAGCATGATGCAAACACCTATTTTGTGGCAACTTTTTAATTGGTGTGAAATATAGCATAGTATAACATCATATGTATAAGGCATTTGTCCAAGTAAGGTTGGCTTTGTACCAAGTTACTAGTATTCTCATAGGGCTGGTGAAAATACAAAAAGACCACAGGAAACCAAATAAAAATGTTTAAGAGTCTGCAGCAAAAAAAATGATATCTTACATATTGTAAAGGAAATACAATTCACCCATGATAAGCACAAAACAAGTTACATGCATCATAAAGACAGCAAGAAAGATTCAACACCAATAAATCAAAATTATTTCACCTGTTGATTGCAAAGTTGACAATCAGAATAGAAGCTTTGCACAATTTGCTTTTTTGTCATTACAATAGCACACTTATAATTGTGCAAATAGTACAGTGTCAAAGAAAATTTGATACCGGTACCAACCAGAAATTGATTTGTAGACTCATCCAACAAATAAAACATGTCTGGTCTATTTGTGTGGTTGGTAATGAGTGATGTTCACTTTTATTCAGCCTTACTTCTATTATTCATTTACACATAAAATCACCAGGGTTGTTTGATAGTGGAAACATGGCCGACATCTAAAATACATATGTATCGTACTGGTGTGAAGCAATATAACAACAGTGCGAACTGCCATAGACCTAGAATAACCATAAAATAAGTTCTAAATGGTGCCATTTCATCATAGCTGCTGCCTTCAATCAAGCTGAAACCCTTGTGTATTTTGTCAATAATGGAAATTTCATTGATTCTAGCTAGTCTACCGGCAAAATAGATAGAAAGCCGTGAAACTTTTATTTTGGCGTCACTTTTGAAAGAAAACAACGTCAAACTCGAGTTCAGACGCCTGGCAGATTTGTTTCCCCCGTTAATGTAATTGTTGATCACATGTACATCCTGTAGAATATACCCAACGGGCACGCACATTATTCAGTTAGACAGTAGAGTTACACCCAAACAAGCTGTGTCTTGATGTACAAAAAAACAACAATGAGAACTGGATGATCACATTCCACAAGAGTCTGAAAGAGTCCCCAAATGCGAGGGTGCTGATCATGACCACTGTCTGTACAGGATTGCAGTCGACTTTATACTCGAACCAACCTATCTATATTGTCACGTACGGGCTGACGGCTGTTCGCACACGTTGAACAGCTTCGTAGCATAACTAAATACTAGTAGATCACTTGTTTCGTATTCTTCAACTCCACACTTGTGAAAAAAATGTTAGAATCAAACAGACTTAAGTTAGCTGCATTTCCTTCTTTTCTATAACGTGTTGTCGAGAAGTCTACAATGTAGGAAACTTAATAACAGAAAGCAATGTAAAAACAGACCTTTTCCAAATTCTACATTGGGTTTTCATAAAACTTTATAGGTATTGACAGAAGTTTCAATTTCTTAAATTGCTGGCTCAAGGTGACGAGGAACAACTTTTGAAGTTAAAAACGTAACGTTCCCTCTGACGTGTACCCAGGCTGTTTGCAAGAGGCTGCTCTGTGGAACAGGTGAGTGCTGTTTCTCTTGAAGTTGGAACTTCAGTTTCAGCAGTTCAGTACTGTTTGATGTCCTTTAAGTCACGTTCACTTCAATACTAAATCTTAGTTTTGGGCCTTATTTGGGACACCAGATTCTTTTATTTACCTATCTGTCAGTAAACAGTATACTGCCTCAAGGCGTGTTCTGTACTTGTTGTTCCACTGAAAGCTTTGCCTGTTGCGCACAGGAACGTCCGCTCGATTGAGCATCAGAAGAGTAAAATTAAGAAAAAAAAAGAACAAGATCTCCTGTTTTCAATCAGAATTTTTCAAGTTAAGAAACAGCACACTGTGTAAGTGGAGATAGATCCCATTTCGGTCAAAACAGAATTTTGTGGGTCGGTCACTGACTCTTTAAACAAGTGACCCACCCACCCAAATACGTTTGCATTCCAATCCACCCAAACAACGTATTGTCTTGTCTCCAATGTTGTCTTGTCTCTAATGTGGTGGAAGAGCTGCCGTAGCCCGGTCGTCACATTTGACCTGTGATGCAAATAAATCCTTCAATATACGAGTATGTACCATCTCTGCCATCTTTGATTTGGAGGTCACCGTTGACAATAGTGACGTGGCACGCCCGAATGTGTGCATGACTCCATTGAAGGACGCCGTTTAGCAAAAAGTAAAAAAGTAACATAAGTAAAACTATTTCCATACTGTCACGCGAATCACATCGCAAAGTCCATTATATGACGAAGGTGGTGCGATAAGGTTGACACATGTACATGTACCTGCCCAAGGTGCTTTTCAGTGTGAAGTGCCTTTTTGTGTCAGAGCGCAACAGTCTGGACGGGTGGGTGTCTTTTCACTGTTCGCTCCTACCTGAAATCTTAACTAAGACGTTTATCCGTACCTTGTGTTCTGATAATGGAATAGTTTCTATGAGACAAATATTGAAAGAAAGACTTCAAGTTGATTTTACCGGCTGTTTGCGGAGGAGCGGATGTATGGTTTGGGGATTTCACTACGAAAAATTATCCATATTAGTTTTCCAAAAATGCGAGGGCGCCAATATCATGACCATCGTCTGCACAGGATTACAGTCGACTTAATAGTCAAACCAATCCATCTGTAATGTAGTCACGTACAGGCTGACGAGAGTTCTCTCTTGTTCAACAGGTTTGTTATATCCTGACCATTGTCTACATAGGACGACAGTCGACCTTATAGCAGAACAAACCCATCTGTAACATTGTCACGCACAGACTGGCGGCTGTTCGTACTCGTTGAACAGGTTCGTTGCACGTGCACCGATGGTAGCATAACTAAATAGATAACTGGTCTCGTGTTCTTCGAAAAAAAAAAAAAAGTTAGCATCAGATAGACCTATCAACTCCACTTTTCTTCTTTTCTATTTTGCAATGTAAAAAACAAGTATTGGGATCATTTTGAAACTTGATAACAGAAAGCAGTGTGAAAACAGAGAACATAAATAACCTTAGAGCCCAAGTTTGTCCATTTTTATTGCCCCAACACGGGCTTTAACAAACGACCCTTGTTTGACACTAATTTGCCAGGTCCGGTGCTGAAAACGTATCCTAAAGAAGTAAGCATGGGGCACCTTCAAAATGCGTATTGGGTTTCCAGAAGACTTTATATTGTCGATAGAAGCTTAAGTTTCTTAAGTTGCTGGCGCAAGGTGACGAAGAACAACTTTTGTATTTAAAAGCGTAACATCCGCTCTGACATGTACCCAGCCAGTGTGCGTGAGGGTGCCCTGTGGAACAGGTAAGTGGTGCGTTTCTTGAAGCTGGATTTTCAGTTTGAGCATTTCAATGATGTTTAATGTCGATGCATTGAAGTCACGTTGACATCAATACTAAAGCTTAGTTTTTGACCTTATTTGGGACACTTCACTCTTTACCTATCTATCGTTAAACAGCAAGTCGTGCGCTGTACTTGTTGAAGTTGTTCCACAGAGAGCTTTGCCTCCTGCGCGCAGGTACGTCCACTCGATTGAGCAAAATTAAATATCAGATCTAGAACAAGACTAAACCCTCAGACAATCTCCATTTTGAAATAATATTTTAATTCTCGACGTTAAGAAACAGCACAGTGGGTCAGCGGAGATAGATCTCCATTTCAGTCAAATGGGTCGGTCACGCCCCCTAAGAAACAAATAGCACAATCGCGGTGCCATGACACAGGGAAACCGCGCTACCGCGAAAATAAAACCATAACACATGTCACAGATTAAGTTTGTGTTTTGGTCGGTTATTTGAAAGTTTGTCAGAATTTTGCATTAAGAATTCTCTGTTATTGCATATTTTATTCTCCATACGTACCTACATTGTGTTTTCTTTCCACAGTGAGCTTGAAATGAGTCAAATAAACAAAGCAATACACGGTTATGATAGAAAGTGTGGTAGACAAGCAACATATGTTTTATTGGTGAATCATTACTGTAAATTCCTTTATTTCACGGTTGGAGGTGGACGTTTTTTTGCGGTGTGAACCTTTACAGTCGAAACTGTAGAACAGTAGAAATATATCTTTTATATAACACACTGTTGGCGTGCCATGACATCTCAGCAATCAGGGATCACCACGAAAATAAAACCACCGCGAATATGTCAAGGTTTACGGTATTGTCTTGTCTTGTCTCCAATGGGGTGGAAGAGTTGTCGTAGCCCCGTCGTCACATTTGAC
The DNA here is from genome assembly GCA_019207045.1 of Branchiostoma floridae x Branchiostoma belcheri. Taxonomy (NCBI): domain Eukaryota; kingdom Metazoa; phylum Chordata; class Leptocardii; order Amphioxiformes; family Branchiostomatidae; genus Branchiostoma; species Branchiostoma floridae x Branchiostoma belcheri. Next base: position 12,683,760 of record CM033038.1, read on the forward strand.
CTGTGATGCAAATAAATCCTTCAATACATGTACCATCTCTGCAGACTTTCCGCCATCTTTGATTTGGAGGTCACAGTTGACAATAGTGAAATGGCACGCCCGAATGTGTGCATGGCTCCATTGAAGAACGCCAATTAGCAAAATAGCAAAAAGTAAAACGTAAGAAAAGTAACATAAGTGAACGATTTTCATACTGTCGTATCTATCACATACCAAAGTTCATTACGAGTCATATGATGAAGGCGACGCGATAAGGGACTGTACGATATTTATCAGGGGGGAGGGCTGGTGCGTTAGGGGGGGGAGGGCCATGTTAATTTTTTTTTAGGTGGGGGGAGGGCCATGTTAATTTTTTTTAGATAGGGGGAGGGCCATGTTAATTTTTTTGAAATAATTGTTTATACTCTTTTTGTTTTGATATCTTGACATGGCCCTAAAACTGTTAAAATAAGCCTTCTGAATAGCCTAAAATGCAAGAGCTTCCAGGGGGCTTTGCCCCCCTAGGCCCCTCAAAGTGGCGCTGCCCTGGACCAGAGTTCCCGCCAGGCATACGTCATTCCGTCTACAGACTTATTTTTTTCTGGAAAGACGCACTCGGCTCGGCTGAGTTTCCCAAATATTTAAGTTACAAAAGAGGTGCACGGTAAATATGTGAAGAATCCAAAACTATACACTTTATTTTTTATTTAAAACATTTCTTTTGTTTCAAAAAGACAAAATTTGTGGCAGAAAAAGGGGCCGCAATATTGTTGTCAAGTGTCGATCGAGTCGGCTGTGCACTGGCATTGGCGTCCGTAGCACATGGCGCGGCACGCCCCCCTCCCCAGACGGACTGTCGATCGCAGCGCCCAACACGTCTTTTCTGGCTACTCCTTCAAGACTACACCGCCGGCACTGATCACTGCCAAAGATGCAGCAGATCGCCCTCCTTCGTATAATGTATAACGTTCTTGGTCTACTCTACTCTATGTAAAAAGAAATCCAGCGGTGAGCCAAAGATTTCACGCCGAAAACGGGGTTAGCTGAGGTCGCACGAAACAAACGCAAGCTCGTTGAAAATGACGTCGCGGCCTTGTAAAACCCGACCGATTCGATAAATGATAAATTTGAGTAAAATCATCGGGCAAAATAGAAAAAAAACACAAGTTGTGATGGCGCCGTTTATTCTATCCTCTGGAAAAAGTACTAGCATTTGATGCGGGAGGGCGCAACATCGATCGCACGAGGTAGGCATTCTTTTAATATTCAATGCCGGAAAAAAATTGGCAGGATTTTTCCATGGGCTGACGAACTCACTGGCTAGAGCCCTGTTTGGAAGCATCAAAACCCCAAAATTTTCATATAGACATGACTGGACAAATAATATCCGGGCCAGATCACGGACTGCTGATTCCCCGAGCTTAACGTTATAGTCTTATAGTTATAACGTATTTTTGGGGAGAGGGCGGACGTCGATTACTGAAAAACGGGAGTAAAAAAGGCAACCGGCATCCAATCTCAAGGGCATAATTTTCCTCTCAAGTTGCAGGAAATTCTGTTTTAGAGGGTTTGAAAATCCAAATTTTCCCGGGGGAGCATGCCCCCGGACCCCTGCCCCGACGTTGTGAAAAAATCCTGGCGCGAACACTGGCGCCCTTGTGCCCTGACGTCTATATTAAGACTATTTTATCGTTTGTTTTTCTACCTGTTTAATGATGCCTGTCGGGGGGAGGGTCATGTTGATTTTTTTTAGGTGGAGGGGGAGGGTCACGTTAAATTTTTTTGAGATGGGGGGAGGGCCATCAAAAAATTTTTTGATCCGACTTCCAATGCACCAGCCCTCCCCCCCGATAAATATCGTACGGTCCCTAAGTTTGACACTTGTACCGGCCCAAAGCGCTTTTCAGGGGGTGAGGTGCCTTTTAGTGTCACTTAGCAGTAGCTATAGCAGCCTAGACAGGTTGTGGTTTTCTTACTGCTCGCTTACAACTATCGTACCTGAAATTCTAACTAAACTATTTATCCGTACCATGTGTTCTGGAAATGGAACGGTTTCTACGAGACAAATGTTTAAAGAAAGACTTCAAGTTGATTTTACCGGCTGTTTTGGGAGTATCGGATGTATGGTTTTGGCATTTCCCCACGTAAAATTATCCATATTTGTCATCCCTAAATGCGAGGGCGCTGATCATGACCATCGTCTGTACAGGATTACAGTCGACTTTATAGTCGAACCAATCCGTCTGTAATGTAGTCACGTACAGGCTGATGACTGTTCTCACTTGTAAAACAGGTTTGTTAAATCCTGACCATCGTCAACATAGGAGTACAATCGACCTTATAGCAGAACAAACCCATCTGTAACATTGTCACGCACAGACTGGCGGCTGTTCGCACTCGTTGAACAGGATCGTTGCACGTGCACCGATGGTAGCATAACTAAATAGATTTCTTGTTTCGTGTTCTTCAATTCAGCATTTGCGAAAAACTATGTTAGAATCAGACAGACTTATCAACTACACCTTTCTTCTTTTCTATAACTTAATGTAGCGTAGTTTGCAATGTAAAAAAACAAGTATTGGGATCATTTTGAAACCTGATAACAGAAAGCTACTAGTATGTAAAATCAGAGAACAAAGATGATAGCCCAAGTTTGTCTATTTTTATTGACCCAACACGGGGTTAATAAACGACCCTAGTATGACACTGATTTGCCAGTACCGGTGCTGAAGACGTAACCTAAAGAAATAAGCATGGGGCACCTTCAAAATGCGCATTGGGTTTCCAATTGTATCATTGATAGCAGTTTCAGTGACAAGGTGACGAGGAACAACTTTTGATATTAAAATCGTACCGTCCGCTCTGACATGTACCCAGCCAGTGTGCGTGAGGGTGCCCTGTGGAACAGGTAAGTGGTGTGTTTCTTGAAGCTGTACTTTAAGTTTGAGCAGTTCAATTGTTTTTTTGTCGGAGCGTTGGAGTCACGTTGACGTCAATACTAAAGCTTAGTTTTTTACCTTATATTATTTGGGGCACTTCACTCTTTACCTATCTATCGGTGAACAGCAAGTCATGCTCTGTACTTGTTCCACTGAAAGCTTTGCCTCCTGCGCGCAGGTACGTCCACTCGATTGAGCAAAACTAAATATCAGATCTAGAACAAGACTAAACCCTCAGACAATCTCCATTTTGAAATAACATTTTAATTCTCGACGTTAAGAAACAGCACAGTGGGTCAGCGGAGATAGATCTCCATTTCAGTCAAATGGGTCGGTCACGCCCCCTAAGAAACAAATAGCACAATCGCGGTGCCATGACACAGGGAAACCGCGCTACCGCGAAAATAAAACAACAACACATGTCATAGATTAAGTTTGTGGTTTCGTCGGCTATTTGAAAGTTTGTCAGAAATTTGCATTAAGAATTCTCTGCCATTGCATAGTTTATTCTCCCTACGTACCTACATTGTGTTTTCTTTCCACAGTGAGCTTGAAATGAGTCAAATAAACGAAGCAATACACGGTTATGATAGAAAGTGTGGTAGACAAGCAACATATGTTTTATTGGTGAATCATTACTGTAAATTCCTTTATTTCACGGCTGGAGGTGGACGTTTTTTGCGGTGTTAACCTTTACAGTCGAAACTGTAGAACAGTAGAAATATATCTTTTTATATAACACACTGTTGGGGTGTCATGACATCTCAGCAATCAGGGATCACCACGAAAATAAAACCACCGCGAATATGTCAAGGTTTACAGTATTGTCTTATCTTGTCTCCAATGTTGTCTTGTCTCCAATGTTCTGGAAGAGCTGCCGTAGCCCCGTCGTCACATTTGACCTGTGATACGAATAAATCCTTCAATATATTTACCATCTTTGCGAACTTTCCGCCATCTTTGATTTGGAGGTCACAGTTGACAATAGTGACGTGGCACGCCCGAATGTGTGCATGACTCCATTGAAGTACGCCAATTAGCAAAAAGTGAAAAAAAGGAACATAAGTGAACGATTTTCATACTGTGGTTTTTATCACATACCAAAGTTCATTACGAGTCATATGATGAAGGCGACGCGATAAGGTTGACACCTGTACCGGCCCAAAGCGCTTTTCAGGGGGTGAAGTGCCTTCTAGTGTCAAATCGCACAGCATAGACAGGTTATTGGTTTCTCACTGCTCGCGTCTAACTATTCTACCTGAAATTCTAATTGAAATATTTATCAGTACCTTGTGTTCTGATAATGGAACAGTTTCTATGCGACAAATATTGAAAGAAAGACTTCAAGCTGATTTTGCCGGCTGTTTTGAGAGTATCGGATGTATGGTTTTGGTATTTCCCCACGTAAAATTATCCATATTTTTCAAATGCGAGGGCGCTGATCGTGATCATCATCTGCACAGGATCGCAGTCCACTTTATAGTCAAAACAACCCATCTGTAATGTAGTCACGTATAGGTTGACGACTGTTCTCACTTGTTGAACAGGTTTGTTGCAAGTGTACCGATGGTAGCATAACTAAATAGATTTCTTGTTTCGTGTTCTTCAACCCTCCACATTTGTGAGAAAAGTATGTTAGAATCAGTTAGATATCAGCTATTTTTTTCTATAACGTGTTGTAGAGTAGTTTATAACGTAGGAAAGAAGTATTGAGATGATTTTGAAACTTAAAACAGAAAGCCATGTGAAAACAGAGAACATTGATGACAATCTTCTTAAGAGCCCAAGTTTGTCCATTTTTATTGCCCTAACACGGGGTTTAACAAACGACCCTTGTTTGACACTAATTTGCCAATAACGGTGCTGAAGACGTATCCTAAAGAAGAAAGCAATGGACACCTTCAAAATGCGTATTGGGTTTCCAGAAAACTTAGTATCATTTACAGAAGTTTAGGTTTCATACATTGCTGGCACAAGGTGACGAGGAACAACTTTTGTAATTAAAAACGTAACATCCGCTCTGACATGAACCCAGCCAGTGTGCGTGAGGGTGCTCTGTGGAACAGGTAAGTGGTGTGTTTCTTAAAGCTGTACTTTAAGTTTGAGCTGTTCAATTATTTTTTTGTCGGAGCGTTGGAATCACGTTGACGTCAATACTAAAGCTTAGTTTTTGACCTTATATTATTTGGGGCACTTCACTCTTTACCTATCTATCGGTGAACAGCAAGTCGTGCTCTGTACTTGTTCCACTGAAAGCTTTGCCTCCTGCGCGCAGGTACGTCCACTCGATTGAGCAAAACTAAATAACAGATCTAGAACAAGACTAAACCCTCAGACAATCTCCATTTTGAAATAATATTTTAATTCTCGACGTTAAGAAACAGCACAGTGGGTCAGCGGAGATAGATCTCCATTTCAGTCAAATGGGTCGGTCACGCCCCCTAAGAAACAAATAGCACAATCGCGGTGCCATGACACAGGGAAACCGCGCTACCGCGAAAATAAAACAACAACACATGTCATAGATTAAGTTTGTGGTTTCGTCGGCTATTTGAAAGTTTGTCGGAAATTTGCATTAAGAATTCTCTGCCATTGCATAGTTTATTCTCCCTACGTACCTACATTGTGTTTTCTTTCCACAGTGAGCTTGAAATGAGTCAAATAAACGAAGCAATACACGGCTATGATAGAAAGTGTGGTAGACAATAAAAATGTGATTTATTGGTGAATTATTACTGTAAATTCCTTTATTTCACGGCTGGAGATTGACATTTTTTGCAGTGTTAACCTTTACAGTCGAAACTGTAGAACAGTAGAAATATATCTTTTTATATAACACACTGTTGGGGTGCCATGACATCTCAGCAATCAGGGATCACCACGAAAATAAAACCACCGCGAATATGTCAAGGTTTACAGTATTGTCTTGTCTTGTCTCCAATGTTGTCTTGTCTCCAATGTGGTGGAAGAGCTGTCGTAGCCCGCCCCGTCGTCACATTTGACCTGTGATGCAAATAAATCCGTCAATACATGTACCATCTCTGTAGACTTTCCGCCATCTTTGATTTGGAGGTCACAGTTGACAATAGTGACGTGGCACGCCCGAATGTGTGCAATGTGCATGACTCCATTGAAGGGCGCCGTTTAGCAAAAAGTTAAATGTAAAAAAGTAGTAAAAATTAGTGAAAATATTTCCATATTGTATCACGTATCACATCGCAAAGTCGATTATGAGTCATATGACGAAGGCGACGGGATAAGGTTGACACACGTACCTGCCCAATGCGCTTTTCAGTGTGTGAAGTGCCTTGTAGTGTCAGAGCGCAACATACAGTCTAGACGGGTGGATGTTACTTTTCTTCCACAAATGCGAGGGCGCTGATCATGACCATCGTCTGCACAGGATTATAGTCGACTTTATAGGCGAACCTATCCATCTGTAATGTAGTCACGTACAGGCTGATGACTGTTCTCACTTGTAAAACAGGTTTGTTAAATCCTGACCATCGTCTACATAGGACGACCTTATAGCAGAACAAACCCATCTGTAACATTGTCACGCACAGACTGACGTCTGTCCGCACTCGTTGAACAGGATCGTTGCACGTGCACCGATGGTAGCATAACTAAATAGATAACTTGTCTCGTGTTCTTCAACTCCACAAAAAATGTTAGATGTTAGAATCAGATATACTTATCAGCTCCACTACTGTTCTTTTTTTTTATAACTTGTTGTAGAGTAGTTTGCAATATAGAAAGCAAGTATAGGGATCATTTTGAAACTTGATAACAGAAAGCAGTGTGAAAAAAAAAGAACATAAATGGCCTTAGAGCCCAAGTTTGTCCATTTTTATTGCCCCAACAGGGGCTTTAACAAACGACCCTGGTTTGACACTAATTTGCCAGTACCGGTGCTGGAAACGTATCCTAAAGAAGCAAGGGACACCTTCAAAATGCGCATTGGGTTTCCAGAAGACTTTATATTGCTGATAGAAGCTTAAGTTTCTTAAATTGCTGGCGCAAGGTGACGAGGAACAACTTTTGTAGTTAAAAACGTAACATCTGCCCTGACATGTACCCAGCCAGTGTGCACGAGGGTGCCCTGTGGAACAGGTAAGTGGTGTGTTTCTTCAAGCTGGATTTCAGTTTGAGTACTCCAATGATGTTTGATGTCGAAGCATTGAATTCACGTTGACATCAATACTAAAGCTTAGTTTTTGACCTATCTATCAGTAAACAGCACGTCGTGCTCTGTACTTGTTGTTCCACTGAGAACTTTGCCTCCTGCGTGCAGGTGCGTCCACTCGATTGAGCAAAATTAGATAACAGATCTAGAACAAGACTGAACTCTCAAACAATCTCCATTTTGAAATACTATTACAATTCTCGACGTTAAGAAACAGCAGAGTGGGTCAGCGGAGATAGATCTCTTTTTTAGTCAAATGGGTCGGTCACGCCCCCTTTGAACAAGTGACACAGGTCATTCCCACCGAAATACTAGTACGTTGGCATTTCAATTCAACCAAACAAGTACATTGTGTTTATTTTCACCCGTGATTGAAAAGCTACTCAATGCATAGCAGTTTAAAAGATACATGTTTTCACAGTGGAAGTCAAGTGGACAGAGGACGTTTCTACAAACAGATCGCCGAAGTACTTTTGTATGAATTACTACTGTAAATTCCTCAATTTCGCGGTTTGAGGGGCAAGTTATTTTGTGGTTTTAACGTTTACAGTTGAATATATGGAGCAGTAAAATAAATAACACAATCGCGGTGACATGACACAGCGAAACTGCGTCACCGCAAAAAAAAACAACACAACACATATCATAGATTAAATACGTGTTTTGGTAAGTTATTTGTAAGTTTGTCAGAATTTTGTGTTTAGAATTCTTTGTCTTTTCATATACATTCTCCCAACGTACCTGCAATGTGCAATGCATGCTTATGACAGAAAGTGTTATAGACAATCAATATTTGGTTTGTTGATGAATCATTACTGTAACTTTCTTTATTTTCGTGGTAGGAGGGGAAGTTTTTTGCGCGGTGTTCACGTTTACAGTTGAAAATGTAGAGCAGTAGAAATACATAAGACACAGATGGGGTGCCGTGACATATCAGCATTACAGAGGTCACCGCGAAAATAAAACCACCGCGAAAATGTCAAAGTATACAGTATTGTCTTGTCTCCAATGTTGTCTTGTCTCCAATGTGGTGGAAGAGCTGCCGTAGCCCCGTCGTCACATTTGACATATGTAAGTAAATCCTTCAATATATGTACCATCTCTGCAGACTTTCCGCCATCTTGGATTTGAAGGTCACCGTTGACAATATAGTGACGTGGCACGCCCGAATGTGTGCATGACTCCATTTAAGTACGCCAATTAGCAAAAAGTAAAAAAGTAACATAAGTGAACGACTTTCATACTGTCGTATCTATCACATACCAAAGTTCATTGCGAGTCATATGATGAAGGCGACGCGATAAGGTTGACACCTGTACCGGCCCAAAGCGCTTTTCAGGGGGTGAAGTGCCTTCTAGTGTCAAAGCGCACAGCATAGACGGGTTATTGGTTTCTCACTGCTCGCGTCTAACTGCTCTACCTGAAATTCTAATTGAAATATTTATCAGTACCTTGTGTTCTGATAATGGAACGGTTTCTATGAGACAGATTTTACCGGCTGTTTTGGGAGTATCGGATGTATGGTTTTGGTATTTCACCACGTAAAATTATCCATATTCGTCATCCCCAAAAGCGAGGGTGCTGATCATGATCATCGTCCACACAGGATTACAGTCGACTTTATAGTCAAACCAATCCATCTGTAATGTAGTCACGTACAGGCTGACGAGAGTTCTCACCTGTTAAACGGGTTTGTTACATAGGACGACAGTCGACCCTATAGCAGAACAAACCCATCTGTAACATTGTCACCTACAGACACGTTCGTTGAACAGGTTCTTTGCAAATACACTGATGGTAGCATAACTAAATAGATAATATGTGTCGTGTTCTCTCCACATATGCGAGAAAAGTATATCAGAATCAGACAGACTTGCATGCAGATCACATACCTATGACCTTAAGCAAACGTACGAGTGACGTGCGTTGACGTACTCCCTCCCTGCTCTTGCCAGTCGTTCCCCACGTTTTCGGAAAAACGTGGCGGACGTGGCCTGCCAAAACGTACAGGGACTCTGAATAGAAAGTGACTATTCGTAGGATGATCCACTCAAGTGGTCCTATTGCATTTGACATATTAGTTGACTTGAAATTATTCATATGTTTCATATACATGTATTTCTGCCCCCAGGCGTCATGGCAATCTTCACCGTCTTCCTAGCCCTTGCGTGTCTTTTCTCGGGATGGCCGGATGTCAAAGCTCAAGGTAAGGAAGATAAACACTAGAATGGAAGCAAAATCTGGCACCAAGTTCCTTGGAACCTGTGAAAAAACATCTATGCCATACGTCGCTGTCCTGCTCCATATTTGCCTCCGTGTACTCGTACGGAAGGTTTGTGTTGTGTTACTGAATTTGTGTCTTCATGTGTGTTCATAGTTCATTTGTAAACACAAAGACAAACCAAGCATAAGAAAGAATGGATTGGATGTATAGTCCTGTAGTTTAGCAGCATTTTTGCTGCTCGCAGATTAGTTGTGGGGTCTCCAGAGGATGTCATTTATAAAATCAAGTCTGTGTGGCCTGATGTTTATCAAATCTTACTTGCACAATTAATTGAACTAAGTTGAACAAGACATTCGAGATACTAACATAGTTTACGGAGGCGTGTCGTTCTCGAAATCTTTTATTTGTGTTGCAGGCGAAGACAAAGTAACCTTAGCAAAACTAAAGGAAAACCTGCAAAGCGCCATAGAGCTGGAATGGGCCACGATCCCTCCGTATCTGAACGCTGCCCTCAGCATCAAGGATCCGGAAAACACAAACAAGCCGGTGAATGATTTACTGTGGAGCATCTTGTATAACGAGATGCATCACATGGCGCTGGCGGCCAACATGCTGAACGCCATAGACGGGGCTCCCGTGCTGAACGCAGCCAAAGCACCGCGGTACCCGGGACCCCTCCCCGCTGGCTGCCTCCCCGACCTCAACGTGACGCTGGAGAAGATGACGAGGGCTCACACGGAAAGGGTCTTCATGGGAATCGAAACGCCCGAATGTGAAGAGTCCGTCACAAAATTCCACGGTCACCTCTCAAAAGCGGCATCGCCAGAAGCGTCCAGCAGAATGTCTGAAAAGGTGGAAGACGCCTTTCCTGGACTCAAGGCTAAATGTAACGAAAGGGGCTTCAGTCCAGACACCATAGGTGCGATCTACATCCACAAGATTCTATGCCCCATGCTGAAGCTAGAGATGAAAGCACAAGGAAGCCCCAATGGGACCATATTCATAGGAGATGCCGGACGTCAACTTCAGTCTCCCTTCCCAGTCAGCAACCTTACCACGGCTATCAGAGCTATTGCCTACATCATTTCTCAAGGAGAGGGCGGAGATGCCTGCAACCCGTATGTTGATGACCAATTTACTGACAGCGATGAGAAGGTACCATGTCACTACTTCAAGTTTGCCGAGATCGTCCATGGTAAGGAGGTGGAGTATGGAGCCAATCCTTGCCCGGCGAGAGACCCGTGGTGCCACGATTACTTCTCCCCGTGCGATGGTAACAACTGTGAGAGCGCCATCACCTTCAACGGACCGCAAGTACCCTTCAATGAGAACGACGTGTGGCCAATCATCTCCAACCCCAGCACTGGTCTCTACCCTCCGGGATCCGAGGCAAGGGAGCGGTCAAACGATTTCAATGCAAAATACGTGGATCTCATTCAGTGCCTACATGGTGCTGTAAACGGACACCCGGACAACATGGGGGAGTGCATCGATGCCATGCTTGCACTGAAGGATATGGGCAAAACTCTCGTGCAGACACCCATCAATCCAAAAGGTCATCCTGACGACGGACCCAACGCCTCTCCCACCTACGAGTTCGACTACAATGAGAAAGGCCAACAGCAACAGCGTCAGCAACAGCAACGTATTGATCTTTGAAGTGCTTATGACACCAAAATACAACAATTCGCATAATATTAAACAACAATCGTCTCATTCATCAACATACAGCTTTGCATCTAAATACACACTCTCCTACAAGTACTTTCATACTTAACAACACCCTGGCCATCTACTTTTATCAAACATCGCAACATAAAAAAAGTCATACATCTAGTTTCATATTTTTTTGCCGCTAGGTATCAAAGTTGTACGTTGCTTGCCCGGAAATGGCGTCATAGAAAACAATGCAAACAGTTCATTGGCACCGCGGTTGGTGAAAAATGGCACCGCAGTTGGTGAAAAAACAACTATTTTGAGAAGCAAACAGTGCAAATCATTGTGATTACATAAAATAATGCAAATGTCAATGTGTTACAATTTTATACTTTGGTGTCATACCTTCATCTGATTCAAATACAATTCAATCTCTACAACTGGATAAAAACGGATATTTACTTCCGGACGTTTCGAGTGACATCCATCACTCTTCTTCAGCTTTAATAGAATGAACTAGTCAGAACAATTCACTGCCCACCTTCATCTGAATAAAAGTAAGGAACACATACCATTTGCAGATTCCTGAAAAATGAAACTTTATCTGCTAATCTTATCGGCGCTTAAAGGGGGAGTCAGCAGCAGCAGAAAGATATCATTGAATTCAAAGAAATAATTCCATTGGGAACATGACATTAAATTTGGACTGAACAGCAGCTCCATTATAAAGCAACACTATACTGATAACCAGCCATTTACCCTCCAGGCAAATTACATGAAAGTGCAGCAAATGATATCACAAACAACTATTGGTTAAACTTCAAATGGAGCGATGCTCAGTAACTTGGGGATGGTTTTAAAAATTACTTGTCTGGACTCGCGTCTGCCACCTAGTTACTCAGCAACTTCACTGCCTACTTGCTTTGGATCAAACCCGATCCCTGGCAATCATCACTTTCAAATTCGTACCTAAAATTTGAAAACGGGGCCCTCAGAGAAACGGGCTATGTTCAGAAATCTAGGGCTTACAATGAAAGAAATGTTTTAGTGTGTGTGTGTGTATGTGAATATATAATTGTTCTTCAACTTACAATCTTAGCAGCTAAAGTCTTCTATTGCTCTGAAACGAAGATTGATTAGGATCTTCAGCAATTATCCCATAGGAACCAATACGTAAGGTAACATTCCCGTCATACATAATAGATGTGTCTGTATGGGGGTGGGGACTTCTGGACTAAGAATGGTTTATTTTTCGTCAATCCGTAATGCAATTTTACAAAATTTAGCTCATTTTATATTTATATAAATGCGGTCTTTTAGAAAATGATACCCTCTTCTGTGATTGAGCCCCCTTTAACTTTAAGAGATATCTGTTCCATGAAAAGTCTTTGTAGCGGAGTCAAGCCCTTACAAATGACGAATAGCTTTAGAAACCCCTTGTGGCATACATTTATCTTCTTTTACCGGAAAAGTACGGTTTAGCTTGGCAATTACTAACAGTTTCCATAGGAAGTATCCGATTAGTTTAGCTAGATATCAAATTACAATAGGAACATATGAGTAACATCAACATATACAGAATATATAACTAGAATTGCATAATAAAGAAAGACACAAGCAATATGGAAGGCTTAGTTAGACAAATATGGTATCTATGGTACAGCGGGAGTAGAATGGTGCAAGACAAATGCAATCCAGTACTTATTTGATAAGAGCAACTACTTGTACTTCGGATGTGTGAACTATTCTGTTGCTATCATTTAAGGTCATGTCAGGATTTTGAACAGAATAGCATGCAAAAAATCATAGTGGTTTTGCCTGTGCTGCTAGCATAGAATATTTGGATACCATCATTCAATTATAACTACAATGAATTATAAGTTGAGTATCATAAAATGGATGCATGCAGTATGTTCTGTTCAGCTTAACAACTAAGAAGTCTAAGAATATTCTGTGTCGCATAGATATATGATATGGTATGCAAGGCGAGAATTATGACTAGAATGGCACTAGACAAAAATGTAAGCTTAATATCTTGTAGTACCAGTTTATCACATTTAACCATATATATAGAGAATAGCAATTTCCATTGCTAGGTTTGGATGCCCTTGAATGCAAGCCTTCTTTCCTGTTTTACTCTATTTTTCCTTCCTTCTAATACTAACATGGAAAAGGGTACGTGGTGCAAATACACATTTTGTGGCAACTTTGTATATAATTGGTGTGAAATATAGCATAAAGAGCATAAGGTAATAGATAGTAGAAAATCATAGCCTATTGTATAAGGCATTTGTCCATGTAAGGTTGGCTTATATTACATTTGGCCATATCTCATGTATCCATTGCTAGGTCTGGATGCCTGCTCCCTTGAATGCAAAAGTCTTTCCTGAATTTCTATTCTTGCTTCCAATACTAAGATGGGATAGGGTCGTGCAAATACCTATTTTGTGGCAACTTTTTAATTGGTGTGAAATATAGCATAAAGAGCATTAGGTAATAGAAAGATCATAGGATTGTATAAGGCATTTTCCATGTAAGGTTGGCTTTGTACCAAGTTATTGCTTATAGGCTGGTGAAAAAAAACAAAAGGGCCACATGTTTAGAAATCAAATAGAAATGTTTAAGATTCTACAGCAACAAGTAAAATCTTAGACATTGAAAACGAGACGAAATTCACCCATGATATGATAAAGACAAAACAAGTTGTATGCATAATTATCCATAGTATCCAATGATACATTTGTAAGTGCTGTACTATTTCATAACTCCATCAATGGATAGTAAAGACAGCAAGAAAGATTCAACACCAGTAAATCAAAATCATTTAACCTGTTGATTGCAAAGTTGACATTCAGAATAGCAGCATTGCACAATGTGCTTTTTGTCATTACAATAACACACTTATAATTGTGAAAATTATAAAATGATAGTGTCATACAAAATTTCAAACCTGTCCCTGTGAAATTTATATGTAGCTCATGCAACGAATAAAACATGTCTGGTCTATTTGTGTGGTTGGTGATGAGTGATGTTCACTTTTAACCTTTAAGTTACTTCTATTATCCATTTACGTATAAAATCACCAGGGTTGTTTAATAGTGGAAACATGGCTCACACCATGTAAAGTGAATACTGGTGTGACTGTGAAGCCAAATAGCAACAGTGCCAACTACCATGGACCAAGAATAACCATGAAATAAGTTCTATGTTAAATCATATTTCATTATAGCAGCTGCCTTTAATCAAGTACTAATGCAACAAAACTTTTACAATCAAGAGCATACATCAATGTACTTTGATGTGCAGACCATAATTTGGCATAAATGACACACAATGACAGAGTGATAACATATGGTAATCAGCACTTTACATCAATGAAAAGATTCGCATCACCTTTTTTAAAATAAATTCCTTTACCCAAAAAGTAAAGATTATTATATTTCTGACCTGGTACGGAATGATGTATAGAAAAGAAATTAAGAATTGAGCAACAAATCTTTATCCATTTAAGCAATTTATGTTTGAATCTTATCAATATAATGTATTTATCCTCAGAAAAAAAATCATGCCTCACAATAAAAATTGTAAAAAAAAAAAGAAAATCTCTAACATCTGTAAAGCAACCCACATTATGACAAATTACTTCATCATCTTTAAGCTGAGGTTTTGGTTGGAAAGACAGTATCCATTGGCACTGGACACTATTTGGTCAATGGATGCTGTCTTACCATCCAAAAGATCTGTTCGAAAATAAGCTATGACACTTAGTAAAACATAAACATCTTTACTGTGTCTTCTTTGCCTTCTGTGCTGTTGTTTCTTTAGCACCAGGGGCCATGAGTTGTACTATGTGGTAATACAGGGTAAAACCTATGAAGTGCAAACAGCTGTACACAGATATCAACACAGGCCAAAGATCTGGTAGTGAGGAGGGCGGGGGGATGACAACGCTTAACAGACCCAGGAAAAGAGCTCCCATGAGAGAAGCATAAAATCCAGACTTCACCACATAGAAAAACATCCTATTAGGGAGCCAGGGAAGATTTTTAGAGGACCACGTGCATACAGGACAGTCGATGGTTGGGTCAGAAGATACCCCTTGTAGCCCTAACTCAGCAGCTATGATGAAGAGTATGGAGGTTACAAGGGTGGCCATGATGAGGCCATCTTTGATCAACAGGGGAAGCATGCTAAAGGTTGCTATTGTGAGGAACCAGGTGGAGGTAAATGGTCGCCATGGCAACAAGAGGCAGACAGGGAGGGCCGCGAGGAGGATGGACTTCTCATGGACTTGGAAGGAAAATAGGAAGAAAACCAGAGAACTGTTTACGAGGGCTAGCTTGAACTTGGCGATGGAAGGACGGAAGAGGAGGTCCAGAGAGGACGGTAATAGGCTGAGAAGAGTTGTAGCGAGGCATAGTGACAAAAGGCCTTCCTGGGACAAGAAATTACGAAACTTCACAACAACTGACAAACTGCACCAGAAGTTGGAAACCTTGTCCTCAAAGACACCACGAGCAACAGGGAAGATTCTGTGAACAACTTGGAGGAAGAGGTCTTTTTCAGTGAGAAAAGGGAGCCACACAAAGGCAAACGTTGCCAACACACTTACACCAATACAGCAAAGGGAAAAGAAACCCTTCTTCCACCTCTGTTGCCAACACTTTCCCAGTAGGTAACAGAAGAATGGCATAGCATGATACAGAGACATCTGCTTGTAGCATAGAGCAAGCATGAAAGCAGCTGAACCTATCACTTCATGCCCATGACTCAGTGCTATCACAGCCCACAACGTTAGCCCTAGACTAATGCTATTGTACTGGAAATGTCCATAGTCAATAATGATCAAGCCTGGAAATAGCAGCAACACACAACTCAGCAGCACCTTCTGTAGGTGGCTTAACTTCTTCTGCAGGAAACAATACAGCAAAACAGCAGGGATGTAAATGAGGATATCTCCTATCAGCACAGAGTATCTCATGAAAAGTTTATGCTCGTAGCTCTCGTATCCGCGGGAAGAGAAGAGGGCTGTCCAATCAGGGTTGATCCACCCGGCAACCTTTCCGCAGAGCCACATGTGGTAGGCAGTCAGCGGCGGGTAGTCCAGACCCCAGTACAGAAGGTCATTGTCTGTGCTGTTGAAATACCTAGCAAAAACAAAAATATGGAAAAATTGTTGCACAGAAAAATTGTGAACATTTATCTAAAAGCACTAAATCTTGCACACAATGTATTCTAAATAAGTACAGATGGGGAGGCATTCACTGTCTGCCACAAATCAATTTTATGGCATTTTTTGCTGCACTTATATATGGGAAATATATTGTCCTGTGGTATTGAATTTCGAAACCAACTGACCTGAGATTTGAAATGGAAATGCCTATGACATATGCACACGTGACTTCATCCACATGTTTGGCATACATCACTTCAAAATGATTCGTCTTTGTTTTGTTTGTTTTTTTGGTTACCTAAATGTCTATTTGCTGGATGGATCAACCCAAGTTGGCTGCATTCTGGCTTGCCAGATTTCCGGCTCATGGCGCAAGAAACCAGGATTCTACTGAAGAGCACAAACTGCAAATCCGGGCAGATTTACTTGATCCACTCACATAGAGATGGACCCTTATGGAGTATTGTGTGAAGAACTCTGCAACAGACCTGAGTCAGCTTACAGATGTGCCCTATGTGGCAGAGACTGTCATTCTCGTATAGGACTGTTTAGCCACAGTCGACGCTGTAGGTCTGATATCAATTAGGATTTTACCATAGTCAATATTGACCGAATGAGGCCATATATATACTTAGTACACATATATATGGTGGGTTCTTTAATGTGCTTAAGGTGTGGCTCTCCTTAAACACAGGAGACTCACCATTGCTTGAGGGGGAGGCTGGTGGTGATCTCCATCCAGTGTCTCTGTGCCTCGTAGTCCCCGTACATCGGAGGTTTCCCCATGCCCGAGTAGGAGTTCAGCGAGACTGCCCAGCGTACAAACACAGCAAACACCACAGCAGTGCACAGCGTGCCAAACCTGGTGTCCATGGTGGGACCTCTTAGAGAGATGATGAGCCTGAAGATAGGATATAATGGTTTCAATGTTACATCCTCTCAAAATTTTAATATTACGTTACATCAACTCTCATAATTCCAACAGTTTCCTTAGCCAAATTAATGAAGGGTTCTCAAAATGTCTTGAACACCTGGATATCTGGGCATGATGTTACCTGTGGGTTTTCTGATGTTGCATTAGTACATCTATCCAAATTCACAGTCTTACTAGTAATTCACAGTCAGTTAATAGTTTGTAATTCTTAGGCCATGTCAATTTAGTTGCTTGTTCTCAGATTTCAGAAGACCGTGCTGAACTGGAATAGTAACATGAAAACAGTGTGAGAGGGACTAGTGTACATTGGTGAATTGTTACACACAATTTCAGGGAGTACGTTTATGAAGGTTAGACATCCAGGTAAACAATATTCAAATACAGTTCAATCTCTACAACTGGATAAAAAACGGATATTTACTTCCGGACGTTCTCGAAACGTCCGGAAGTAAATATCCATTTTTTATCCAGTTGTAGAGATTGAACTGTATTTGAATAAAATTTCAGGGAGTAACTAATATGTTAAGATTCAAGTTTTCCTCTAAGCCCATTATTTTCTACTGGTACTTGACTTCTCTTGATACATGTTTACTTCAAATTCTAATGCCTGAGAACACAGGCATAAATTGCCATGAGCCCTGGATATCCCTGTAACGTTAACTGAAGGGTCCCCTTGCAAAGTCAAGAACTAGGGCACAGCTCGGGCCTTTAGCACAAGAACAGTTAGAAACTCCTTACCAGAGAGAGTGGTCATAATTTAGCAGTGCAGTATCTTCTTCTTGTTCAGCAAACCAAATTCAAGAACTAACTGGGTAGATTCTGGGAAGATCTGGTGTATGAGCACGCCTAGTCTTGATCATGAAGTGACTAGATCAGTCCACGACAGGAGACGACTCCTTACTTGACTGAAAATGGTATGCACTGCACCAGGCATGCAGAAGTACGAACTTCGAAGACACAAGTGACAAGATGCTCTTTTTGTGTGTTTCTGGAAAGATATGACCAGTGACGATGATCTATTGTCCTAATATTGTGCTTAGGTTGTCATGTTTGTAAACTACAATGCAACTTACTTCAGTAAAACCTTCTCTCGATGCTTTCAGCCCGGCTTTCTGGCACTCTGTTCAGCTCTCTACCGTCTGGTCTCGCTAAGGTAGGATCAAAGGTCACTGGTACCACCTGTGTGCTGGGCTACCACACTATTAGTCTAGGGGGTAGTTGGTGGATTCAGTATAACTCATGTCGTCTTGAAATGTAATTAAAACATCTTTAAAAGTTTATGAAAGAAGTCCATATATGATTGAATTAGTATTTAATAATGTTATGTACCAATAGTTCTGTGTTATTATACACCCAATAACTTTTGACACCCCCTACATGTCAAAATGTACTCTACGAAAGACAACCTTTGACCCAAAATGGCAGACTGGACAACATATTTCGAGGGCTCGAACCCTCC
The DNA here is from genome assembly GCA_019207045.1 of Branchiostoma floridae x Branchiostoma belcheri. NCBI lineage: Eukaryota > Metazoa > Chordata > Leptocardii > Amphioxiformes > Branchiostomatidae > Branchiostoma > Branchiostoma floridae x Branchiostoma belcheri. The sequence goes on from CM033038.1 coordinate 12,702,310, forward strand.
GGAAAAATACGACGAAAACAAGACACGGATCCAGGAATTCGTCAGTAGACACTCTAAGGACGGAAGAAGAATTGTCCTCGTAACTGTATGTATAGCCGTTGGATCTTCATTTGGACGAAGTCGCAACAAATCAGTCTTTCTTTGGTCGGGAGATAGGGGGTGGGGCAAATGTGCATTCTACAACTTCAAACATGAATGGCTAAATTCGATTTCAGATTGAAACAGCTACTTTTCATGTCTGTGACTGCTTATCAAGTCCGTCACCCTCTTGTAAATGTTTTACCCTTGCAGTTGCTTGTAACAATGCATACACCGCAATGTCGTGTGACCTTTATAATCATAAACCAAACAGAAGTTAGGCCTCGGCTCGTTTTGGACGTCAGTTTATTCATGAACGTTATATTTTCACTGGCGCTAAATAAAAAGAAAACAACATAATAATTAAAAACAAGCCACCCCGACCTTACCTCTGCTTGAAGACTACACTGTGACCTAACACCTCTTATGTCCCGCTGTGTTTGCCATTCCAGTCAGGAGGTACCAGAGTACCACTGGAGAGCAGGACAGTACGCTTCATCGACAACTTCAGTGTGGGAACCAGGGGCTCTGTCTCTGCTGAGTATCCTCTGACATGTATTAGAAAGAAATTTGGTTCATGCCATTATTATGATATTACTATTAGAATGTTTATGTTGAACAAAACCCCAAGTGTAAACTGTTTTATGTTTGAATCAGCAAAATCAGCAGGAAATTCCTGTCTAACACAGTCAAAATACAAAACAGCGCTAAGTTAGGTGTGCAACATAAACGCAGTGACCGAGGAGGAGTGTCTATGTAATGAAAACTCATTACATACAATCATTGAAAAATTTTGATACATGTAAATAATGGTTAATCACCATCAAACTTTCAGAAACATTTTCTATTGGCATAGCATGGAAACATGCCATAGCTAACAATTATATATTACATATGTATGTGGTGCCATGAATATATTACAACCATTTAACTAAGTATAATTCCCTTGTATGTATGCTGTCAACAATATATTGTAACTGTTTATTGTAAAAGGGTAGATAGCAGACTGGAGATGATGATGAGCAATCACGATAAAAATTTCCCGAGCATCCTTGACTGAAGTTTTCAGGAACTTCTTGGTGCAGGGTTATGCTGTGATCTTCCTGCATAGACTGAATTCCCTGGAACCCTTCACCAGACACTTCTCTAGGGTCAACTTTCTGGACCTGCTTAGTCTTACAACCACAGCAGATGGCAGGACAGGTGTACAAGGTACCTACAATCTAAAGGACATGATTTTGACATATTCACAAACAGATAGAGTCTGACTTTCTGATGGTGTATGTTTTGATCATCGAGCAGTACAAAGACATCATTGGTCTTGATATTTGTTTTGGTGAAAAGTTTCTCAAACTTCCAAATGCCTGTGTGAAACCCTCTACTATGCAATTGCAAGGACTGTACAACTTTGAGCCAATCAAAATTCTTTCCTATATTTTTGGCAATATTCAAATGCCAGTCATTCCTCTTCTAACGGGTACCAGGCTATTCTGCATATGGAGGCAATCAGAGGAGCAAAGGGAGCTAGAGTAGTAATGGATACCATTACCAGGCTAAGTCATTAGTACTATAGTAGGAAAAGTGAGTTCAAGAGAAGTGGTGATACTCCTACCCAACATAAGAACTCTACTCTACTCTAAAAGTAATGATGTGAAGTGTTGTTACAATAGCATGAATGTTACACCTTGTATTCCGCCCAGTTGATCCAAAGGAGACTTCCAAGCTTGTAAGAGTCATGCAGGGATACCAGCGGGTTCGAGACAGCGCCACCCTCCTGTCCATCAGTTTCCTGTCCCTGTCCGACTACCTGTACCTGCTGAGGGCTGCGGCTGAGGCCTTCACTCCCATCGGGCCGACAGCCATGCTCTATCTTGCTGCTGCTGTGTCAGACTTCTACATTCCACACAAGGAGCTTGTGAGTCTGCACTTCACTTTAAAAATGATCTTAAAAGTTGCTTTAAACTTTGTCACTGATGAAAGACATTGGATGGTGTCTGAAACATCTGACTGTCAGGTGCATTTGTCTTTAGGGTAGTCACTGTAAAGCATGAGGCTCGGGCAGATTAAGATCTTCCCTTGTGTTGTCAGTCCATCTCTTCTGAGTTCATCCACATGGGTTCTTTCCCTCTGTGGTCATTGTAGTCATCTTTCTGGACCACTTCTTTTCTTCTAATCTCTGGAGTTGGCCATACTACTGTAATCTTTTAGATCTTTAATTCTTGAGCATACTCCTCTTCTTCCCTGCAGCCTGAGCACAAGATCCAGTCAGCTGATGGGCCTTTACAGATCACCATGCAGATGACACCTAAGATGCTGTCTCCACTGGTTAAGGAGTGGGCTCCACAAGCCTTCACTGTCTCCTTTAAGGTACATTCTCAACTTCCTTATTACAGACTGAGGTATTTCAAGGCTGCTCTTTCTAGATCTCCTATTGTTCTGCCCATTTATTGGGCGCCGCACAACAATATGAGATCTCACTCAAGTGACCTCAATATTTTGTCATATTGAGGTCACACTGAATGGCAGCTGCTCCAGACCCTTGAAATTTAGCCCCGTCTATTGCAAGCTCCTCACAATTCAGCCCCTGACTGCAAAGAGAGAGTAGTTGGCCCATCCAATAACAACATCTCCAACCTTCTTTCACTAGTTTCAGAGTACCCAGCTTCTGTGAGGGTTTATGATCTTTATTTATATATAGAGTAAAGTGATTCATTCTGCTTTCCCTAATCTCATGATTGTGAATGGTTGTGTTGTCTAATACAATGTTTACCACCACATACAAAGAGATGGTGTAGATGCTTTTTTTGCATATTTTGAAGTACAATCAATAGGTCAATACTGGCTTCCCTTATTGGTTTCTCCTGTGGCCAGTTCATTGTCTTTGTCTGACAGCAGGGACAGGTCACAAGTAGACAATGTAGCAATTTTATATATAAATGTACTACCGGTATGCCAAAAAGCAGTTAATCAAGCAACTGGATATGATTTTGGAACCTACTACCGGTAGATTACATTTCATGTAGAAAGTTGAGTGCCTGTAAATGTGATTTGTGACTACAGCTACATCCACTCATATTTGTACCTTATCTATTTACACCCACAGCTGGAGACTGACACCAGCATTCTCATCAAAAAGGCAAAACAAGCGCTGCAGAAGTACAGTCATCAGGTATGGAATTGTAGGAAAATTCTAAGTTTATTTTTTTCAGAAACGACTATTGGTTAACATGCTTTCTCTTCATGACATATGTACGCGCCAACATTTTGGCAGTACTGCCTGGTTTTAATTCCAACTGCTAGGTGGCGCTTTAGTGGCATGGATGTAGTCTTAAACATGACTAAGTGTGTATCCCCCTCATCACAGATCATACCTATTGCCTTGCAGCATTCTATTCACTCAGATCCATTAAAAAGTCAAGCTTCCAAAATTTCCATTCTAGAGCGCTGAGATTTAGTATGCTACTTTCTCAAATCATTAACTATCACTCTAGATGGTATGTTATGCCAATGACGTCACAGCGATGACTTATGTGCATGACTTTAAAGAAAGAATACAAGGTAAGGATGAGTCAACTGCTATTCTTCCATTGTTTTCAAGGTTGTCATCGCCAACATCCTCGAAACGAGAAAGAAGACCGTAACCATAGTAACCAGAGAGGATGAGGAGGTTGTGATGATGTCAGACTCCGAGCTGGAAGCTGGGATGGAGATAGAGGAGAAAATCATCGCAGATCTTGTCAGAAGACATGAGACATTCTGTCAGGGATCGTAGATGACTTCATAGTGTTGTATTTTGCTAAGGAATATCACAATTAGCCACAGATTCATCATTGTTAATAAATTTTAATAAAGCTTATTTATCACTATAAATCTTGAAATGTTTGCATTTTTTTTATTTTGGTGTTTTTTGCAGTGACCTCTGCACCACAAATTCACAATGCAGTTTGAGTCAATGAGTGTGTTTCCAATGTACATTTGTACTATACAGTAAAGAATTGTTTTCATTGCAAACTTAAAACACTGAGAAAACCTACTTTCTCCTTCTACTGCTAAATCAGTCCTTGTAAAAATAACTGAATAAGCATGGACTACAATGTATCTAAGAAATTGCTTTAGAAATGCTTAGAATCTGCACCGTCTCTATTATACGGTACATTTTTTATTTGATGTTGGTAGCTTAAGTGCAAATAGATTTAAATGCTAATGTTTTTATGTGCCAAACCTTATTTATTAGTTATGTGCAGCATTCATTCCAACAAAAAAGTTAACTTTAATAATTGTTGTGTTAAATGCAAATTATCTTTGAAGAATTTTAATTTCACACATAATTATGGAATGTGTTTTTTTTTTGCAATATGTGAATCCAAGACTTTCTTTCAAACAGAATTTCCTTAGGAGTCAAATTTAATTTATCCAACATTATCTTTATTATAAGAAGGAAGGAAGAAGGAAGAATATTACAACCATTATCGACCATTAAATCCTCTCACCTTGAACAAAAACTATGACTCAGATTTTTTCTGTTTTTCCTACGGTGAAAGCTGAGAAAAGATAGGGCGGGAATAACCAAACGTTCATGGTTGGATCAATCCTGCATGAGGCTGCTTACGTTTTGAGAAGGCATCATCAGCTCCCATTGTGTGGATCAAAAGCGACTTCTATTAATCACTGTCGGTACTGCACCAAGTGCGGAAGGCCTGGTTTTCGGAGACTTGCGAGCATGCACAAATAATTGATGCTTTAATCAACATCTACGTATAGACCAAGGAGGCTATAGCAGAACATCCTTGCTTAGACGAACGGAGGCCAATCAAGAACTATTATTACTATATTACTATAGGTAGAGCTCATTAAACATATAAAGTAGAGCTCTACTCAAAACTTCACGCACTGTCGACCTGCAATGATTACACAAACTGCTAGGGGTCCCCACTGCCACGTAGGTTGATAGCCAACACTACCAACATAGCAAAATGTTAGGAATGGATGTTTAGAAAGTGCCTGAGACCATAACTTTAGTTTTGGGCCTTCTTCTGCCAACGGGGTAGCGACCGTTGGAGGCTGACTGAGCCGACAAGACTGGATTAAGCTTCCAAAACCAAGAAGCCTTGTCAAATCTTACCATTTCACACTAAGTTTGACTTTTGACCCCACTTACACAACATACAAATGTCACAAAAATATATCAAATTTATCGTTGGGATTAACGACCACAAAATATTAATTAATACCCACTGTTTTTCTCTACAATAAATCGTATATTTTTATGTATCAATGTAACTATCTCTGATTGCAAAGTAAGTATCAGACATTGTAGATTTTTTCTTAGCGCTTTTAGGCGGTGGCCAATTAGATTATATAAAGGAGCAGCCGACAGAGTTTCGTCATTTTCGCGTTTGCTCACGATGGGTGGTGGATGCGTTCGCGCCTGCACCTAATAGACGTCGTTTTTCGCTGTTATTGTTGGTAAGTAGACAATATTTTGATTGGTATGGTGTTAGTATTGCTAATTGTTCAAACTGGAAACGATTTATTCTCAAGCCTATCGTTAACGTTGAATAATAGCAGTGCCACGCACGCTGCTCTTGGAAACCTCGCCACTTCGATCTCCCGACGACTCGACGTAATAAATTTATAATATGAGGCTTGCTACACCTAGCACACCAGGCAGGATGATGATAAACCTCTTGAAACATCATCGGTTAGGTGACGCAGACAACTTGTTGATCTGATCCTAATTTCACACACGTACACAACTACTAGTAATCTCAAGGGATCATCTACAGCGCCGACAAACTCTCCCCCCCCCCCCCCCCGCCACACTTCCGGTTTAGCACCGTTGCCACATAATTTACTAGTATTTTGACAGACACAATAGCAACTTTCACTATAGTCACCTTATAATCATCGGACTTTTTCAAGTCAAAAACCTTGTTTGTTTGACATGGTGTTGTTTGGTAAACAATCAATAGGAGCTATTCGAGGATACTCATGGAAATGAAAGTACGTTTTAACGTTAACTCAGTGTTACATATGTTTTGCCACATGCATATAATGTTGTGTTTACAACCTCAACACAAAAGCAAAGAAGAAGTACCTGTCCTACTCAACATTTATTTACTATCGCAATGTAGCGGTATGATTCGATGGATAGTCCTGAGGATTTTGCATTGTTTTGAATGAGCAGTTGAAACAATTCTGTGGATAGTACAGTAGCAATACATTCCAAAATCATATTGGCATCGTATGAATTTATGGCGGACAGGTCAGCAGGAAAACTGTAACAGTAGGACGGTTATGATGTTGGGTTAGCAAACTGGAGGGCCTGGATTCGAACCCCGGGAGCCAGGAGGCTGTTTCTACGTCTCTATCTTGTAGCCTGAGAGCCAGCCTCTGTAGTGACTGCTGGCTTCTTAACCATGGATTAGCAAGCATAACGGTTAAAGGTTGTGCCAGCAGTCACTACAGAGGCTGGCACTCAGATAGAGGCGAGTAGAAACAGTCTCCTGGCTTCGGGATTCGAATCTGGGCCCGCCAGGTTGCTAACCCAACATCATAATCGTCCTATCTATCTGTGCTTCAAAACTGCAAAATATCTCCAGCAGGAGAATGCCCATGATGCCGGCCCAGAACAACCGCCTGGTCCTGCTGTATGGCTCCCAGACTGGCCAGGCGAAGGCCATCGCTGAGGAGATACACGAGAACGCTGAGAAACATGGGCTCCGGACCGACCTGTTTGGGCTGGAACTCACAGAGAAAAAGGTAAAGGTTCAGCTTGGGAACCATCCTATTGGAAAGGCCCTAGTATGTTGTTGGTGTTGGGAGTGTTGCCCGCCCGCTCAGGTCAGCAAGTAGTGCTCACCTGGGAGATTTTACAGTGTTGATTCTAATTATGGGATGGCAGCTGTCAAAAAAGGCCATTTGGAAAGCTAGACCATTTTTTTCTTCTGAAAAAGATGTGGCAGCATGCTTACTACCTTTGCCAGAAGGTTATGTTTTCATTTTTGCAATGTTGGAGTTGCTGTGGATGTACTGTAAATGCATTTAAGTTCGCGGGGATTTAATTTTGCGTTAGCGGGAAAATTGACTTTTCGCGGTGGTTTTAATTTCGCGGTAGCACCATGCACTGTAGTCTCTAACTGTTATAGAAAAATGTTCGAGGTGGTTTTAAATTCGCGGTGAAGCGGCCGCCGCGAAAACCGCGTACATTTATCCACCGCGAACATTTCTGCATTTACAGTATGTGTGTTTGTATTATGTTGACAGTATAACTTCGGTGTAGGTTTGAAGTATGAGACTTCAAGCTGGGGAGTTAGTCTGGCATTAAACATGCTTTATGTATTTCTATATTTTCCCTTATTCACCCCACAGTTTGATGTGACAAAGGAGTCGTGTGTTGTGTTCGTGTGCTCCACCACCGGAGACGGAGACCCACCAGACAATGCCACAAAGTTCTTCCGCAGGCTGAAGAAGAAGACACTGCCTTCAGATCACTTAGCTCACCTCAGCTTCGCAGTTTTAGGTCCGTATCAGTTTTGTTTTCTGTATCTTCAGGAACATTTTGTATACCCAACGCCCTTCCAGGCGCTACAATGTCGTATCTTTAGGTTAATTGATGCCTTTCTAGTTTGATATTTATTTGTAACAATGTTTTTTATTTCTTATTTTCAGCAGTATTATGTATACCCAAATGCTACACTGTCATATCTTTAGGCTAATTGATGTCTTGTTTGATATTTACCTGCAACAATGTGTTATTAAGTTTCATATGTTTAATGCAGGTTTAGGAGACTCCAACTACACCAACTTCTGTAACTGTCCTAAAACTCTGGACAAGAGACTACAAGAGCTGGGGGCCAAACCATTCTACCCCACGGGGTATGCAGATGATGCTGTGGGGTAAGTGAGAGCTAGGAAACAACACGTCCACTGTTTGTAGTGCAGACGGAATGGAATGTATGGATAAGGGTAAAAATTTGGCTCCGACATGAACTTCAACTTGTATAACATTTAAGAACACAGGATTTAGTAAGTTCATCAATTTTTACAAATCATACTCCACAGTTACAAGTAAAGCACAGTATAGCATCATGATGCTGAGCAGCTCTCTCTAGCAGGACCTGGGATGTAGATGGGGGCCTGCCTGCGTAATCAGCCATTTAATTCCACATAGATCGAATGTAGAGTGTATTCAGTGTATTCTACGTATAGCATAATGGACACCTTGGACGATTTAGTGTTATGCATTTCCCAATTTGACATAATACGTAGCCGCTGCATTTCGGAATTTAGTTAGTAGAAGGTTGACAGACCCCTGCAAATGTACAGTGCACTAGTACTTAAAGATTCAGGTTTTGCAATCTGATGCCAGATTGGAGAATGTTATTTTCCTAATCTCCATGCTTTTATGTAGAAATAGGTTTGACCAACTGCAGGTAATAAGTGTTTCATTGTTTTTTTCAGTCTGGAGATTGTGGTAGACCCCTGGATAGAGGGGTTATGGACGGCAGTGCGCAAACAGCTGGGTCTGCCGCCTGAGAGCTGCACTGTTGCCGGGGAAACTGTATCCGTGGAGACTACAGACAATAAACAAACACTAGGAAGTGTCTCAAACTCTGTAGTTCAGGATAGCAGTGGAGAAACAGAAGGAAAGATTGATATAAAGGATGGAAGAACAGGAGGAACAGAAATTAATGGACAACGTGATGACAAAGTCAGTGAGAGTCAGTCTGAAATCGTTGCTGTTAAAAGTTGTGAAGACAGCACAAATGATAGGACTACTATGGCTCATATTGATGCAGCAGACACACATAGTATTATACCAGAAAACAAAGATGGTGTTAGTTCTACCAAGCAAAGTGCAGGTCCACAAACTGAGAACACTGCATCAGATTGCTGTGTTGATACTACAGACAGCAAAACGACAGACAACTCAGAAAATAAGAAAACAGCAGAAGCTAGCAGCACAGAGAAGCACATCCTGGAGGCTGATACCACTGGCAGTAAAAACAGAGATGGGCAAGTTGTGGATCCTGTGAAAGAACAAGCTGGTCCCTCCCTGAGAGTGTCTGTCCCCCCTCTGTGTGATAGTGGACTGACTCTACCAGCCAAGCCTGTACCATATTTGGAGGTGGAGTTTCACCCAGAGGAAAGTCTGGTAAGTGATGGTTACAAAATTTAATCATCTATTGTATGTCTGGGTGAAAAGAACATCTCTATGGAAAAAGGGGAAGATAAAGAGTTAATATGTCATTAGAAACAAGTCTCATGGCTTTAAACAAGTTGAAACCAACAACCATTATGTATACATATTGGTGAATTCGTACATTAAGATTAAACAAGTATTTTCCCCCTTACAGTGTATTGAGAAGCTGCCCTTGCAAGGTGGCTGTCCCTTTCCCTCAGCAGCTGCAGATGTTGTCATGGCAACAGTTACCATGGCAACTAGACTCACCAGGCATGATGCTGTGAAGACAGCCCTGGACATAGAACTGGATATCTCGGTGTGTATACTTTTTATTTCGTTTCAGTTTCCTCGCTGCCCTTTTCTTTAGGGGGGAGGTTTCACATAGACAAGGCCAGATAAAAAGACATATGATGTAGACTTCTCAACCTCTGCGTCATGGAAGAGGCTGACACATCTTTTAGATTGTCTTGCCCATCCTAATTTCTGAGGTTTGGGGACTATGTTTGGCTCTAGTGTCAGCCTCCTCCATGACTTCCTAACACTGGCCATCTTGAGACTTCATGCATGTATTTGCCATTGTTACTATCTTGTGACTATAGCTGTGTGCTTGTAACCAATAGACCAATCTTCAGTGTCCATCACAGTTCAACCAATGGTAGCATGGCAATTATCAAGGGTTTGCATTTTTTGCAAGTTTTTCATTTCTAAGTTTCTATCTTTTTACCAAGGTTGGTGGGGCTGTTGGATCAGTCTGTATTCAACAATTTGCAATTTTTCACAGTCATCAGTGATCACAGTGTGATTAGTATCCCTAGTGTCAATAACTGAAACTTGTGCTTGTAACTTCCAGGATACAGGTTTTAAGTACGAGCCTGGCGACTCCTTTGGTGTGGTTTGCCCAAACAACGAGACTGAGGTGCAGGATTTGATTGACAGGTATGATACGACATAACAGTAATCTTAACCTCTTAGTGGTGACCTCCTCACTGTGACGTATAACAAAAATGTGTTTTCAATGCTTTTCAATGCACTACAGGATTAAAATGCTGCAAAAACCTTCTGTTCCATCCTACTTCAAAATAAAATCACTACAAAAATAAATTGATGTACATCAAGTCAAAATTATGTGTCTTGGTCAAAAGAATTACAAATTATACTTAAATATGTTTTATGGCCCTTACCTCTATAGATTTTGAAAATAGCAAATTATAGATTGACTGTTTGAATATACAGTCAAACCTGCCCGAGCGACCACCTCTTCTCAGCGACCACCTGGTCATTTCGACCGCTTTTTCTCGGTCCCGATTTATTTCCCCATTGACGTAAGCATTAAGCGACCTTTTCTCAACGACCACCTGGCCAACGTGACCGCGACCGGCCCAAATTGGGACCCATAACGACCGCATCATTTTCAAAATTGAGGTTTTCATCGATCTTTGATGATAACTTGCGCGATTTTGTGCCGAAATCGGCCGGTTTGCGTCGGATTTTGGGGTTAAATTTACAGTTTACAGTGTGCGTGTTGTATTTGACATTAAAGACCTCGCTTCTTTGCGTGCGTGCAGTGTGCTTGCTATTTGCCATTAAACACAACGGAAACCATTTATACTTTGCATCGGGCATGTTTTGAGTCGATACTCTTCTCAGCGACCACCTGTCCAAATCGACCGCTTTTTCCCGGTCCCCCGGGTGGTCGTCTTGGGCAGGTTTGACTGTAATTTTGAAAATCTTCAATTACAGGTTGGGACTTACAGACCATGCTGACGTGACCTTCAGTGTCAAAGTCATCGAAGGAACCAAGAAACGAGGTAGATCTACTATGGCTTTCATGTCATTGCTTCTTTTTAGAGATGGGAATGCTAAAGTAAAGCCATTTCATTCTTCTGCAGTGTTTGTTTGTGTTAAGAATGTTTCTCACATCTGAAACTTTGAAATATTCGCCTGTCCTTACAGCAGCTGCAGTCCCCGCCCACCTGCCTGCCAGGTGTACCATCCGCCATGCACTCCTCACCTGTCTGGAGATCAGGGCGGTTCCTAAGAAGGTGAGACACCTGAAGCACCTGTTCAGCAGGTGTAATAACACCTGTTGTAATGACATCTGAGGTAAAATATGCAGCTGGGACAATTACTGTGATAATGAGCCTGTCATCTGTATGTTGGTTATGATATTTTTTTCATGTTGGGGTGTGGCCTGATTATAGCCCACAGCAGCCACTGCCTTTTGGGTTTTGACACTGCAGAATTGTTGCAACTGCAAACTTAACAAAAACCACTTTTCCTTCCTAATACAAAAGCAAATGCCAGCGAAAATAAAGAGAGAACTGGTTTATTTATTTAGACACACAATGCCATGTACAAGATTATAGTCCGAGGACTAAATTGCCTCGTACATTGTACAGGAGAGGCTGGCGCTTAGGACTAAAACAATGGAATGTCCTGCCTAAATGCATTAATCTAAATCACAATTTCCACTAAACTTTACAATTTAAAATTGTGGGTCTACACACCATCAAGTAAATATATATCTATGTCAATTATGAAATCGATCTCATTCTGAATGATTAAAATGTGACACTTCAAAGACTAATGTGAGTTTAACAGATCGATACAATAAGGCAGCGTGGTATTCCTGAAACGCGATGTTCGGCACTTAAACTGGCTGAAGTTGTCAGCATTTCTGAGGTCCCTGCCATGAACCTCAGAGCAGTGTGGTGGTAGCCAGCAGTTGAAAACCTCAGAATGAACAATAGATCTGGCAAACTTGAGGCAGAGAGCTTTACGCCTTACATGCAGAGGTTCTAATTTACAAATCAGTAGCGCTGAACTGTAGGAACTGAAAGAACCTTTTGCACAGTAACTACCTAGCAGTGCCTGCATTATACTATTGCAAGATATGAAAAATGTGTACAAATTAATGGTTAAAGAGCCTGTATGATATTGTAAGTTGTAATGTTTTATTTCATTGCAGGCCTTCCTCAGAATGTTGGTAGAACACACAACTGATGTTGTGCAGAAGCGCCGCCTACAAGAACTGTGCAGTAAACAGGGTACTGCAGATTATGCCGCCTTCATCAGGGAGCCGAATCTGAGGCTGCTGGATGTGCTGACAGCTTTCCCATCATGCTGCCCTCCGTTTGAGCGGTTGCTAGGTAACAAGATACTCTGTACTTAGTAATTTTGGTCTGAATATAGTTTTCGCATTTGCCATCTGTAATAGCCTAAGTATATTGATGGAAAACCTTTAATCGTTCTTTAAACTTCTTTTTTTATAGAAATGCTGCCAAGGCTTCAACCAAGACCATACTCTGTGTCAAGGTATGAAATGTTCAAGACTTTATTTACCTATCGTGAAAGGTGGTCTTAATCTTAGAATCCAGAAGGACTTCTTTAATATGTACCCATGTTCTCCTGTGTTGTGGTAGAAAAATTGCAAAAAAAGGCATATTTCATTTGTGTGGTTTTAGGAAGAATCATGTTCTGAAAAGAGTGCTTGAGCTGTAGATTGACAAAATATTCTTCTCCATTTCAAATTTCAGCTCCCCACTGGTCAGTCCAGACAGACTACACTTTGTCTTCAACATTGTGCACATCCCGTCAGGCAGCGGGAGGACTGCCCCCTGCACTGGTGTGTGTACAGGATGGCTGGACAGACTCACCAGGCACATGCAGACAGGGGTGTATGGGGACATGGCTGAGGAAGATGGGATTGCAGAGAAGATAGGCCAGATGTCCCTTAATGATCCTTTGAAGGTAGAGTATTACTTTGTCATTTACTAGTACAAACATTTTTAATGCAAACGTTATTCAGTATTGGTACAACACCTCAGTCTTTACAGTTTGTTTTTATTTCAAAAACATTTGGTTAGATGATGCATCAAATTTCAGGACCAGCGAGCGATGTTACATAGGATGGGGCTTAGATGTATCATTCAGAACATATTCATGCTCCTTTACTTTTGAACTGTGTTTAAGCTATTCAGGCTTGTTGAGGTAACTTAATGGGATTTCTTTTTCTTTTCTACAGATTCCAATCTACCTGAGAACCAATAACCACTTCAGGCTCCCATCTGACCTCTCTGTTCCAATCATCATGGTGGGACCAGGGACGGGTGTGGCACCTTTTGTAGGATTCCTACAGCACAGGTAAACTGTACTTTTGATTGTCAGTAGTTGATGGGTTGATGAAGAGTGCATCTTAAAGTTATTTTCTTCCTCTCACCTGTTAAATCTACTTAAAAGTTGGAATGTCTGTGGCAATTTTGTTTTTGTGTTTTTTTGCAGTAACATCTCGACCGGGAAATCATGTGTCACTACTGTACTTCACGATTGTTTCAACTTCTGACTTAGAACTCCACAAAAACATCATTTCTTTTCCTATCGTAAAATTAGCTCTGTTTGAATAGAATGAATTTATGGTATTCAGACTGTTTGTTTGTTGCAGGGAGAAACAGAGAGCACTATCCCCTGATGCAGTGTGTGGGCCCAGCTGGCTGTTCTATGGATGCAGGCACAGAGACAGGGACTATCTCTACAGGTTAGCCTGATTTAATCGCACTTCTTAGGCCCGTCCTATATTGCTGCGTCCATCAACAAGCTCTGGATAGCGGAGTTTGCGTTACACAGACTACTCTACAGGTCAGTTGGAAAACTCTTCAGTATGTCTGGATACAAATTACGTGCATCTAGAAAGGCTAGGAACAAAAAGAAATTAAACACCTTTGGTTTGACTTGTCATTCAATTGAAGGATTGAAAAATTTGTTCTTTTCTCCAATGAGTTTTAAGTTTAAAGATGGAATTTGGACCATAAAGAAGTGCTGTTTATCTTCTCCCTACATTTTCTGTAGTTGATCAGCTGTAGCCAAACTGCTCAAATCTATCATAGAAAAATGTAATTGGTTCAGTTTATGTACCAGTAGATTGTCATTGCCAAATTGAGTGTAAAGTGAAGACAATCTGCCAAATTTGTGGTAATACATAGCCGCTGTATTTCTGAATTTAGCATAGAGTGTTGATGGTACCTCCTATGTAGGCCTCAGGACAAGTTATTATAACATTGTAAGTATGGAGCTATTTGTATGTTTCAAATAATGAGACGTTTATTGATGTTTACTCTATAGGGAAGAACTGGAGCGGTTGGCAGCGGCAGGTGTGCTGGACCACCTGGTGGTGTGCTTCTCCAGGGAGGACATGGAAACAGATGGAGCCCCACCTGCCCGTTATGTACAGGATAACCTGTATCACCATGGTGATGATGTGGGAAGGATGCTGTTGGATGAGGGAGCTGTGCTGTATGTTTGTGGGTGAGCAACTGTTCAGATTTTTAAAAAATGGGATCCAGTTTTATCTAACATAGAGCTTTCACAAGATCTAAGAAGGCAATCAGAGATAGCAGACTGCATCCCTTTACCCATACTGCTTTGTGAATTTGTCACCATTTCATCCCCACACAGGCAAAAATATGAGGATGGCAACACTGCATTCGTATATTTAAATGTAAGTAGGAATTGTAGAAATTCACATAGACACACCAAAAATTGTACTTCACTATCACTTCCTTAATGATTTCTTTCTGAATTGTATCACCAGTGATGCCAAGAACATGGCCAAGGATGTGAATGAAGTCATCACACAGATTGTGCAGAAATACAAAGGTAAGCTTTCAGTTTCACATGTCAATGAAATTTATCATGTATTAATATACATGTGTACAGTATGTAGATTTAGTAGTATTATAGAAGAACTACAGTTTAACAGTGCAATGAATCTGATGCCATAACTTGTTACCTCTAGGTATGACTGGAGGGATTGTTTTTGTTGTGTGAGTGTGTCTATGTCTATGTGTCTGTGTGTTTATGATTGTTCTTCAATAATTTATCCCAATACCTGTCTCCATTGCTTAAGTTCCTATTCCTAACATTATCCTCGCTGTTTTCCTCAGGTTGTACCATCCAGGAGGCTAGGAACACAGTCTTCCAGCTCAGACAGGACAGGCACTACATTGAAGATATCTGGACTTGAAGTGTCATGTTGGGAAAATAAGCAGTTTTAAATGATGTAGCCATTTCAGTGGTTATCTTAATTTAAAAAAAGAAAAGTCCTTCTGTAATGTAAAGTAAGTCAGAAGGAGGCAAGAAAGCAGAGTGAGGTGTTATAGTGAGGTGAAATGTTATCTTTCTACTTTGCAGTGTAGAAGATAAAAAAAGATAAATCAAGGGGAAGAGTAAATTCCACTGCACTGAGATTTCTGTTTGAATGATGACATTACATGTATTAGTAGCCTTCTTGATGCAATATGATTGCTTGTTGCATGGTGATACTATATGCTCTGAGGTGTGTATTTCATACATGAGAAAGGTGGTAGTTCTGCAATACAGTCATCAGGCTGATTGTATGTTTATGGAGACAAAATGTACCACTTTTGAATTTTACAAAAAAAAGAAGATGTGCAAAAGCAGAATCTGTATATCTGCTTAGATCTCTAGTTCAGAGCTCTTTAAGTGGTTGTAGAGTAATGAAAACACCTTCAAAAATATCACATACAGCCACGTTGAGTTAAAGCACCATATGAAGGGCCTTTGAAGTGTGGTTTAGTTTACTGAAGAAATACAAGTCACCTTGAGATGTCACATCGATAGATATGTTGCCATGTTGATCTATAAAACTGTAAGATGGTGAAGGGATAAGATTGTGATGGTAATGAATGACAAAGATTTGTGTACATGCACTCACATATGTGAAAAGAAGTTCCTGTTGAACTGGTAGTTGTGATATTTCTAACAGCAACTAGTTATAACTTTTTTTTTCTCTTTATATTGTTTATCAAAGTTCTTTTATTGCAATCTTACTAATAAGGGATAGTTTTAAATGCACCTAGTTATACCTTTTCCTTGATGTTTTGTATTGTTAAGTTTAACGTTATAAAACATTTCTCATTTGTTAAGGGTCGTTAAGCACTCTTGGTCTTACTAACGGGGGGTTTTGTTTTCAGCACCAATAAAGTTTTGTATATCAATTTATTTGCCAAATGCTTGTGATGGTTGGAAAACTAGATCTAGACAGAAATGACTTCGTTTCTTCGGATCTCTCTCTCTGGAAGTACAGGCATAAACTGCAGAAACGCTCACAGACAAATCAAATACAATGCCGCACTCAAAGTGACTACTTAGGCCATCTACCGATTCAAGGATGAACTGCACCAATTCTTACGTAGGACGCTTATGCAATCTTGGATTTCCCGAGCCCTCTGATTGGTCCTCCGCATGACCTGATCCTTCGGCTGATCAAATGGACCAATCACAGCGCTCGACATACAGGGTGCGGGTTACGATGCGATCTTGACAGCCGGCGAACGCAGTTCTACCTGTGTCTCTGAGCTAACTGCAGACTTTAGAGACGATAGAGTGCAATAATCATGGAGATGAACGATTCCGTGATCACCACAGTTCGGCTGATGGCCGACTACATGCCCGACAACCCCCTGAGCGGCCCTTTCGAGGCGAGTTGGCGGTACATGACGGCTCACTACACCGAGTTCCAGATCGCTACCTGGGGGTCACTCATTGTTCATGAGGTAACGTTAGGGTAGATATATTCGTACTGATTGTCATTGGAAAGAAATTATAATCATAACAAAATCAGTAAAATAGTTAATATATCTGGCTATGATCCATTTTGTTATCCAGTGAAGTTTTATTGAATGTCGCAAGCTCATGATTCGGCATCGATCAATTTTAATAGCATTTATAACGTCATTCAATATCATCACAGGTGGCAAATGAAACCTTAAGAAATGCCAACATTTTAGACGAACTTCTCTTTACCTTCAATGTAATTTTCTGGGAAGTCATTATGTGTTAATTAAAAATCGAAATAGCATCATACAAAAAGATGGCCTATATAAGTTGCTAATAAAACAGTGCGTGTTGAAATC
This sequence comes from Branchiostoma floridae x Branchiostoma belcheri, assembly GCA_019207045.1. NCBI lineage: Eukaryota > Metazoa > Chordata > Leptocardii > Amphioxiformes > Branchiostomatidae > Branchiostoma > Branchiostoma floridae x Branchiostoma belcheri. The sequence goes on from CM033038.1 coordinate 12,719,506, forward strand.
AAATCCCCAAATCATGACAGTTTCCTTTTAGAAATATTAGAAGAAAAAAGGCAAAAACTGTGGACATTATACCATTTATATAACAGATTGCTGTGCTTCGACTTTTTCGTGCTACATTAGAAATAGAAATAGACAATCGTGCTTGGAATGAAAAATTATTTCCATTATTTAATGCGGGGAGCCGGATAGGATAGGGAATACATATATCTTGAGCAGCTCCGAATGTCTTCTATATAACAAAATGAGTAACCGTATTGAAGTAAGGAAAAAGACTACGTTGGAAAAAACACACATAGAAATTACAATTTCCATTCTCATAATAGACATCAGGAACGCATTTTGAATCCCACCTTTGCTTTGAGGTGTAACGTTACGTATGTCGGTGTTGTTTCTCGCAAGATAAAGCAAAACTTTTGTAATTGAGTAGAATGTTTGTTTAATTTGGCTCGTGCCTGCATCTTTCAAGCTTATTTCTGTGCAGCTTTTCGTTTGTGCATTTTATCTAGCGGTCTCATAGTATAGACATTGTGATCTAAATGACATGATCCAAGAAACCCGTACATCTGCTCCGAGATTGTGGACTCACCACGCCGTCGTCCATTGGATCATAAGTATGAGTCGATGTGACGTCATCAGGTGGTCTTGGCAGGTTGCATAAAAGATAACGAAATGCTACACGGAAGATAATGGGTACAAAATAGCACCTTTACAATCAGAAATGTTTTTTTTTAATCAAGAAACTTTTCCACGGAAACACTGATATTACTCTTAGATTTATGCAACGGAGATTGACACAATTCTGAAAAGTACGGCAAGAAAAAATGCAGTGTATTTTTACGCGCTCTATTGTAAACAAAACGGAAATCTTGACGGTTGAGTTAACGTTACCCATGAAGATGTAACATTACATGTACTGACAAGACATTTTCCTACCTTACCACCACAGCTACTCTACTTCCTGATCTGCCTACCAGGCTTCATCTTCCAGTTCCTGCCTTTCATGCAAAAATACAAGATCCAAAACGTAAGTATAACTGTGTTAGTTCTTTTTGAGAAGAGCACAAGAATTAGTTGTTATGCGTAATACGAAGAAAATCACAATATACGATAGTGAATTGTAGAAAAAATAGCAAATAGATTGGACTTACTGCGTACATACTATTTGTACTTTCATTTTCCGACAGTATTACGTATAACAAACGCATCCACCCACAGAAACATAATTTCTGGAAAACACTTTCGAGTCTGGACATGACAATAATAGTGCCATGTTTTATTTTTGTCCATCTTTACGATAACACTTTTTCCTACAGGACAAGCCGGAGACGTGGGCCGGACAGTTACAGTGTCTGAAGGTCATCATGTTCAACCACTTCTTCATCCAACTGCCGCTCATGTGCGGAACCTACCACTTCACTCAGTGGTTCGGCATTCCTTACGACTACGACTCCATGCCGCCATGGTATTTGTTTATTTGTGTGTTTACTTATGTTTAGATATACCGTCAATATTAACGCTTTAGACAAGTTGAAGCCTTTAACAAATGCGCGCAACTTTGCTATCTGGGCACCCATTTCTTTGTTTAAACAAGAAAATATCAGCTTGATAAAAATAATGATGAAGCATGTAACACGGCTATAATATTAGAAACTCACTGTGTGTTGTTTTGAAACTTTACTGTGGTCTAACGTTAGAGCCGCCATTTTTTTAGACGATCTTTTAGTGCAGATTTTATAGGTTGCTACAGAACGAAAATGACCCGCTACGATGTTGATAAGTTTATTTTCCTGCTCTGCTGGCCGATTTAGCGACCTGTAGGTTGTTTGCACTTTTGTCCAATCTGTTGGTGGTGATATGTAGGTCATTGAACCACAGGACGGAAGACGTGTACACAATACACCTAGAAGTATTGGTCTAGGATACAGTGCATTCTAAGAACAAACTGCAGTTGTTCAAATTGTCCAGAGATCAAAACTTATTTGCATGGAATACCAGCTAATTACAGAGGGATATCTAGCATGTCTAGATGCCAAGCTAACTTTTGTACGTAACATAAACAGGAAGCACACCTGAGGTACGTTGGCCAAAATTTGGCCCGAATTTAGATGCCCTGTACAACCGATTCTGTGTAAGTGACCACCTCGTCTTTGTACCTGTTGTTGCAGGTACGTGTTGTGCATGCAGGTGTTCTGTTGTGCCGTGATTGAGGACCTGTGGCACTACGTTCTGCACCGCATCATGCACCACCGCAGGTACTACAAGTACGTGCACAAGGTGCACCACCACTTCCAGGTTAGCCACTCGTAACTATGTTTTTTTTTCTTTGTTGATAGATACCTTCCCCAGAAAACAGAAAGGTTTTTTCGTTGCCGTGTGAGTGTGGATTTGTTATGTAAACTTGCGGTGATCATGAAAATATATTCAGACATGTTACGTTATTATCTACAAGGAATTGAAAAATTGCCTCTTTTTTCAGGTGCCGTTCGGAGCTGTGGCGGAATACGCACATCCGGTGGAGACAGTCGGTAAGCATCTGCCTATAGTTCTGTAATGATACTCAAATCTATATGCAAGATTTTAATTTCGTGCTACAACGGTTGTTTCAAATATTTCACCTCCTACCGCGAACATTAAAATCAGTACTATTTTATTGTATACTTTGTGTATCTTATATTTGTTTTGTTTGATTTTGTTTCCCCGTGCAGTTTTGGGTACCGGGTTCTTCCTGGGTATCCTGACGTGCTGCACGCACATGGTGCAGATGTGGGCATGGGTGGCCGTGCGACTGATCGAGACCATCGACGTGCACAGCGGCTACGACGTGCCCCTCAACCCGCTTCACCTCATTCCCTTCTACGGAGGTTAGTACTGCATGATGAACTTTCGTCCTGTCACATTCGTCCTACGATCGTCATACGATCGCAAACTAGGGGTATTCTATGTCGTGCATATGTGGTATCAAATCCGGCTATCTTGTTACGGATATTATACTCTTTCATAGATCCTTGTCGGCAGTTGGTTCTGTCACTAATCGTACGAAAGCCAATGAGACATGCCATGCCGCGCTGTTACTCTGCATTTGAGTGATGACGAATAGAATGAAATAGATCTTATCTACATGCTGTTAAGGTAAAATTTAAGAAATCTATCATTCCAGCAAAAAAACGTACACTAAAAATTTTTACTCAGAAGTCTATCTTCCGTCAACGTTCATTAAATCGGGGAGGGGGAAGTTGCCGACTTCTGATACCTTTGATACATTGATGACGTAATATGTTACGTGCCAGCTAGTAGTTGCGTAATCCTTCGTAATGAAAGATTTGTCATAAATTTACTTTTTGTACATCATTTGGTCGTTAAATGAAACATGAGAGTTGACATATTTGTATACGTTACTAATTTTGCCAGGCGCCCGGTTCCACGACTTCCACCACATGAATTTCACCGGGAACTACTCCTCAACCTTCACCTGGTGGGACCAGCTGTTCGGCACCGACCAGCAGTACAAGGACTACCAGAAAAAGATGGCCACTAAGGAGGGCGCAAAGAAACAAGAGTGACCTGTAGTACTTACCGTTACGTATGGCGGTAGTGTCTTAGAAGAACGATTTCTATGTAAGAATATGTCATGTACAATATGTAATCAAATCTAGGACGATTCAATTTTTAAGTGTGCGCAAACGTTACTGACAACGATTAGAGAACATTTTGTCTGTTTCTGCACCTTTGGTGTTCGTCTCTAGGAAGCAAATTACCCATACAAAATATAGTTGTATGAAGATGATATGTGCAGACGTACAAAAACTGACCTAATATTAGGTCTGGTAGACACTTTGTGACTTTCCAAATTGACGTGATATTCATTATCAAAGCAAGGATATAGTATATGAATGAATTGTAAATAGATTGAGTCCGATATAGTGAATGGTAATACAGTAATACACTACACATTATTATGTATAATATAGTTTTAATTCTTACAGTTGATGTTACTGATATAAAAGCAGTTGTCAAGTTGGTGGTCTAGTGATATATATTGCTGATAAAAGTTTTCATCAAGTTTTCTTTATTTCTATGTATAGCAACAGGTGTATTTCAAGAATAGTACTCGTAATGTGACGACCTTCTGTCAAATAAAGGTACAGAGAAAAACATTGTGACATCATTCCGAATATTGTGCAGGACATATACTACCTCCTTCGGGAATTTTTTTCGATTGTTTTTTTTTTATTGTCTGTGGCCATGGCCTCTTATTAATTATCTAGTAAAAGGTAATAAAGGGGGTGCGAACGGATGGCCAATTTATGAAAAAGGAAATTATGTCCATTTCTTTCACCATCTTCTTGAACAGGACAACGTACATATACATGTACAACCTGAAAGAACATTTTATAATCTGGTGGTACCAGATGCCCATATTTGCGGATAAACAGCGGGACAAAAACGTCTAACTTCCGAGGTTGTCAGGAAAAAAGGGACTGTCCACATTGAATTTAAAACTCCCCAGCACGTACAAACATTATCTGCACGTGAATATAGGTGGCGCTTCTATTGTGTTGCATGGGCCCCTTGCCCGGCGACTACAAATCGTTTCTTTCAAGGTTTCTTTTATGTCAAGTAGTCTCAAATGTAAATCGACATGTATGCGAAGGCGTCTGGACCTGTTCAGGGAATTGTTCACTGGTGTATTGCATATTTTCATAGTTTACAAGTCGGAATTACCAACCCTATCAGAGCCCAATGTGCAGTACCGCTCCCGGTCGTTGACAGAAAAGTAGCAAAAGGGACCGTCAAATTGCCAACTTGGTCTTTTCGGGAATGGGGAAATTGTGAAAGGCTCACAAAGGGGTTTGTATTCTGGGGTTTATTTACACTTTTATTTCGAAATCGCCACCACTTAGGATGAAGAATGACAAACATTTCACTAGCAGAACAATGGGTTATGATATTTTCCCTTTATATACCAATAAAGTGGGTTTTGTTTGTTAAAATGCCAATAGACTAGATTCTGTTATACTGTCGATTACTAGTATATGCCTTTGGGAAAGACACTTTTCAATACTTTACTCACTTCTCACAGGTGTAAAAACGGGTAACGTTACCTGACTTTGGTTGGGGAGGTAAAAAGCGGTGGAAGGAGAGGATTAGGCTACATGGTCACCTCCCAATCCGATCTTTTGTCACGATGTAAAACAACCCGCTGCCCCATCGGCCTTTTTTTAGATTTACGAAATTAAAGCATATTTTTAAATCTTCATTAGGTTGTGTATTAAGAGGGCCGGGTGTCAACCATAAAATCAAGACAGTGTGGCCTTACGCCTTACCTTACCTACGGAAAACATGAAGGCTGAAGCAGTGTGTACGGCAGAACGTCTGGGCTATTCGACGCCCTCTACCGGTTTATCTTTAAATTCCATCCAGCCTTAATAAACGTAATTTAAGCCAGTACAGGTCTCTTCTACATCGTGTTTTATGATTGGCTCCCTGCATGGCCTGATTTTAACGCGGGTCAAAAGTCCTTCTGTCCGACCTCTGACCAGGTCTGCTTTGACAGCGCTCTCTTTGCGGCTGTCGGTCCCCGAACGTTCCGATCTACGACCAAAACCTTCTCGTAATCACCTAAAAACACAAGAAACATGGACGTGAACGATTCCATGATCACCACGATGCGGCTGGTAGCCGACTACGTGCCGCAGAACCCGTTAAGCGGCCCTTTCGAGGCGAGCTGGCGGTCCATGACGGAGCACTACACCGAGTACCAGATCGCTACCTGGGGATCTCTGTTTTTTCATGAGGTAAGGTCCAGGTGTGGGTTTTGCGAAATTTAAAGTGAAGGAGGTGATGGCTTTTAGTACATGTAGAAGGTATTGGTTACTGTGACAATGTGGCCTTTGACGTATGACGCATTACGTTACAGACATTTTGACGGCTTGTTTTTCATAAATCTATGTACTTGTAAGGACCGGACTGTCTTGTTAACATTACACCTGTCCTTTTGCTCAGAAGCCTTGCTTGGGGCACTTGCGTAAGATTGTAATACCTGCTAATTCAGATATTGATGAGAACACTGAACTACCTTTGTTCATTGACATTGTAATAATGTCCTGTCAGTTCGGGATTGCTATAATCATATGTATGGTAGTCCGCGTGGCTATGAAATGATTTTTCAGATATTTTGATAATTTTCATATTGAATCGGCATTCCAATTGCAAGCTGATTTATTCCTGAATAGTTGTGGCTTACCACAATGTTTATTTTACATAAGGTGTTGTTTACAGAGCCACTGGTTTGAGACCTTTGTACTGTGCTACAGATCACTTTTGCAGCGTTCTGCAGGTCACTTTAATACCTCTTGACAGAAGAACAAAAATGTTGACAAGTAAAACTAAATTAAGTCTTCTTTAGCTGTAACAATGGATCATTTTTTCACAGGTGACATACTTCCTGATCTGCCTCCCTGGCTTTCTCTACCAGTTTCTTCCCTTCATGCAGAAATACAAGATCCAACAGGTATTGTATAAATTCAAATGTATTACTGCTATAGCGTTTAGAATCAACAGCGGGAATATGTTTTTATTTTTCTACTTTTGAAAACTTAATTAACATACAGTATTATAGAATGTTACCTCTGTGGTTGTAGATACTGCTTGTGTGTGTGTGTGTGTGTGTGTGTGTGTGTGTGTGTGTGTGTGTATGTGTATGTGTGTGTGTGTCTGTGTCTGTGTGTGACAACAGACAGAGGGAAAGACTACAATAGAATAAGGAAATGATTTATTTTCCTACAGAACAAGCCTGAGACATGGGAAGCACAACTGCAGTGCTTCAAGCTGCTGATGTTCAGCCACTTCTTCATCCAGATGCCTCTGATGTGCGGAACCTACCACTTCACTCAGTGGTTCAACATTCCATATGACTATGACTCCATCCCACCATGGTAAGAGTGTCTTTTCCTATAGTTATTCATTCATTCAATCATTCATCCATTCTTCCATCATTCTGGCTGTCCATCCATTCATCCTTTCAGCCATCTATGCTTAATCCATCCATCCATCATTCCATCCATCTTTCCATCCTTAATCCATCCATCCATCCATCCATCCATCCATCCATCCATCCATCCATCCATCCTTCCTTCCATCCATCCATCCATCCACCATCCATCCTTCCATCCATCCATCCATCCAATCCATCCATCCATACATACATTCATTCGCTCTTTAATTAACTCACCCATTCAACACTAAATTGAATAGTTGTTTTGTATTATGAAAAAAAAACATCTTACAAAGATACAAGTCTGATTGACACCCTACGTTTGTTGTCACAGGTATATCTTAGGCCTGCAGATATTTGGGTGCTTCATAGTTGAAGACGTCTGGCACTACTTCCTCCACCGTGTTCTGCATCATAAGAACTACTACAAGTATGTGCATAAGGTGCACCATAACTTTCAGGTAAGTACTGTATATTTGTTTTATTTGTGTAGGGACTTTATTTGTGGAATAATGATATTATCACAAAAGGCGTGACAATGCAGACCACTAGCCTATATTTTCCTGTATTTTGAGTTACAAATTTTGTTGAATACAGCAAAATTACAGTCAGACAGGCCATGTGACTTATTAGCTACTAGCATCCCTGGTCAATCAGAATTTTATGCTTGTCAGAGAACGTGCTCCCAAGGGTAAGGGTAACTTGCCTAAGAAGGAATCTTGCCTAAAAGTAGGGGATCCAATTTGTCATAATTATGTTTAGAACTAGTGCGTCCAAAGGACATATTGACGCATTCCTGGCTAAAAGTAAATGCCATCACACATTCTGTAGATAACCACGTCAGACTCTAATGTTTTTGCAGAATAACACATGGAAAGATCTTCAATTTACTGTACTCTAATTATGTTTGCATAAAGCCATTTTTTCATCTCTTGCTCCTGTCTATTATAGGCACCATTTGGAGCAGTGGCAGAGTATGCCCACCCAGTAGAGACTGTAGGTGAGTACTGTACATTCATTTATTTTTGCTGGGATTTTATGGTAGCAGAAAGAAGTTTTTCTCAGAAGTATTAGTGGTTTAGAGGTTAACATCAAACCAAACCACTGGGATTTTATTTTAAGATTTATAGTATCAAACATGCCATATTTGCTGATCACATAAGCAGATGATGACGTTGCAGACATTTATAAGTGAATGTACCTTTGGTGCAGACAAGGAAACATTGTGTTATCATTTAACCTCTCCCTTGCTGTCTTGTCCTGTAGTCAATAGAGAATGTGAAGCTCTTCAGTGTACTTAAAGTTAAAGACAACCTTATAAGGAGTAAAGTTCATTTTTAACGATTTTTTCTCTAAATTTCCCCAGTGCTGGGAACAGGGTTCTTCCTCGGTATCCTGTTCTTCTGCACCCACTTTGTGCAGATGTGGGTCTGGGGACTGTTCCGTCTGCTGGAGACCATAGATGTGCACAGTGGATACGACATCCCCTACAACCCCATGCACCTCCTCCCCTTCTATACAGGTACTTCAAGGGAATAGTTGCTAGTCAATAGTTATTCTTGTAGAGGGAATTAGTGGACAGTTGGAGGAATGGATGGATAGAGGAATAGATTGAAGGATGGATTGATTGATGGACAGAAAAATAGATGAAATGAATAGGTGGATAAAACTAGATGGATAGACAGATACATGAAGAAGAATGGATAGATGGATTGACAACTGGATGGACGAATGGAAAAATCATGTGGATGGATAGATGAATTGATTGATGGGAAGATGAATGGATGGGTAGATGGAGGAATGGGTATTTTATATAGATGCAGATATGAATTATACCTTAATATTGGCAAGTGTAGTATACATTTGTAGTTGTGTATCCATATTTAAAAGACGCTATTGTGGTATGTTTTGGTATGCTAACATGTACATGTTTTCAAACAGGTGCACGCTTCCACGACTTTCACCACATGAACTTCAACGGGAACTACGCCCCCACCTTCAGATGGTGGGACAAGCTGCTCGGCACCGACCAGCAGTACCAGGAGTACTGCAGCAAGCTGGGCACCAAGGAGGGACTGAAGAAGGACTAGGGACAACCTACTGCAAAACATTCAAAGATCAGCAGCAACATTCAAAAAGCTGCTAAAAGGCAACTTAAAAAAAAAAACAGAAAATAAGGATCTATCCGCACCTATGTTAAGACCATGTAAATTTTCTTTACTTCCTCATAAATTTTCTTTACTTCCTCGTATAAGAGGTGTATAGATCCATAAAGAAGGAAAATACGTAAATTATAAGCATGATTTAAGCATGCTTAAATACCATTTTTCGTGCTGTGTGGGCAGTCTCCAGCTGGAAATTTTTTCCGTCTCACACATCTTATTGGAGCCCTTTCTTATGAAAATATATTTTCATCGATATCATGTCATGATGTCCAGATGTTTGGGACGGATGGGGTGAATGTTTTTCTGTCCCAACAAGCAAATTTCCAACCCAAGACGGAAGGACAGGTCCTGGAGATAGGCCTGTCACAAAGGAAAATTTGGTGGCTGTAGTTAGAATATGCATTGTGCAGGGATAGAATGCGTCCCTTTCAAATGAAAGTTGCCCAGTTAAGAAAAAAAGAAAGAAGCCAAACTGCACGCCAATGCCCATGAAGCCATGGCCTATCTATGTAGCAACATGTTCAATCTGATTCAGAAGAATGCATGTCATACAACAATACTAGTAGAATCTAATATATACAAAAGTCTTTTAGATCTGTTAACTGCAATTAATATTGATATGAAGTGATATGAAGTGTCTTACTTGCCACGCATGAACAAGCTAACAATTGATTGACTATAAACCAACACGCAATGCAACAGGGTACTACATGAACATTAAAATGTACATGTGTTTCAAAGATCAAAATATAGAACTTGCCATGAAGGCATTAAAATAGTATTAGTTCATTGTGTATGGAATGAAAACTTGTCATGTAATTTCATGTAATTAATGTAAGAAATAAGAATGTTGACTTCTCTGACAAATGTCTGATAGGAGGACTTGTTAAAAATACAACTTGTAACTAATCTGAAAATATATGGTATTGATTATCATGTAACTTATCAGAAAATATCTGGTATTGATTATTATGGTATTTAAGGTGTTGATATTAAGGCTGAAAGCAATTCCATAGAGCAAACTTATAGTTATAAGGATTAAATTCATTGAAACAACTTGAAACTGACAGCATGTTTGCTTGGTCCTGTTTAATATACTTATTCTACATGTGTCCAGTGGTTTTTGGTAATCACTTAAATTTAACATAATAGGTGCAGCATAAACATTCTCAGTGGTTCTGTTGTTACCAGTTTGGCTGTGACCACTCCACCACAAATACATGACACCATAAATATGTCCTTGCAATGTTGTATTACTACTGTACTGTAGTATTGCTTCAATCATGAACTTTAAACGACACAAAGACTGCTTTCCACTTCTATTGTGAAATAGTTTTTTTTTACTGCAGATTACATATACGCTACATTACCTAAGTTTCCATTTCCTGCCACTATCTTTCAAATTCATATTCACTTCCTCATACACAAAACATTTAAATACGACATTTACAAAGTATCATAGTTGTATCTTTGAAGTATCATAGTTGTATCTTTAAAGAAAAGATTGTAAACTGTACGTCAACATAAAATCAAAGCATTTCTGAAATGTTGCAATGACAGCTACAGGCATGACTGACATTATCATTCATTCTACAACACTTTTGTGGAATATCATTTTCTTATTGAATACTCAGTGAGTTATATTGTAACTACTTCACATTGATAGTCTAAAGAGAAGGTCCCCTATAGCTAACACTACATTGCAAGTAAGACAGTAACAATCTTAAGACCGTCAAAGGAATGTCTGCAAACTCTTTATCTGAAGTCATCTGGGTTGAACATGCCCTGAAAGAAGAAGAAAAAAATGTCATTGAATTTAGATATTGTTCATTAACTGCACAAAATTACTTCAATACATCATTGGCTTTGTTTGTTTCTATTTCATTTAGTCAGTCAAGGAACCCAAAACTTTTGTGAAAGCATACTACGGTAATAAATGAAAAAACGTACAGTCGTCCTATTGAAAAGGACACACAGAAAATGTTCCAGAAAGTCAAACAGCATACTCTAGTTTACCTCTCTTACAGCTGAGGCAACCTTAAAGCACAACCATTGAGTCAGGCAGCAGAATGAAGGTTAGAAAACTCAGTATAGTAAGAAAATAAGTACCTTTGTCTTTGAAGATCACAGACTTTAAGGTTAAACTTTCCCCTGATTTCTAATCCTGTTACCACTTCAAATTTGGTACTGAAAGGCTTCTGCAGGGAGGCTTCATCGTCGTTTAGTTCCTTTCCACAGTCATAATCTATAATACATGTAGTAGTACCGGTAGCAGTAGTAGTAGGGAGGAGGTAAGGAGGGTTTACCTTTGCCCGTCTGAGGATGGAATCCTTACTGGCATCGTACGGATGGTCTTTGGACGGAATCTCCAGAACAGCAGGAATGGGGTTAGTGTGAGCGTCGATCACATGGCGGATCAACTCTGCTATCTGAAAATGCATGGAAAATATTATGTAAAATGTTTTGTAAATTTTCTTCATCTTTTTTTTCTTCCTCTTTTCTTTCCAGTGCCAGGGGAAGAAGAAATAAACAATGGTGTTACTTGTTTAAAACCGGATTAATGGAATTGGAAATCTAACTACCAGTTGAAAAAGTAAATGTACTGCATGTCTTGGAACGTTTGCAGTGTGTGTTTTTTACCTCTACACTGCAAATTCATGACGCAGTGAATATGTGTTTGCAATACATGTATTACTTTACTGTACTACGACTACTACCGAATCCTTTCAACCGCAATTTTACAAGACTGCAAAAATTTTGTCCTCCTCTACTGAATTATCATGTCACAGTGCAAACAAATGAATTTACAAGGCACGTATGCACCACAGTTTTCTATACATACAATATTTCCAATATAATACATGACTATGATTGCGACCTTAGTATTGAGTTTAAGAACATAAAACACAATGGACTTAGAGTAGATGAACCTTCAAAACAGGCCTAGAGAATTATGCTATATATGAAGACTTACATTTTGGTTGATGAGGATAACAGCGATGTCAGTTCTCTGCACAAAACTCTTGAAAGTTTCCTCAATCTCACTCACACTGGTGTCTGTAGGGAAGCAGAAATCAGGCAATGTACATATAACATCTGTATTGTTCATGGCCACAACAAGTAAATCCTATAGATGACATCTGGGCAAATTTTTGCCTTTAAAAAAGAAAAATTCTATTTTCCTCCTAGGCTCTGCCTAATTGACTGTGTAATGCCTTGTAGAAGTGATACTCAGTGAGGCAGCCATCAGCGTAGTTGTATGTTATGACTTTAAAATTACTTTATACATTTAGACTTGACTTTTAGCCTACCTTTTTCCACAACCAGGAAGTTGGGCTTTCTTTCCTTGTTCATCTCCCCAATACCTCCCAGCAGAAACCCAGTACAGGTGTCCTAAGTCAGGGGAAAAATACACATTTCAAGAGCCCATGTCGAACAAAGCCGAATATCGATTTTCGACCTTCTCCAGACCATGGTTAAGAGTCAGTCGTGAGTGAGCTTAACTGTGGTTGGCAAGATTTCCTGATCTGCTGGTCTTTTATGTTGTCTGCAGTGATTTTGAAAGCTTGAGGTTGCGGAAGGCACATTCTGCTTGGATGTGATCAGAGGATTGATTCTGACAATCCCAAACCCTGTGATGACCTTGGTCATGGGGGTTGGGGAGGGGTTGATTTAATCTCCAAACAGATGTTGGGAGGGATGGTCTTGTGACACAAATGTTTCAAATCTTATCAATCTTTTCTCCACCGATTTCATATACAACATACATGCTTCACATGCTCTTACACTATTGAGACTGAAGCCTAGACACAAAGAAAAGTGATGATGTCATTTTATCATGTGACAGGCAAAATTTATGCATGGGAAGCTGAAGAAAAAACAACAACAAGATTTGCTGATATCTATTTCTGTAACGTTAAATACGATGAAAAAGACTGTACTATACCATTGGCAATGATTTGTGGATAAAGGTTTGGGAGAAAAAAAAGGCGTGTATAGGAGACAATCACGAAATTTGGTGACATCATGTTCAACACGAAAATTTGACGTCTCCTGAACAAAAATCACGCAAAAAATTACCACAAAACCTTCTTAGGGTCTTTAAGATTTAAACACCGACCATAAGGAGGTGAAGGTATTTACAGAAACCACTCACTTCATCGCCGATCACAGAGATCAGCTTTCCGGCTTTCATCATCCGCGCCATCTTGGATTTAAGTGCCCTTAAGGGGTAAACCGTTAATCTCAGCCAAATATTCCATTGAGAAAGTCAGACGTTTTGATCACTTATAATCAGGTTATACATTTCAATATGGCTTTGTATTTATTTCTACTGTTTATGATTCTATTTTGTAAGACGTTTATACTTTATGAAGGTGATTGAGGAACAATGACTGCTCCCTTAGAACCTTTTGCATATTTTATTGGTCTTTCCCTAAGAATCTTCCAATATTGTAGCAGGTATCAAAATATTGTGTGCTTTATACAAAATACATTCAACTTGCTACTGAAATGAATTCTGTATTCATTTTGGAATAAAATAGATAAAGTATGTCAACATAAAATAAACAATATCATCTTTAACATCAACATTGTATATTTGTCAATATTTTTTGTATACCAAAATCAATATCCCCTATGTCAAAATAGAATCTTCCTAGACCATGTGACCTTCCATCAGCTGATCGAGTTTATTTACAGTACCCATTGCACTGACATCTGACACAGTCAAATAGTGATTTAAAACGCTGTTTTATAGTGTTCCATTGCCCTCCACTGAGACAAAAACACACATAAAAGCACAGAGAAGCAAATAAGACTGTAACGTTAGCATCGTAACGTTTACGTTCAGTGTTTTTTCCGTTTAAACCGTGTGTGTGTGTGTGTACGTTTGCTGCTGTTGTTGTGTTTCTGTTCTCATATTACCGAAACTATGGATTCTGACAGACAACATTGGTGAGTACATTGTCTTCTTTATTCTATATTGTACATAATCCATTGTAGTCAGCAACTCCTTATTTATTATGATAAAAATTCTACAGTATACAGTAATTTGGTGGTTCAACGCAACGTTACTTGTCTGCATATGGGTGTTAAACGCCTACTTTTTGTCGACATCTTGTTCCTTGTTTCGCCTCTTTTCCAAGCTCTATGCCGTTTGCAGTTTCACATGTGTACAGAGAGTTTCCTCCCAGGGTAAAGTCGAACGTATCTCGCTTTACTATGATCCGTTAATTTATCATTTATCAATTATTTACTCTTTGGTCCGCTGCGAAAGTATGAAGGTCAGAAGTTGATTGACAAGTAATTCTAGTCGGGCACGAAACATAAACAAACACTGCAGTTATAAATGCTACAGTCCAGTCCTGTTGCATTGGCGCATGCTTGGGACCGTGTCCCAATTGGGTATCAGACGAAATTTATAAATAACTGATAAACAAAGGACTAAACTGGAGTACATAGTTCAAAGATATCGTGATTTTAGTTATGTAACAATAGGCTATACCCGTATTTGTGTATTGTGACTTTGTGTCATTAAACTAAAAGCAAATATCAAAGGTAAAAGACTAAGGTATGATTCATAATATACTAGTAGCTCTTTATAGTAGCCTCGGCTTTATCGGGTGACCTTGATTGGCTGCCTGTAATGTCAGCCAAATGCATGAATAAATAAATTTACAAATAAAGATATAGCAGTTGCTCTTACTCTTAAAATTATTTTCATTCAATAATACTCTTCAAGTTTCAAATTGATGTAAAATTTAAATCATGATTTTATCTCCTAGTGACACCAGCAATGGATACGTTCACCTGCAAAATCCCCACCTGAAATCAATGACGTCAGACTTCCTCTATCACTTCAACCTGGGCACAGCCACACACGACCTTCCTGCCATGTTTGGGGATGTCAAGGTCAAGTCAAGTCAAGTCAAATGATTATAATGACATAAGTTTATGAATAGACATTTAACGCATACAGAGTCTTATTGTCATGACAATTTAAATATGCAGTTCCATTGTAATACTAGAGTCAATTCCACATTACCGAGAGGGTTTTTCTTGCCTTTTGTTCCAACATCTTGGAAATCTTTGTAACAATCTAACTGTGATAAGTAACTGTTTAGAACTATTTATAACATCTGTGTGATGTTCAAAATATTTTCTATAGTGTTCATACATGTTAGAAAAATTTCTAACATCAAATACATTATTTCTGTTAGTTTCTAAACTGTTCCAACATAGATTCATCATTTGTGATCACATGTTCGAACATTGATACAATGTTTTGTATGTGGGGCAGTGGGCTGGAAAGAGGGCAATTCACACATCCCTGCCAAGTACAGGAAATTATGTCTGTCTGCCACCTTTTCACAAAAGACTCAACAGTGTCTTCTGAAGAAAATCTAAAAATACAAGGCCACACAAAAGACCCAGCTTAGCACCTTTGTTTATTGGGGCAATAAAAGTTTTTACGGAGGGAAAAAATGACACAAATTGTTGGAACATGTTGGAACAATAACAAAAGCACATAGATGTTTGAAAATTGTTCTAAATAAAGATATATTCGTATTGTTACTTTCCCAATGTTTCCAACAAATATGAATAGGTTCAAACATGTTCAAACTTTCATTTTAATTGTTTGAACAATTTAGAACTATTGTGACTGAAAAACTCTTTTACTTTAAATAGTTCAAACTTATTACAAATATTAGTTTGAAACCCTCTTGGTGACTTGGAATTGACTCTACTGTACTGCAGAGTTGTTTCAAACACAAACTCAAAACACAGGGAAAGCCTACTCTCCAAGCAGTTGTTCAACTTTTGATGTGTTGTAGGCATTTTTTTCGGGCTTTCAATTTTGTATCATGCGGCCAAATGAAAACAGTACAAAATAGAAAGCCCGACAAAAATGCCTTAAACACGTCAGAAACAGCCAGAGCTTTACCTCTGTTCGGAGAGTAGGAAAAACTGCAATCCCATCCTCCTGTGTCCCAGCAAAAGGAGATGAAATTTCCCGGTATGGTATGTGCTGTTGTTTTCTCTACAGTTTGTAGTCCTCACAAAAAGAGATGAATTTACACCATGTACTTTTTTTCTATCTACAGTTTGTAGTTGTTGGAGGCAGTGCGACTCGTATGGGGAAGTTTGCTCGGTACATCCACCAGGAGTTAGGCCTGCCTGAGTCTGAGGAGCCCCAGGACCTGGCCGATACTGACCGCTATGGCATGTTTAAGGCTGGACCTGTGCTGTCTGTTAGTGTGAGTGGAATATGATTCTTGCACCACAACCACTTTTTTTATACTATACACTACATGTGTTAAATGTTGTGTAATGTTATAATATAGCCAGGTAGTGTCGTACAATCATAAGACTCAATTCCTATTGGTTACAGTCATAATGTCACAGGCATGGGTTAATGAAGAAAAAAGCTCTGCATTGATGAGTCAAAAACGTACACAACCATTTGCAATCTCTTAGTGATTATGGTGACATAACAATTGGCCGGGGAGCTACTAGTGTAACCACAAAATAAACCACAGAGTGAGGAAAGCAAACAAGGTGATTTATTCAATGGCAGTAGGTCCCTATTAAAGCACTGGTGTTGTGTCAATACTACCAGTATTTCAGCTAGCCATTGATGAATTGTAACCCAATGCAGTTGTTTAATTATGAAATTATGAAAACTTTTCATCAGTGAGTTCCACACCCAAAAAAAAAACAGTTTCTAAGACATCTGTTTGTTTTTTCTAGATTAAAATCATACAGCTTTAATAATGTCTTTTGAACTGTTGTTCCAGCATGGTATGGGGATGCCGTCCATGTCCATCATGTTGAATGAGTTACTGAAGCTACTGTACCATGCCAGGTGTAGTAATGTCGTCATGTTTAGGATGGGCACTTCAGGGGGGCTAGGTAAGTACCAAGAATAAATCCTAAGCATCGTCAGCTATTCTGATAATATAGTAACATCCTGTCAATAGGCTATCAAAAATGTACTACCCTGGTAATGATTGTATCATTGTTTTATCTATGACTATAAGGGGACTATAGACTTTATCTATGACTATATAGAGGGACAATGTAGAATACATGTGGTAATGGTGGCTAAAATCCTTTTTTTTTAATGAAATTAAGAAATGGGAATGGGAATGTCAATGGGAATGTACTGGTATGATGGTAGAGTACTACAATCTACAGCTTATATTCTGCACTTTGAAGAGAGAAATATCATATTCTGCATTTTAAAGAAAGAGAAATCATAAAAAGGGTGGGATATCTTAGCATAGCATTCTAAATGCTACATCCTAATGATATTATGCATATCTTTGTCATTGGAGTGTTGACTTTGTGATATTTGTAAGAAAAACTGAGATGATTGTTCATACTTACAGGCCTTGAGCCAGGCACAGTTGTGATCAGTAAGGCAGCTGTGGATGCCTGTTTCAGACCAAAGTATACACAGGTAAGCAATGTGTTAGACCTCCACCTGCTGCTTACCCCTGTATTCCTGTATCCATTGTAAACATGGCAATAGTATGTGACATGTGAGCATACCTATATTAATACATGTTGTAAACTCTTGCCTGACAGGGAACAGCAGATGATAAAAAGAGCAGTGAGTAAGTATCGGAAAGTGTACAAATGTGTAACTATGGTAGCTAATGTTTCAAGTTGTGTAATACCTTATAGTTATACCATAAACCATATTGAGATTAGTGATCTGTGTTACTGTTAATTACACAAAAGGAAAAAAAATTATTTGATTACAAAAATATAACAAAAACATACAGGGAAGGCCAGAAAAAATGTGTTTTTAACGGTGCACACCCGTTTATTTGGGGTGCGACGCGCGAGGCATAGCAACACGGCTCACAGACCGCATATGGACGGGGAATCTGGGTCAACGGGCGAATCACCTCCAACGCGTAGAAATACAAGGAAGTGACACTCGGGCCCAAAACCAATTTGCACCAAAAACACATCACTTCTTACGCTTTTTAGCCATGCCAGTATTAAATGCCACTTCGCAGCATATTATGAGAAATTTGATCTCAAACACGGACCCTCGAGACCCTTTCGTCACATTTTTGTCGCGCACTATCTCAGACCCATGTCGCGGAAGAATTGGTGTGTGCACCGTTTCATGGGCCTTTCCACAAACTGTTTGCAGTGACTATTTTCTTAAAGGCTCTTGTGTGGCCACTAGACATGTTTGACTGTATAAAAGCATCCAAAACTGATGACACAACTTGTCCTGCCTGCAGATTGTACTAGGCCAGGAGATTTCCCGACCAACAGAGCTAGACCAGGGTCTGGTGGATGAGCTGTTACACGTGGCTGCCCAGGAGGAGGGGCTGATGGCAGTGGCAGGGAACACCATGTGTGCCAATGGCTTCTACGAAGGTGAAAGGAAATGTTCAAAGTTATCAAAGACTTTTTTCAATTGAAATCTTAAAAGGAGTATATTGAGAAGGACATCAATGTGTGCTGCCATGCTAGTGTGACCCACTGGCACTGGACAGAGTCACTTAGAAGCACGGTGTGAAGGCTAGACAACTGCTGCCCACCCCCATGTCAGGGACCCACGCAGCAGCACAGTTTGAAATGTGCCCTGTGATGCATCTTGGGTAGTATAGCAACTCTGGGATTGATAGATCATGGAATTTGATCCATCTTGCCAAGCAGCATAGTTGCGTTACCACTTATGACACGGGAACAACCCCTTCATACAATAAAGTTTCTTTAAACATGCATGTTGTGTTGTATTACAGAACAGGGGCGGCTTGACGGTGCATTCTGTGACTACACGGAACAAGACAAATTACAGTACCTACAGAAGGGCAGGGATGCCGGGGTCAGGAACATTGAGATGGAGTCACTCTGCTTTGCTGCTTTATGTAAAAATGCAGGAGTAAAAGGTTGGAAATTCATCATGTTCTTAGCTTTTGTATCCTGTAATGCCTCTAATATATGTGTGAAACAAGACGACATGTTAATTTTGTTTTAATACATCAGATTGCAGTGTTTATGTGAATATCATTCAGCACCAGGGACAGCAATGCCATTGTGTGGATGTAATTCAGCAACAGGGATCAGTGTCAGTGTGAATGTTATTTAGCACCAAGGACAGGGAAGGCAGTCTATGTGTGTAGATGGAGCACTGAATGTCATCATTTTCAACCATCCTTTGTTGTGTTTCTACATGTTAAACTGGAAGTGACTTTCAACCTTTGACATTTTAGCTGGTGTGGTGTGTGTGACCCTTGTGGATCGTCTCCGTGGAGACCAGGTCACCACCCCTCATGACACGCTGAAGGAATGGGAGCTCCGACCACAGAAACTATTGGCTAAGTTCATAAGAAGTCGGCTGGGCATGAAATAGGTAGTTTGAAATGAAACAAATAGTTAAAGAATTCTGCATCTTTTCAAGGGCTACTTATGCTGTTAGGGTTAAAACAGACTTTTTTTAATGCAGTAAGCTCGAGATTTTAGATGTTACATAAAAGATTTCTCTGTATTAGTTAAGCCATGACGCTAGAGGTACGTAATTCTTAAATCAAGCTTCCAAAGTAATATCACATGTTAAATTTTGTTTTAAAGACCATAGCAAGTTGAGATAGTAGCGACTGTACGTAATGTTAGACAAGACTACTTTGTGATTTTATGGCTCACCTATTGTGGTTGTTCACACCAACCACTCCAAATCAATCACAGATTTCAGAGAACAGTGTCTGAATCAAGTGGTATAGAAATATTGGTGCATGTGTATAGCTATTAGCTAATTTCAATTTTTCCATTAGAAGTTGGTAAGCACATTCTAGGCAAGAGCAAACTTTTTTTCTGGTCCGGTTTGAAATGAACTGATCCTGACAGTCCATCACAATTCAAGCAACGAAACTAGCAGTTAAACCAATGGGAGATCAACTGCATGTTTGTCATATGTTTTTATTTTACATTTCTAGATTTTGACAGAGGTGGCAGGGCAATTGGATCAGTCTATTGTTAAACAGGGCCAAATGGTTGGGAATTTTTGTCCTTCACACAACTCCTATATATATATATATAGTCTGAAATCATGTGGCAGGGCAGAATGAAAAGCTACAAACTCAAGTCCTCAGTATTGATGAGCGACTACCAAATAAACATTCTCAAATGTCAATGCAACATTTAAAGGTTTATTGTCCCACTATCTAAAAAAAGGCATCTCTTGTGATCAAAAAAACAAGTACAAAATGTCAGCTCTTATACCTTGTCATGCTTTTATCAATAAACAAAGATGTAAAGGTATGAAATAAAATTTACAATATGCTTTCTTTAAGTCTTTGCATTTGCTTTCATCTTTTGTTCTTAAGATCTTCAGTCTACGTCTTGTGCTACTCGTGTGACAGCTTAGGTTTCCGCTAACGCTAACAGTACTTTACTCCTGAGTCAGTTTACTTGTGCACCTAGAACAGTGCTGCTACAAACAGGACCTAACCATTATACATTCAAGCAGCCTTGTTGCTATTGGTCCACACAACAATCCTTCTATCCTGCGATGTGTTATAATAATAAACTCACAAGGGCTGCACTTTTTTTTTTCTTTCAAGCAAAACACTAGTATAATCTTGGTAGAAAAGGTATCTTCTCATCTTTTTTTTTCCACGTTTCTCTTAAAATGTGCACTTCAACACCTTACTTTGCAAGTACAACACATATGGTCTTATAAGATTATGTTGGATATCAATAAATTAGCTTACATTCATCAACGGAACAAGGAAATCATTTTGCACAATTGAGACCCTACAGCAAAGCACACGGCATGCCTTAATTAGTTTATAACGGACTTAAGCCCTATGGAAAACTTAATACTTAGTGGTGCTTGAGGAAGCAATATTCGGTCTTCCTTGTCCCAGAGAATTCTACGAAAGCATTTTACAGCTTGGCTCAATTTAGAATGTTTGGAACAACCTTGGCGAGAAAAGTCGAGTCGACCAAGAACAAGGTTGTCTTGGCTCGAGCACACATGGCAACTACAGTACAAGATTCTTGAAGAGTCAACTAGTCCTAAATTTGCAGTTTTACAACAAATACAAAAGTAATGTACAGTCATCTTTTTTGTTAGACAACTCATGTCTTCATTGTGCTTTTTGTCTATTAGAAGCAATAATATGTACATGTAACAAAAGATACTATAGATATGACTTATCCACACTGACAGATTGCAATACTTGCTCTATGTATTTTTTGTATTTTCATAAAGAGGAATATATAAACAGCACCTTTTATTCTGGGGGCGGGGGAGGAGGGGGTGGGGGTTCGTTGGGAGGGGGTGGGGGGTGTTGAGGAAGTGGAGGCTGGGATAAGGAAGGATATGACATGGCGGACATTCCGAATACATCCATGCCAAACAAGGGGTATTCTCCCAACGTAGGGTCCTGGAAGAAAGAATGACCAGACATCGATTGGTCGGAAGTTTGGCCCAATAACTGGAGAAGGGGGTCATCGCCTGAGTTTTCGTCTGTCACAATGTCCATGTCGTCACCCTCCTTTCCATTTTCCGTGGCCAGCCCAGACTCCTGGTACTTGGACTGTATTGCACTTGTGCCTGCTGACTGAGGCTTAGGGGGATGGGGCTGAGGGGGGTGCTGGCCAGACGGGTGGTGGGGGGCAGGGGGTGGCATCGGCAGCTTCAGCAGGCTGGAGCTCTCTAGCGACCCCGGGGCAGGAGCGTGGAGCTGTCCGGGGTGATCTCGCTGGTGCTTTTTGGCAGGGGAGGGGTGCATGAGCCCTGCAGCGCCGTCGGTGGCCATCCTCGTTGCACCGTGAAGCACGGCCATGTTGGGGCTTCCCGCGTGAGCCCGCTTCCTGGACTTGGAGTCGGGGACGTCGCCCGGACCCTGGTGCTTGTGTGGGTGTGGCAGGCTGCCCTGAGATGGCTGGGTGCCACGGGAATGATGTCGGGATGCCGCGCTCGCCGAGTGCCTGTGGTGGTGCTCGTGGCGATGCTTGTCTTTACTGTTGGGGGGCACCTTCTCTCTGGGATGGTGGTGTACTGTGGACATTTTCTCGTGCCCTGGGACTACAGTCTTCTCATGATGTCTCTGCTGATCCTTGTGGGACGCAGGATGGTGTCCCTGGTGGTGGTGTCTTTCCCTGTGAGCATTCATCTGGCTGGGGTGATGTTTCGTGACGCCTCCCAAGCCGTGCTCTCGCTCCCCTCTGTCCGCCTTAGATGGCACCGGCCTGCCGTACTTGTCTCTGTGCGTGCTGGGACGCTGTGAGTGGTGGGCGCCGTGCGCAGTCGGAGTACCCTCCCTCTTCTCCTCCATCTTCCGCAGGGCATCCTGGTTGATGAAGAGCTTGGGCGGGGACTTTGTTGCCGGGGGAACCAGCGGGGGCAGGGTGGGGAGGTCAGGATGAGATTTCAGGTCCACGCTAGTGGAGGTATTTACAGAACTGGAACTCGCTGACTGCAGGCCTGCTTTGTGGTGTGCAGCGTCCTTCCCTTGCCTGTCATGGTTGGTGTATTCTGTAGGGGCTGTCAAGAGAAAAATACATATTCAAACTCAAACTTCTGACCCTTACAATTCCCTAACTTCTGGAAAAAAGCTAAAGCAATCATCTTCTACTGATGTGAAGCATGATGTGTACATGGCTGGGAGTATACAATGCTGCTTTGCCACACCACTCATTCTCAGCCAAGAACCTAAGGCTGACCCCAAAAAGTGTGTTGGAGTCTTCACTTGAACAGATTTAATGTATTACAAACTACCAAAATACAGACAACTTTAGTACGGATGTTTAGACCCTGTACCTGAATAATTGGAGGAGGACCCAGGCTGGGGCTGGCCCGTAGTGGCAGAACTACCGGAGGCAGTCGCTGTGGAAACAGTGGATGTGGCCTCTGGCTTTGGCCTCTGTGGGGAAACAAACATACCATGTTAGAATGTGATGTTGATGACTTAACTTTAGTGCACCTAGAATGGACAAGAAACAGCTGTTAGTCAGGCTTCTGTTTCTTTTTTCCTTACAATCACTGACTCAACACAACATTTATAAGTCACTGGTATCTGTTGAAGTCAAATCTACAACAATTTCAGAAAGCTCTGATCTTATGTACTTCCCTCTAATGGGAAAATAGAGCAATTCTTGATTTTCTTACTATAAATTAATATAATGAGAAATGACTATATATCAGAAAGATGTTAAACGTGGGTCGTACCATTTTTCCTGAGGTGTGAGCAGCATTAAAGATGGAGGACATAGGGGAATCCCCTGCCATCTGCAACAAGACAAATGTAAAATGTAAGCCTCTTTATCTATTCACAAAAAACTAAAAATTCATCATACTGGGTCAAACAACCTGAAGTAGCTAAAACTTGCAGCCGAATCATACTACCAGATCTGTTATTCATGAAGATTTGAATTACCCATCTATACAAAATGGAACTTTCTGAAGGACCTTATAAAGGTTGTGATACTTACTTTGTAATTGCTAATTTTCCTCTTCAGTCTACTTGGGGTCTTGTCCATAATATGCAGAAACTCTGTGGTAAGACCTAAAAAGAAACCACAAGTATTTGACACTTCAACTTCCTAACAATGGTTTAATCATATAAGACTATTAAACAACATTTTACAGAAGACTACCAAAATCACTGGTAAGAAAAATATAATGAAATCACAAAAGGGAGAAGAGCTCTCCTTGTAACTTACTGTCAAGTAGGTCCAGTGTAACATTGGGGTCAACATACTCCCACCAGTACTTCCCATCGTTCGACCGTGGGATCTGTGGAGTAAAGTAAAATCTTTAAAATCCTATTAAATCCGTATTGTTCGGCTTACATAATGGTTTACCATCCCTTTATGATGGGTAATTGGGTATCATCTACATTTGTTGGCAAATACTTTAGCAAAGAGAAAACCTTCATTCTAACAGAAACATCACTACATTTTGGAAGGCATTTAAAAAAAATTATTTTTTTTGCTAACATTTCCAAAATGCTGTCTTTACTATACTAAGCTAAATGAGGTATGAAAAGAAACTGAACTCGGAGCTAATCATAAGCCTTATCCATATCTTATGGGAATGTTCAAATGCTGATCATTTCTCCATCAACGAATACCAGACGATTCTGCAGGGTCAAACTATCAAAGGATCTAATGGAGCTGGAATATGACAAGATACCAAGCCCCGAGTTTCGATTGAAAGAACTGACCTCCCAACTTGCCCACTTGCAGGCGAGGTGGATGCACATGCAGGCCACCACGGTAGGCTTGTACTGAAGACTGAAGGCTGTCAGGTGCAGACTACACACACACATACAAACACAAACACAAGAAAGAGAAGGGAAAACACAAGTCAGCAAAACGATTCAAACAATTTCCAGACTTGCAGCAAGATCAGTAGTTATAACTGTAACACTGAATTTTTCACAACTCTACACCGAGATACCACCATGAGGTATGAATCATCGCCTTTCACAAATATCCTCTCTTTCAAGCCAGCAGTGGAAACCATCACCCCAGTTTTACATCTGTACAGAAGAACAAATGATAGGAATGTTAGTTTGGTCTGTCTGAGTCTTACGGCTACGGAATCTCGCAAGGTTTTCATCACTGGCTTGAAGCTGTAGCCCAACTTACAGTAGGCATTTTCCTTTTGGGTCACTCCTGAGCAAAAAAAATCCATTTTTAGGGAAAAAGAGGACTCTTCAGATAAAAAAAGGCTACTTCCAGTCCAAAGGATGTAGTTGATGAAATATTCCACTCTTTTGCTGCAGGAAACAAATGCTTTTCACAATAACAACTTAGATTACATGCATGGTTCTGAAGAGTCCTCCCTTTCTCTTTGTGTTCCAATGGTTATGACCATTATGTTGGGTCAAACCAAGGACACTGCATCCACAATACATAAAAATCAATTAGACATAGAATAGACAAATATAGTCTTTAACAATCTCCAAACATTTTAACAGATTTCTCTGCGACTCTTTGTGACGTACACCTCCAACCCACTACTGGCTATCGTACACATGTATGCATGGGAAGTCCAACAGTCTGCTCAAGAATCAGCAGCCAGTGTTACACCCTGACCACTCCCTCCCCACCCCTCTGGAGAAATGGTTTCTCCGAGGTTTTGGCAGGTGATGCCAATCACATGGACTATACCATGCCTTCTGTAGGGGTGGTGGAGGGGTCACGGAGGGGCGTAACACTGCCGCGCTTGTCAGAAGGAGGTGTGCAACCACCTGTTGGTCGCCATGAAATATGCGGTCTGCGCCAAATCCTTGGGGGCTGTGATTGGTCGATGGGGCAGAGCACACCCGCAGTGTCGGCACGACAGCACATAACCAGGATGGCGTACCGCAAAGGTGATGGGTGAAAGGTCACCAGAGGAAACAAAAGAACACTGATTAGCGGTGTACGCATTGTCAGCAGACAAGTACAAGCCCCTTATCAATGGACAGTGTCACACTCTATAGAAATGTACATGTCAAACCATCTACCAAGCTTGCACATTTTCCATTTTCACAAACTTCTCAGGCCACCAAGCCAATCAAATTTAAGCACAGTACTTTCTACGTTACCAGCTTAAAATCTTCTACTCTACATGAAATCCAAGATGTTTTGTTCAGGAAAATTTGCAAGCAAGGGAGATGTTCTAAAATAAAGTTGACAGTAAGACAGTCACTAAGAATCCTTTGGATTTGAAGGTTGAGAAATAAGCTATTGAATTTCTAAAGTCTGCTTACAGACTCAAAACTGAAACATTTCTTTTACTTGTTACTCTTTACGACGTTTCTGTTTTTCTAGACACTTCTCATTACTTCAAATTACTGAATAGACTAGAATAAAAGTATGGAATAAGAACAACTTCTCCAGCATGTGGTCAAAACTGCAATGATCATAAAACGCAAAGCATCTGGAATCAGATATATATGTCTTAATTACTTCTTACACCTGAAATATTTACTTGCAGGCCACATTTTTGGTTAATAAAGATAAGGAATGGCTCCATTTGACAATCATTGCAGTTTCAACACTTATCACACTCACAAGCAAAGCACAAAGCTCTATGCAAATGCACACAATACAGCCGTTTTGAAAATTTTCAAACTTTCAACTCTCGAAATTGTTTTGTCAATGGAAGTCAAATTTACAGACAAAACTGAATTAACTACTGGCATAGTCTATGACTGATCCAGCGAACAATAAAAAAAAACATTTCAACCGATAAGAGAACATATACATGTCTATTGAAGTTTTGCATTTGTACAGTTTTGCTAAATGCATTCTTGAGTTTTGATGCATGGCTATACGGTCGACCTATATCATATAGCTGGCAACTGCGAACATTCCTATGAGCTATTTGGCAACTTATGGAACATTCACAATAAATTCAAACATTTCTAATTGAAAAGAACAAGCTGTATTGTCTACACTGATGCAAGAAAAACACAGCAGAGCAAACGGACACACCATCACCATTTGTGAGACAAGACTTGGCCATCTCCTGGCCTCTCTGCGCCCTGTTCTGAAAACCTGCAAATTGAAACAGACGGGGTCAAAGCTGTTCAGAAAGTTGAGAAGTGAGTAAATGTTTTATCTTGGTGTACTTACACTCACCTCGGATAAGTTGGGTAGTTTTGACCACATGGGTGTGAGGATGGTCTATGGCAACCTCAAAGCCTGGATAAACGAAACACAAAAACAGCTCTGTGTAATTACATTGATGGAAAACATAATTCTATAAAACACAGAGAAATGTGACACTGAAAATGAGTATAACTTACACAATTACAGCTTGTGGCCATTGTCTACTGACCAGAGTATGCCTATCCTATTGCTGACAAAGGAAGCTTTAACGTGGTTACAGGCAACACATTGTGACAATAATGACATCTAACTTACCTAAAGTTTGCAACAGTATACTCTCATTGATCACTAAATCTTGGGCTTGTTGAAGATATGTCTGTGGACAGAAGGCAACAATAAATATTTTCATCAAAATACATTCTTTTCTTCTTCAGAAGCCATTCTGCAACAAATCAAAACATTCTTAGACACTTGTTTTTGACAACTTTTGTAAGAACCGACACAAGTTGAATGATCAATATTGCAGCACTATGTAAAATGATGTACATGTATCTTGGTTCTTCTTGTGAATGGATGGGAAATTCGTGTCAAGAGCCTTTATTTCAATTCATTTTATTTCTGTCATTTTTACCCAGGGTAGCCCACTCAGTGATTTACACTGCTTTGCAATGGGGTCATACAAATATGCCTTTCCAGGGGCACAACTTTGGACCTGCTAGAGATTCAAACCCTGAACCTTTGTGTTACACGCAATGTCCGCTCACCTCGCTTTTCGTGTCCAGGTTGGGGGAGTCCCTGTGCAGACATACGTGGGCCACGCGGATCACATGCTCCAGCTTGCGAGGCTGTTCTTCCACTTTGGCAGCCAGGAACAAACAGGCAGCAGCCAGGGCCTAACAAAACATCGCACATAAAGATATAACCTCACATAGTCACAGTTTATAAACAAGCTACTTTGCAGTTTGAAACAGTGTTTCCGCCAGACCTCAGCTGGGAGGCCGTCCACCTTGGGGCGCGAAAACCGCGAAAATTAAATTTAATTGCAAAACCGCGAACATTAAATTTAATTGTAAAACCGCGAAAATTAAATTTAATTCTAAAATCGCGAAAATTAAAGTTAATGGTTAACTGTCGCAAGAAAAAACAAAACAACTAATGTCCGATTAAGTTCAGTGCCGAAGTGTTATGATCTGTGCCGCGTACCGGTATGCCGCACCGAACGGGTACTACGACTTTTAAAAAGTTCTAGAAACGGTTCTTGGACTTTCAAAAAAGAAATAGCATTTGTATATATTCTCTTTTATGTTGTAGTATACTTATAAATCATCTAAAACCTTCCATAGATCGAGAAATTTGCGTTCAGAAATGACGAAAAACATCGTCTATCGGCGACAGTGAGCGTAATGGCGGCCGAAATCCCGCAATCTCACGTGGTGACTTCTCGCGAGATCTGGGAAAACTAGTGACGTCACAGGAAACTAGCGCTGTGATTGGCTAGGATACACAACAGCTACTGACCGCCATTTTTGATGCGTATTTATCCCGAAAATTTCTGCCGTTTTCGGAGATTTTGCGGGCTCAAAACTCATATAAAAAGGAACCAAAGTTATACTTGATGTTTTTTACGTCCATCACCTCTTATGTGAACACTTTATTTTTCCGCTGTGTTGCCGATAACGAACTTGAACGAAGTCGGGGATTTCCCGTGCCGAGCACCCCGGTGGGCACATGTATCTGTTCATCATGTTTTGTTTTGTTTACTATGATTGATGATGAAAACAGAGACTAAAGTTTTTAATATCTAGACAAAGTTAGTGTGTTTTCTTATTAAGTTTTTTCTCCCAATAACAACTATTACTTTGTAGTGTAATAGCGAGATCGACCTACCGCCAAGTTTTCGAAATGTGGCAGGGAAAATTCGCATAACTAAGACCTTGAAAGACGGGTTTTAATGAGATTATCGTATGCAAAAGGCCGCCGACACACACTGTCAACAATCATAACAATAGCAAAACAAACAGTAAGCGGCTTTCTGACTGTGGACGGCGTCCCCAAGCGTCTAGCTTCAATACAAAACACAAAACTGCGGTTTACATTTATCGACTTTGTTAAAGTTTGTACAGATTTCTCGGCAAAATGTGGGTCGCATTTTTTTATGAGGACGGCCTCTGTTTGCGTTCAGGCCGTCCAAAACGAAATGAGAACGTCAATGGACGGGTGGACGCCCCTCTGGCGGAAACACTGGTTTGAAATGACCATGTGCAGTATGGTGCACTGTGGGTAATAGGTTACAGTTGAAGACATCTCCCATTCTTTATGGCTTGCCAGTGGTGTTCTACTTCCACAAATTAAAAAAATTGAAACAACTAAGAAAGTCTAGTCTGGAAATACTAATTATAAATCATGACATACAATGTAAAATAGATACATTAGTATAGCTAAAATTGATAAAGATTATGTAGTGTTAAAGCACAACAAATAAATGGCAAAAGGTACATGTACTTACATTTCTGTGGAACTTGGTGAAGGAATGGTACATGTAAAACCGATGCATATATACAATGGCAGTGTTGATACATAGTTGGTTACTGTGGAGACCGGTTAAGGAAAACTTACATCGTATAGAGTTAGCAATCAGCTTTTGGTAATAAATTACCTGTATGATCATTATATTATATATAATAATAAGCAAAATAGTATCTAAAAAATCTACAAATCTCATTTCAGGAATATACAATTGCCATATCAAGTGCATTCTTCTTGTTTAAGATTAAAAGTTATTGTTTCATCTTAACAAATAAATTAAATGTCAGTTTCATGTGTTTGATCGTTCTACTAGTATTGAATAACTGTTTCTGTAGACAAGGTGTAAATTGGTAAATTCGGTCTTAAGGAAGGATTATTTTGTGATTTTTTGTGTGACAAAAACACGTGTGAATACGTGATTACATCTGAAAAGAATCGTACTAATAGTTGACATTACACAGGCCTGAGTTCACGTGTTCCCAGAAGGCCACCAGAAAGGCTTGCCCTTATGTAAATGAGCAGTTGGGAGAATTTGTCTTACAATGGTGTGACTCATGTCACAGGCACGTGATGATATAAAATCTCATCAAAATCGCCACATGTCGGCAAATTTTTGTCATAATATCAATCTTTGATTACCACTGATCATACAGGACTATTACTAGTAAAGGGGTTTGCTGAAAATACTGTGAAAATACAGGTTTACCACACGAGACCGGCGCCGGGCACTCATGACGCCATGACTCAGATGACTGCGCCACAAAGTGGGTCGTTTTAACCCATGATAGGATACACGGTGAGGCGTTGTCCCATGTCCTGGATCAAGTTAGCAGCCTGTTGTCTATAGGAAAGTTCTTTGTCGGCGTCTACGCCACACTTGCGTGTAGGAGTGTCCATGAGTTGTTGTGGTGTGAAATGCCATCGTTCCACCGCCGCCATTACCCGCACCGCGACGAACAGACAACCAACTACTGCGCATGCCCACGAAGGCATCACGGGACGGCCGCAACGCAGCAGACCAACACTGCATTTACACATTTTATCTCCAAAAATAATATTTTCACCTATATTCTAAAATTTTGGTACGAAAATAAAACTTCACTCGTATAAAAAGAATCAACGACAGTGACGAAATTAATATCATATTTTGTTTGATGACATTATTTTTATCCCGGTCTTCACCCACAGGGTTGTGATGCGGTGCAATGGTTGTGGAATAATGGCGACAGAGCTGAAAGGAAGAAAGCCCTTGTACCAGCTTCGCTTCCATTTGGATTTACACGAATTGACGACGACTTTTTAATTTTTTTTCAGGTAGGTGATGTAGAAGTGATGCTCTTATTTCTTGGACGGAGTGAATTTCCAGTTGTGCCGACTTATTTTTCGTGAATTCCGGGGAAATTCGGCAGCGGCAATGATATGCAAATGAGCTTAGGGATAGCAATGGCGGGACAACACACCACCTGGCATCATGCGTAGCACAGCAGAGGCGAACTTTATAGAATTACAACTAAAAAACAGAACTATTTAGGCCAAAAGTTAACTTTCACCGGTATTCAATCTACGTCAACTTGTGTCAATATTATTTTTTTGGAAATTTGTCGCTTTCAGGCTGTTGAAAGTTTGAAAACATAGCTGAAGATATTGAAAGGCTGGTAGCAGTTGGGAGAAACAAGTTGTTCATCAGTAAGTTTCGTATGAGACCTTGACTTGATGTATCAGTATCGAAGTTGGTGGTTTAAAATGAACAGAATTGCATTTTAGATGGGTAGGAGCCTTAAATTGTGCTGTACACATACAACAGTACATCCCAAAGAAGCAAACAATGTACAGATTATGTTCCTGAAAATCTGTTGCAAGTTTTATTTTGGCATAATTTGTTACTGTTAGTTCATGTCATCATGTGCCAAGTGAATATTTGTCCTTGTTTGAATCATACTCCTTATCAGAATGTTTGGTAGCTTTACTTTCAACGTAACAGCTAAATAGTCAGCCAGCTACACTGGCCACTTCCGTACCTTGTCTTTTAGTTTTATTTGACAAAATTGATTTTTTTTTTAAAGAAAAAGTGGACATGGACATTACACAAATTCTTATTAATTTTGTTATTTCATATCTACATGATTTGTACTTTATTCGTTGTGATATGTATTGATTGTTCATGTTTCTCCAATTTATTACAGTTTCTCCTGTGAAGCTTTGGAAAGCAGACATAATGTTGAAACACAGAACAGCAACCTTTACTAGAGTCAAGGCTACTCTACAACAGGTACTTGTATATTCATGCTTGTTTGTTTGTTAAATGGTTGTCAAGGGAGGCCTTCAGTAGTAAACTCCCAGACACAACGGATACCCATTCTGATACCAGGGCTCACTGTAAATTTGGAAATGTTCGCAGTTGTTTTGCAGATACTACTGCTCGATTTTAAAGAAAGCCATGTGTATTGTCAAGGTTTATCTTCTTTTAGGCGTATCCTGTCTACCATTCTATATTTATTGTAGCTTGCCAAATGGCAGGACTTTTTCTGCATAGCAGTCTCAGAATCTTCAAATGTTGTGTGCTTGTGCCTAAGTCAATAACCCTGACCTCAAGATACAACCTTACTTATAGGTTGCTGGAGAATATTTTGTTTTTGCCCTGATGGCTGATGCTTGAATATTTAACATTTCAATTTTGTTGCAGGAACAGTTCTGTAACTACATCCACCGTAGCTGCCTCCAGCCACGAGCAGAGGGTTCGGAATATTGTATCCGGCACGTGTTGGAGGATAAGGCAGGGCCCTACCGTCAGTGTAACTACGTGTCAGGGAAGTCTGGCAAACGGTGCTCCAACGCAGCACCCAAAGCAGCCAACAGGGATGGGTAAGTCTTAGGTCTTGGATGAATACTGTTGATTGTGAAATCTCTGGTATTTTTTTATTTATTTTTTTAATCAAGTACAAAAAAAGCTGTATACATGTATTTGCATCATTACAGATGATATGCAGCCCATACAAATAATTCCAATCATACTGATATTACAACATTAGAAAAAAGGAAAAAAATGGTACGTCACGTTACAGCCGAAGTCTCGAACGTTACATTAATGTGATCCATAGTACTATAAATGCAGAAATATTCGCGGTCGATTAATGTTCACGGTTTTTGCAATGACCACTTCATCGCGAACTTAAAACCACCGCAAACATTTTCTATTATGGTATTAGACTGCAGTCTATGGTGTTACCGCGATATTAAAACCACCGTGAAAAGTCCTTTTCCCCGCTACCGCGAAATTAAATACATTTACAGTATTACCATCAAGTGAACATTTCAAAGCCTACTAGCCCATGGAAAGTAAGATGATAGGTGAAGTTGAGTGTTGAATCTGGGTACAATGAAGAGAATCATCACACTACAAGCATAATTTCTGTCTTCCACTCCATTACTCAGGATAAATCTTGAAATGTCCACAATGTTGTTATTTTTTCACAAATTACAGCATTCTTTCAACCTTCAACTAAAAACCAGCAAAAACCTCCTTTACCTTCTTATGTCAAAGTCTCCCTGAAAGTTAGTAAATCACAATTCACATAAGTACAAGCTTGTTTCTTTGCATATATCAATGGTTTATTCATTTCATATTGATATTAAATAGATATCCTCAATATTGATCTTTCATGTCTCTGGTCAACATTTCCAAGTGTTTTTTGTGTTGTTTGTCAATCCACAATGTTTATTTTACATGCAGCAATTGAAAATACATTACATATCCTTCATGTAACTAGTACATGTATGTTGAAATTGATTTGTTAGGGGGCCAAATATCATTTGTTTAAATGTACAATCCATCTGCGTACAGTTACTGCAGCGAGCATGCGGCTCGAGCAGCCATGTGGCGCCAGCGGGCGAACAGAAGGAAGCGACCGGTGGACAATTCAGGCCCCCTTCTGGAACACCTGCTTCACTACAGCCCTGAGCTGGAGAAAAGTCTGGGGAGGGCCCTGCCACAAGCTAATGTCATCTCCTCATCCAACCAACCAAGCAGGGTCTTAGGTTAGTGGCAGCCAATCAGGGCTTGTGTTACATTTAGCCAGAAATTAGGCTGATGTCAAAAAACCTTGCAGAAATTACAAACACTAACCAAACACAATTCTTGTTATCCATGCTGGGTTAAAACTATAACGGGTATGTATATGTCACAGGGGAGATTGGAATCCAGGGGGATTCGGAATCCTCCTAGGGGAGATTGGAATTCCAATCTCCCCTAGGGGAGATCGGAATTCCAATCTCCCCTAGGAGGATTCTGAATCCCCCTAGGGGAGATTGGAATTCTAATCTCCCCTAGGGGAAATTGGAATTCTTCTGTATTTCCAGTCTCTCCTAGGGGCATTCCAGATTCCCTAGGGGACATTGGAATTCTTCTGTCATTCTACTGCAATTCCAATCTCCCCTAGGAGAATCAAGAATTCTCCTAGCTAAGGAGAGATTGGAAGTCTACCAGAACTATACTCAAGGATGTTACACTATTGTCACTTTTACAATTATACTGCAGGATACCAAACTTGTGTCACTTCTACAACGTTAACTACACTAAAGTCTGACTAGTAAAATGTACTGATCTGAATAGGTGTGAAACTGTAATATCTTGAAACTGTGATTGATATTTTGGCATTTTGGCACTTTGATCACTTTTCAGTTGTTATTGTTCTTCCAAAGTTGCGAAATGATTCTATGTCAATGTTAACTACACTGAAGTCTGACTGTTGAAATGTACTCAATAGCTGTTAATTTTGCCAAATTTTGAACTGCAGGCTTTGATTGGAATATGACCTCTAAAGTATGGAGTCACTAACTTATAATGGCATATGCAAATGTGCTAATTTACATATTGGTGACATTTGCATACCATTATATAATTATGAGTTAGTGACTCAAATGATTCAGTCTACTTTCCAAAACAATTTCATCCATTCTGATTATTGGTAACATCAAAGATTGTCCTGGTAGAATTCTGGATTCTCCTCTATTACTAAATGTTTGAAAATATGATGTTTAATGAGCTATAGTATAGGATAATGTGCTATTGTACACTATAGAGAAGTATTCTTAACCTTAGATTGTCAGCAAAAATGATAAGTGTTAGATAAAAAGCATTAGATATGATGATTTATTCTTAGAAATAATTATAAATCCTTTGTTGCATTGTTTGAAACTTTGAATCCATTCATGGTAGATTCAAAGATTATCCTGGTAGAATTCCAATCTCTCCTAGGAGAGATTGGAATCCCAGTAGAACTCTAGAAGGATTCTAATCTCCCCTAGGGGAGATTGGAATTCCAATCTCCCCTAGGAGGATTCCAGATTCTCCTAGGGGAGATTGGAATTCTGATCTCCCCTAGGGGAGATTGGAATTCCAATCTCCCCTAGGAGGATTCCGAATCCTCCTGGATTCCAATCTCCCCTGTGACATATATAATTTTGCACCAGGAAGCCTTAGAGTTCGAATGCCCTATTTTCATGTTGAAGTTTTAAAACTGTGTACTGCTTGGTTTCCCCACTTTCTTGTATCTTTTTTAGAAAAGGAAAGTAGCCAATCAATCACCAATTATGCCCTGATTAAATGTGGAAGCCAGCTTATATTTCTAATGTATCTGTTCCAGATTATGACTACTCAAGTGAGAGTGACCAGGAGCCTATCCAGGTGGACCAGGCTTGGAGAGGAGATGGGGACAGCGATGCTGAGAGCATTGACAGTGAACAGGAGGACCCTCTGAAGTAAGTACACAACACACCTCAGTTCACATACAAATGAAATATCATATTTTTATTATCATGAAAGCAGGTGTTGGATGCCATGTTGTTGTGCCTATTTGTAGTTTGGTGGATTATAGCTGAAACGTACACCGCATCTGGCATTTTCCTTGCAAATTTTCAAGGATTCGTATGGTATTGCTTTTTTTGAGCTGCTTTGAAACTATGATTTGTTCCCTGAAATGCAAATGGTATCACCAATATGGCAGGCACAGATTCCATGTCAAAGAAAAATGCTCTTGAGAGATGTTGAACCTTTGATGAGCCTCTGTTTTCTCCCCAGGCATGCTGGAGTATACACTGCAGAGGAGGTTGCCCTGATCACCCGAGAAAAACTGATCAGGTTGCAGTCCCTGTACATCGACCAGTTCAAGAGGTTGCAGCATCTCTTGAAGGAAAA
This sequence comes from Branchiostoma floridae x Branchiostoma belcheri, assembly GCA_019207045.1. Classification (NCBI taxonomy): domain Eukaryota; kingdom Metazoa; phylum Chordata; class Leptocardii; order Amphioxiformes; family Branchiostomatidae; genus Branchiostoma; species Branchiostoma floridae x Branchiostoma belcheri. Next base: position 12,754,967 of record CM033038.1, read on the forward strand.
GAGACGCAAGTACCTCACCGCCAAGAAAATGGAGCAGGACATCCTTGGTGAGTGTGAAACACCCCTATCTTTAAGTCGGGATGAACAGGGTATGTTTTGCTACTAATGCAAGGTGATTGGGATGTGCCATTGTCTCTCCCTCTCTAAAAATATTGGATGGCATCCTGGTGCTTTGTTTTTGGAGAAAAAATCTGGCCCAAACAGTTTATATTTCAGAAGCATAAGTATTAACCTCTTTCCTGCTGCCTAACCCTGTATCCCTTACAAATTTGGTTCAAAAGGCTACTTCAGCAGTTGGGAGATTACTGTAAATGCAGAAATTTTCGTGGAGGTTTTATGTTCGCTGTTTTCACGCTGGCAATTCCCCGCAAACTTAACACAACTGCGAACAGTCCTTTTTTCTGCTACCGCAAAATTTAATCCCCACAAACTTTTTTTCTAGGCTCTGTGATTCCTTCTACTGATGAAGACTTAGACAGCTCTGACAAGGAGAAACTACGCACCCTCCGCGCTACCAAGCGCTATCGTAAGCGCCACGGAGCAGAGGCCCTTCTGCAGAGCAGGTCCAACGAGAGGAGAATCGCTGCATCCGAGAGCCATCTTGTCACCAAACCCACCCCTCCCCCTCGCTGTAACATCATTATAGACGGGGAGAGATGTAGTCACAATGTGGTGCCCATGTCAAGATTCTGTCTTCAACGTATCCTTTTTGATCAAATTTGAAGGTTGAAAATCCTTCCCACACCTTTTGGTAGAAAGTAATGGTGCTCGTCTCCATTTCAATTGCCAAAGGGCTACACAGACCACTACAGCAGGGTGCTGGTCCACTGGTAGTGATGTGTGTTCAACACCCATCCTTGAAGTTCCCAGAAAAAGATGTGAATTTACAGTACCACAGTACTGGAGCAGAACAAAAAATACTAGGATTAGGAAGAGTGCCTTACACAGAAAATGTTGATTTGCTAATAGATTGACATTTGTGTGAACCTTGACCCCTAACCCTAGACATCCTCCACGACCCTCACCAAGTCCTGTTCCAGCACTGCTCGCATTCCACAGGAGGAATCGAGATCTGTGACAAGCCTGTCGCGATGGGGATGGACAGAACCACCTGTGTTCTACACTCACCCCTCCCTCCGCAGAGGTTCAAACTGCCTGAGAAAGAGGAGGAGATGATAGTGGAGGTAGGAAGACAAAAACATGTTCTTGGGAACTGTACGTTTACTCTTCAGAATTACTGTCAGCATTGTTATTTAGACACCTTTTTGTTTAAGGTTGTAAATTCTAAAGCACAACAAGGGTGTTGAAGTTACTTCATAATAACTTATATACCTGGATATAGGTGTAGAGGAACAGGAAGTGTTCTAAATTGAGAAATATGTTGGTGTTGGCACATTGTAGCTTCCTTTTTGTACTTCTGTGTTGGAGGAAAGTTTAGCTTTGTACTATGATCATTACCAATACAGATGAGCTTCCATGATAATTGTAGCTTCCTGTTATATACTTGCTTGTAGTTGGAAAAAGGACTACATACAATATATAGCGACTTATTTTCTTGTACATGTATCACTGTTTTAAAATCCCCACTAAACAAACTTTCACTTTAGTACCTCCATTTAAGTTATCACAGTGTCATTAATGAGACTTCTTTACTCCAGGAGGTGAAGCCAGATGTTATGCAGGTAGATGTGGAAGAAGATGACAGCAAGCCCATGGAGGTCACAGCTTCAGGGGGCAAGAGTCAAAGACAAGACCTGGCAGAAGCTGACACCAAAAGTGGTGCAGAGGGGACCAAGGAAGAATCCTCGAGGAACCAGGAAACAACAGCCCTGGTAGATGAAACACCAGCTACCCCCGCCCAGCCGGCTTCTCAACAAGTGAGCATATCTCTGTATAATGTAATTCTTAAATGAGTGGTTTTATTATTACATAATGATATTATTTTTATTTAGTGTATGCATTTCCATTGTATCGCTATTGTGCTACAGAACCTGCTTTAACCCATAACCTGAAACAGCACTTAAACCTCCTTTTGTAAAATGAAGTCCTCACAAAACTTAATTATTATACATTGTTATATACAAATGAAATGTGTTTGCACAAGAGCTTTCCTTTCTTTCACAAACCAAATGATATACTGCATTATACAAAGTAATCTAAGTTCCTTCACTTCACTACTTACAACTTGAAGATATGATTATATTTTACCTATGTTTTGATTATTACTAACAGTGCTCTTTATTAATTGCTTGTGGAAGTTGTTTGATATGCTGAAATATTATTTGCTTGTCTTATTCCAGGAGTCCATGGATACAAATGGTGAAACATCAACAGCTGTGTCATCATAAATGTACAGAAGATCATATGTATACGAGGGGCATTCAATAAGTAATGTCCCTGACCCATTTCCCATAGCAGGAGATTAATGAAACTTGGCACAGTTATTAGTCTTTCTCTTCATAGGAACCACCCAGAGTTTTGCATTTCTCCCATCATTTGATGTAGCTCTGGACACCGTTCTTGTAGGACATCCCAGGTTGGTCCTCCGACAGATGCCTCAATAATGGCAGAAGAGGGACGACCAGGTCTGGGAGCTGTTTCCACAGACTTCCGACCTTGTTTGAATTCAGGATGCCAGCGTTTTACAAGGTCATATGATGGGGCATCATCACCATAAGTTTTTTTCATTTCATCAAAAGTCCCCTTTGGTGTGCGTCCTTTCAAATACAAAAACCGGATCACTGCGCGACACTCAACTTGCTCCATTTCACACCTGGTCCATTTCACACCTGACTCAGTTCAAACACCAGTAAATCAGTAACCACAATTATTTCAGAGCTGTTTTTTGCAACATAACCCATAGAGATATGACTCATTACACATGCAAAATTTCATCTAGATCAGACAACTGGAAGTGGGTCAGGGACATTACTTATTGAATGCCCCTCGTATGGGCGTAAACTAACAAATAAACTTAAAAGAACCCAAGTACTATATTATTTTATTATCACATAAAGACCATACACCTGTGTTGAAAATATTATGTTCATGAAAATATTGTGTACATGAAAATATTGTGTTCATGAAAATGTTGTGTTCATGAAAATATTGTGTTCATGAAAATATTGTGTTCAATGACAATACATTTTGTATTTACAAATAAAAAACTTTGTATGAAGTATTTTTTGTTGTCATTGTGGTCTGGTATTTGAAGAATAGGGAACTACCAACTGAAGAGAGAACAGGTACATAGATGTACAAGTGGGATCAATGGCTAGCTCATTTGTTAATAGTAGTCATCTGATAATTTTCATAAGCTTGCAAGGCCCAAAAGGGACAAAATTACCACTAGAAGTCTATGACCCAAAGTAGACTTTACTAGTAGTCTGTTAGCTTGCGTAACACAGTCTCTGATTGGGCCTTCTTCCCCTTTAGGGGCCTGACTAATGAAAGGGTAGCCTTCTCTGCAAACTACTGGAGTGGTAAACGGAGTAATACATGAATGAGGCAATAAAGACCACAGGAAGGGTAACTACAATGTATGTTGACAAGCTATAATTGTGGATCTGGAGAAAGTCAAGTCAAACATTTTAGAATGGTTGTGTCCACCCTCCTGAAAATCATAGCATTGCCGGTTCCCCAACCACTTCTGAAACATCCTGAATTGCAATGTCAAGATTCACTTAGAGATGTCGTAGATAATGAGGCTGATTTTCATCATATAGATCCACCCATTTTGAAGATTGTAAGGGGGCCAGTTTTCACGGTAGGGCCAGATATTTGTGAAGGACCATGGGAATCAGTCTGGGCTATTTTGAAAATAGCCGTATCGTTTTGCAACCAGAGTCAAAGAACTTTATTTGCGTTTGGCAGACTTCACTGTCTTAATGATAGCTAGTTTACACAAGGATAAAAGCTCCTTGGTTTACAGTTCTTAAAAACTAACTTTCCTAAAGTTAAGAGAAATAACCAGAAAATTGTTATACGACCACACTGAAACCTCAATGCTAAGACTCACGTAGAGATACCTGAGTAATAAAACTCATTGTTATTGCATAAAAATTTAGATCCCTTCATCTGAAAGAAGATGTTGGGAGGAACAATTTTCGTAGGTATTCCAAATATCTTAGAAGAGCCATACATAAAAGTCTCCCTGCCTTGCTAAAAAGGCCGTATCGTTCCACAACCATTTCTGAAACATGTCATTTTCTGCTTGCTAACGAAGCAGGTAATATATAAGTTGAAGGAATTGGAATCCTGGTCTGAGCTATTCTCTCCTCTCTTGTCCAGGTTAGATTATCACGCAGTGTCCTGGGCACGAGACTTGGAAATTTCCAAGATGGTTGACGATCAAAACACACCGACGTGTCATTCTTTTGAGAATCACATTGATTTGCTCATTATAGCTTCAAAATTGGATACCACTTGCAGTCGAGGAAGGCGGCACCTGTTGTGGACTGTAGGGCAAATTTCGGTATTTCCGGACTTGCGCAGATGACCCAGTTTTAGCCCATACAGAATGCTTAGGTAGGCTTGGGAAAAGTGGCTGTAAAATTGTTTTTCTTGAGATATGTTTGGATTTTGGAGGTGCATATTATAGGTAAGGGTTGTAGCTTCTATACTATGTTGAAAAAACAGATTTTTAGTGATATTTGTGGCTGCAGTAGGCCTTAGAAGTTAAGTGTTTTGGTGTTGTTTACATGCAGTGAAAGGGGGTGAAAAGGTCTCCCACCTATGTTTTGATGGCATATAATATAATTCCGCCGTAAATTTTTTCCTTTTTTTGTCGTTAAATTACTCTTCAGAGGTCGGACAACCATGCCAATGCGAGTTTTTCATGTTCTAAAAGTCAGGTAGGTGATTTGTGACAGCCTCTTTCTCCCATGATTCCCATTGTTAAGAATATGCATATGAAATACTGAAATGCAGCCTGTATCTAGGTTTCCTTTTACTTGAATTCGGGGACGTGGTACCGTGACCAGGATTATTTTTCGTCACTTGAACAAGACTCGTGTGGGCTGAGGGCACGGCTGGCCGCCAGGTGCTACATAAATGTCTGAGGTGGGTGCCTTCCCTGTTGTAATTTGGTTAAACATCAATAAAATTATCTACGTAACTTCAGAAAAAAAATCAGCATTTCAAAATATAACAAAAACACACTTAGCTATTTAGTTTAAGTCACAATTATGTACATTTTTGTGAAGTTTCATTAATGATCATCGTATTGCAAGCCAAGGAAAACATCTTTTAGCATTTTGTCTTAAAATGAGCGCGGCCTTTAATATAATTCTTAATCGCGTCATCATGAAACCATACTAGTTTGCATAGATTGTCTTTAATCGATGACGTACAACCGAATTAAAACAACATCCATACATGTCCATACATGAATTAAAATGGTATGTTTGAAACACCAAAAACACACCCCAAAACTCATCAGCGACCACTCCTGAGTACTATAACGCTGATAATAACATATACAAATACGTTAGCTATCTATTATGTGTACTTAAAAATCTACATTTAACATTGAATTAGATAATTATCGTACTTTACCAGTATCGTGCGCAGTGTATGTTCGAATTATTCGATGGAAGCCTGTGATACAACTTCGAAGCCTGTGTGGTACGGCTTTTTATCACACGGTCCGGAACACCTGTTTCGAACGTTATCGCGGCCCAGGTATGACATAAAACATATTACATGATGTATGTAGCCTTGACAAACATTTTCAAGTTCAGTCCAATATTCCAGTCAGATCTTCAGGAGGCCAAACCAAATTTTAAGTCCGCCCTCACAATCTTCCAAATGGAGGGATCTAAGCCATACCAATCAGTTTTATAAATACAGACATCTCTACGAGTCTTGACATTGCGATTCAAGAGGAACGATACTGCAATCTAATTTCGAGTCGTTGATTCTAAATTATATCTATAAGCTAATTGTACCACCTCTCTATCGGGCGGGCATTTAAATTCTATAATCGCAGAACCCACAAATTGTAAAAAGGTGGGGCTTTTGTCTCTCTCTGCTTCCAAAAAAGAAGTCAAACCCAACCTGTTACGAAATAGCAAACACTAGTATTAGAGTAAAATATTGTTAATAACTGTTCATTGTCACATGTATATCTCCTATGTTTATACCATGCACTTGCAATTAGCCCTCCGCCATGGACTTGCAAATAAATTCATTCATTGATGGTTTTACCAAACATAGCATTTCTACAGAAAATGTCAGCTGAGTCTGTCGGTCAGTGACAAGGCACCTATTTCTATCGGAAAAGTTGAATTGTCCGAAAACACCTGAGAGACAGTCAAATAGGCTCCGAATCGTAAAAAGATCGTGCTTTGATGCCGACATATTCGCAAATGAAGGTTCGCCTGGGGTAACTGCAAAGTGACAACAAAGTGTGCGTTACTTTTATCACTTGAATTCCATAGTAAAAGCTGTGGCGAGAAGGCAGAAAGCAATTTGAGTACTGAAAATTACTTCCTTACTTTTCTACAAGGCTTGAAAGCCAATGAAGGTTCGCCTGGGGTAACCGCTAAGCGAGCCCTTCGGTAACCGCAAAGCGATCCCATACGGTGGAACTTCCAGATTCTTAAACCAAATGTGCGTTACTTTTATCACGTCAATTCCATAGTAAAAGCCGTGGCGAGAAGGCAGAAAGCAATTTGAGTACTGAAAATTACTTCCTTACTTTTCTATAAGGCTTGAAAGCCAATGAAGGTTCGCCTGGGGTAACCGCTAAGCGAGCCCTTCGGTAACCGCAAAGCGACCCCATATACGATGGAACTTTCAGATTCTTAAACCAAATGTGCGTTACTTTTATCACTTGAATTCCATAGTAAAAGCCGTGGCGAGAAGGCAGAAAGCAATTTGAGTACTGAAAATTACTTCCTTACTTTTCTACAAGGCTTGAAAGCCAATGAAGGTTCGCCTGGGGTAACCGCTAAGCGAGCCCTTCGGTAACCGCAAAGCGATCCCATACGGTGGAACTTCCAGATTCTTAAACCAAATGTGCGTTACTTTTATCACGTCAATTCCATAGTAAAAGCCGTGGCGAGAAGGCAGAAAGCAATTTGAGTACTGAAAATTACTTCCTTACTTTTCTATAAGGCTTGAAAGCCAATGAAGGTTCGCCTGGGGTAACCGCTAAGCGAGCCCTTCGGTAACCGCAAAGCGACCCCATATACGATGGAACTTTCAGATTCTTAAACCAAATGTGCGTTACTTTTATCACTTGAATTCCATAGTAAAAGCCGTGGCGAGAAGGCAGAAAGCAATTTGAGTACTGAAAATTACTTCCTTACTTTTCTACAAGGCTTGAAAGCCAATGAAGGTTCGCCTGGGGTAACCGCTAAGCGAGCCCTTCGGTAACCGCAAAGCGACCCCATATACGATGGAACTTTCAGATTCTTAAACCAAATGTGCGTTACTTTTATCACTTGAATTCCATAGTAAAAGCCGTGGCGAGAAGGCAGAAAGCAATTTGAGTACTAAAAGTTACTTCCTTACTTTTCTACAAGGCTTGAAAGCCAATGAAGGTTCGCCTGGGGTAACCGCTAAGGGAGCCCTTCGGTAACCGGAAAGCGACCCCATATACGATGGAACGTCCAGATTCTTAAACCAAATGTGCGTTACTTTTATCACTTGAATTCCATAGTAAAAGCCGTGGCGAGAAGGCAGAAAGCAATTTGAGTACTGAAAATTACTTCCTTACTTTTCTACAAGGCTTGAAAGCCAATGAAGGTTCGCCTGGGGTAACCGCGAAGCGAGCCCTTCGGTAACCGCAAAGCGACCCCATCCGGTGGAACTTCCAGATTCTTAAACCAAATGTGCGTTACTTTTATCACTTGAATTCCATAGTAAACGCCGTGGCGAGAAGGCAGAAAGCAATTTGAGTACTGAAAATTACTTCCTTACTTTTCTATAAGGCTTGAAAGCCAATGAAGGTTCGCCTGGGGTAACCGCTAAGCGAGCCATTCGGTGACCGGAAAACGACCCCATACGGTGGAACTTCCAGATTCTTAAACCAAATGTGCGTTACTTTTATCACTTGAATTCCATAGTAAAAGCCGTGGCGAGAAGGCAGAAAGCAATTTGAGTACTGAAAATTACTTCCTTACTTTTCTATAAGGCTTAAAAGCCAATGAAGGTTCGCCTGGGGTAACCGCTAAGCGAGCCCTTCGGTAACCGCAAAGCGACCCCATATACGATGGAACTTTCAGATTCTTAAACCAAATGTGCGTTACTTTTATCAATTGAATTCCATAGTAAAAGCCGTGGCGTGAAGGCAGAAAGCAATTTGAGTACTGAAAATTACTTCCTTACTTTTCTATAAGGCTTAAAAGCCAATGAAGGTTCGCCTTGGGTAACCGCTAAGCGAGCCCTTCGGTAACCGCAAAGCGACCCCATATAGAGGTATATCCAAGGACCGTGGATTGATGAGCTCCACAGCTGTGGATTTCGTCGATATGTAGTGATGAAATCCACGGGCATTCCGCCGCTAATACTGACATTTGGCTGTGGACTTTATCAGTATGTAGTGATGAAATCCACGGGCATTCCGCCGCTAATACTGACATTTGGCTGTGGACTTCATCAGTGTGTAGTGATGAAATCCACGGGCATTCCGTCGCTAATACTGACATTTGGCTGTAGACTTCATCAGTATTTAGTGATGAAATCCACGGGCATTCCGCCGCTAATACTGACATTTGGCTGTGGACTTCATCAGTATGTAGTGATGAAATCCACGGGCATTCCGTCGCTAATACTGACATTTGGCTGTGGACTTCATCAGTATGTAGTGATGAAATTCACGGGCATTCTGCCGCTAATACTGACATTTGGCTGTGGACTTCATCAGTATGTAGTAATGAAATCCACGGGCATTCTGTCGCTAATACTGACATTTGGTTGTGGACTTCATCTGTATGTAGTGATGAAATCCACGGGCATTCTGCCGCTAATATTGACATTTGGTTGGCTGTGGATTTCATCAATATGAGGGGTGAAATCCACGGGCATTCCGTCGCTAATACTGACATTTGGCTGTGGATAGTAAAACGCCCTTTCACTAATACTTTTACACAGAGTAATCTATTTTAGCTGATTTATGTCAATCGATTGTGTGATACAATATTAATACAGATACCATTTGTAACAATTTGAATTGATTGACTATACAGAGCTAGAAGTACGAAAATGTTACTTTGAAAGTGATTTGCACAAAGCTAGAATGGCTTTATTGGATCGTGGAGTGTAGTATTTGACAATACTAGTAAACACAACAGACAGAGCCTCCAACAGACTCTAACCAGAACAACACAATGTCATGTAAAATATTTCTGGTACATTTCTAAGTTAAGCTGGATTCAAAAGACAAACACCTTTACTTTGTGCATCATATATTTTAGTCGCATGTTTGTGACTAGTGACCTTCTGTTTAATGATCGACGTGCAGTCTAATAACTGTTATCAGACTGCACGTCGATTAGCAAATGAAATGCAACCCCTTTATACTCTTGTAGACAATTAGAACTTGGGCCAAAATACAATTGTAAGTCATAATCGTAAACCCTTACCACCCAAGCCACAAAGCACAACATTGGGAAGCAGTGCAGTTCTGATGTATACAGTCTGTTGGTTTAGTATTGTTTGTGATTGATTGAAGAACAAAAGAGCATAATAAGCAATTGGCCTTCTCTGGCTGGGAAAGTTGTCTTGCTAAGCAAGAAGCTTTTATCAATCTTGATAATAGCTCCTTATGCTAAGGGACCAAGAACCCGATTTCCACCTTCCTGAAGGCACACATTCGTAACTTCTTTTCATTTGTAGATGAAACACAACAAACAAGTAGCGTAAGAGGAAAGTTACATGGCTGGAATAAATGTGTAAACATTACAAAGTTTGGACATGACTTTACAGGCGGTCTCACAGCGCCACCTATCTACACTGGTTGGTATTGCAACATGTCCTTCAAGTCGTACACAGTGTGATACTGTGCTGGCCGGATGTTTGCGGGCATTTTTAGCATCTTTCTTGAGAGAGTCAATACACTCCAAGCAACTCTGATTTGCAGGGAGTAAGTGCGTCTTTATTCATTAGAATATTTCTTTTATATGTCTTTCTTTTCTTTTGTATTCAAAGACGAATTTTGTACATAAAGATGTATTTCTTGTTTGGACAAGCCTTTTTGTCGCAAGAATGAGGATCTAGGAACAAGAAAGTTTTGTGTATCCTTTAGGCTGGTGTATCTTAAGAAGAAATGCGCCGTTAAACGGCTGAAATCATCATTGCAGGTAAACCCGCATCCACAGGAAGGTTTTCTTTGTAACAGGGTAAATAACTAACCTCAAGAAGGTTTTCAACCTCCTTGCTAACCTTAAGTTTAATTGGACATCAAACGCTGGTCAACTATAATTATGCCATGGTTAGATTGATATAGTGGAAGATACATACCACCACACCCATACCCCGCGTCCCAGACAGGTGATGGAGGGATAAGGAGTGCGGAAAGTCTCCATCCCTGAGCTGAGAGCGAGGCGAGTACTTTTCCCAAGCCATAAGAAATTAGAGAGGATGGTTGGGTGTTTAGGGTTAAGATACCTTCTTCTTTATATCTCAACACCCTCATACCCTTCCTACTGTCCCTAATTGACCCGACTTTAATTTTCGCCTGTTTCTGCCAACCATCTTTTTATCTTCCTCCCCAAAGTTTTGTGATAATATCTTTCCCTTTTATACCCCTGCACTCATTAGCATACGTGTACATTTGCATAACTCCTCTGATTGGTTACTCCAAAATTGAGTTAACTGACCACCTGTCTGTGGCGCGCGGGGACAGGTTTGACGCTGTGAATAGTACACAAAGATTATTCTGTCTCTTTGCATGCAGTTCTGGTCACCACTGGCTGAGCTTGTCCAGGTAGACCCACGGGCCAGAGCTGACACATCGTCTTGTTGGGAGACTCGTGCAGTAGTTTCTAACACCACAGCTTATGATGGGCACCAACCTCTTCTGTACTGCTGTTCTCGGGACATGGAAATACAATGTCAGCAAGGCCACGGCAGGTAAGTTTTATGGATGACGACATCATTAATTTTAAACATGTAGCCATGACCGTAGTTGTAGAAGGGAAACTAGTTCGATGTACATGTAGTAGTCAACTTGGTGAATGATACCAGTCTTCCAGACTTTGTGCATCGATCTTGTATGGCCTGTTTGATGTGATACCATCCAAGTTAGTTTTGACCATGACGGATGCGGGTTTTCCTGCAATGATAATTTTAACCGTTGGGCGGCGCTTTTCTTGTCTTTGCCATAGGATGCAGTCCCTTGGCGAAGCAATCTTGATGCTGTTTCACGGTCCACTCTGCAAGGACGAGAAGACATATCCAAACCAGGTAACATCGTTATTCTCTGAAGAGTCAAATTAACCTGATTATATCCCTACTAACTGCTATAATCCAAGTTTATTTTTAGTTGAAAAGACGCCCTCTTTAGAGTATCAATCTATTCATGTAAAACTACAATCCATATGTTAACAGTTGCAGAAGCTTTATTCTTTGAATCAACGTTTGAACCTCATTAATAAAATAGAACCATAGACATTATTAACAAAGGGGCACAACCTTAGAAGATGAGCAACACGTATAGACAGCGGAAGTTGTAACATTCTATTACAATCTGGGTTCGTATGATTATCTTAGAAACGTAGAAGTGACGGCCCAGAATTGCATGGAATGGCGCAGGATGGTCCACAAGAGACGTTGCCTTGATGCAGACCACTTGACACAGCGATGAAGAGACCTTATCAAGTATCAAGTAAGTCAGTATGATTATCTTACGGTTATCTGACGGTTTTTTTTTTGCGAGTTACTGTGTGAAGGAAAGACAAAGTTATGTTTTAGATAATTGATGTGACGTGTCATAAAAGCGCGACTTGAGCCCCTAACGTTTTTCTGCATCAAAAACCAGGATCATCCCCAGTCCATTCTACTCCACAGCTGCATAACAGTCGAGCCTAACGATTTTCTCATCGCATCAATGTGCGCAGTTACAATAAACCTGCTTCCATCAAACATAAATCATGTGTTGAGCTATAACTTGTTATGCTACGTGTTATTCAACCATATTTTATCCAATGTGATATCCTAGTCTGTTTTATCAAGCCCCATCCTATGGAATTCCAGTCTTGTGCCTCACGCTAATGTGCCTAGTGCCTCATGCTAATTTTTGCCATCGGAATCACAGCATATAGCCCTCTTCACCGCATGGATGCCACACACTTAGTCTTCTAGCGAAGTGGCATCATGACTCACCACATTGTTCCCGAATTTTCCAATAGCATTGATACATTACATCCTTTACAAACATTATGTGTCATAGAAAGAAAGATTGTTACTTCCATATTGACGCACTAGCTGCAATTAGGTTGGAATTTGATCTCCCATTTTTTAGTTGTAACTGCGTTTAAGTTGTGGACCTGGAAGATGTATGTCAATACACAGCTGTAAACCCTTTCAAATCCTTCTATGACTGCAAATCCTTTTGACAGTTAGGTATCTATAGATTACATCAAATAGCTGGGTGATTTCGGGCGTAAATGACGTTATAAAGCCCTCTTGAGATAGGATGTCCCCATTGACGTACTTGGGTGTTTATCTCTTGCGCTATATAATGGGGAATCTTGGTCTTTATTGCGCTGCATTGTCTAGACCTAAGTCGCATTGGCTTTAAGAGAGATGGCTGAAAGCACCTCATTTGAGCATGCAGATTATGGCCATTGGTCATAAAGTAAGAAACAAGGACTCTCATCACTAATGAGTTGTCGTGGCTGGTTAAGACTATATTTCCCTAAAACAAAACACGAACATATTTCAATATATACTATGTACAATATGATATGTACTATGTACATACAGTAATATATGTATAGATCTGGTATCTACAAGGCTGTCCTGATGAACCCGTATATATACGGGATGCACATATATGATTCCTGTAGGTGGGTCCAGTAAATACAGGTTTGTGGCATTTCTTACCACAGGAAACCGCATTGATCTGGAAGTCTGCAGCAGCAGCACAGAATAGGTCACGTTTTACTGATCAGATTAAACAACCAGCTTAGGAGGGTTACACAAGTCTGAGCAGGACAAAGGATCACAAAGGTCATAAACTTAGAACATGCGAGGGCAAGAGAAGTAGTATGGGGATTACGACCCCTATATCCACCTACCAAATATCATCAGGATCAATCAAAGGCGCTTTTCGAGTGATGCTGTTCACAGACAGACAGAAAGACAGACAGACAGACAGACAGACAGACGTACAAGCCTAAAACATAACCTTGCCATTCTGGCAAAGGTAATAAATATATCTACCTTCGAAACGCACTTTGAATACACACAAAGCTCGCTTCAGGCGCGTAGGAAAACGCCAGGTCAAGGTTTCGGGTCAAAGTTCAAATCTGACCGGATATCTGTAATCCGCACTGAAGGCCTCGTTCCGGTATTACTCCTATTCCCTCCGAAATATAAATGGGGCCCCAAAATCGTGTGTTTATGTAGACGATAAAATGCCTTTTATCGCTCCCATGTCATATCGAAGGATTAGAGATGAAAGGTTGTGTATTTCTGACAGGATCGGGTGGAAAAGTTTCGGCATTCGGGCGATTCTCGGACGTGTACGTTTGTTTGTCCTGAGTAATGTGGTCAGCGGGTCACTGAAGGAAAGCCCCACTTTCTGGATAGTATTTATGTGCAGTTATAGATGTTATAAAAATCGATCCACCGGTCAGATTTTGGGGTATTTTTTTTTATTGAGTACTGGATAAGTGCTTTTTCAATAGAAATTAAAACCTCTCCAGTAGAGCTGTTTCTTTATTGGATTTTCGCCCATTAAAGTTGCATATTTAAGCACTATTGTAAATGAGGCAACAAAAGTCCGGTATGAGGCCATAAGGTTCTGGTTCGAATATCCGTGAATATAAGACGCAAATCATAGTAAAACCCGAAAATACGAATGAAGGCTCACCTGGGGGATAACCGCTAACCGCTAAGCGAACCCTTCGGTAACCGCAAAAAAGCGACCCCTTACGATCGGACTTCCGAAATTTCAAACAAAATGTGCGTTACTTTCAACACTTGAATATCAAAGTAAAACCCGTGGGCAAAAGGTAAAAAGTGATTTGAGTACCCAAAATTACTTTGTAACTTTTCTACATACGAATGAAGGCTCACCTGGGGGATAACCGCTAACCGCTAAGCGAACCCTTCGGTAACCGCAAAAAAGCGACCCCTTACGATCGGACTTCCGAAATTTCAAACAAAATGTGCGTTACTTTCAACACTTGAATATCAAAGTAAAACCCGTGGGCAAAAGGTAAAAAGTGATTTGAGTACCCAAAATTACTTTGTAACTTTTCTACATACGAATGAAGGCTCACCTGGGGGATAACCGCTAACCGCTAAGCGAACCCTTCGGTAACCGCAAAAAAGCGACCCCTTACGATCGGACTTCCGAAATTTCAAACAAAATGTGCGTTACTTTCAACACTTGAATATCAAAGTAAAACCCGTGGGCAAAAGGTAAAAAGTGATTTGAGTACCCAAAATTACTTTGTAACTTTTCTACATACGAATGAAGGCTCACCTGGGGGATAACCGCTAACCGCTAAGCGAACCCTTCGGTAACCGCAAAAAAGCGACCCCTTACGATCGGACTTCCGAAATTTCAAACAAAATGTGCGTTACTTTCAACACTTGAATATCAAAGTAAAACCCGTGGGCAAAAGGTAAAAAGTGATTTGAGTACCCAAAATTACTTTGTAACTTTTCTACATACGAATGAAGGCTCACCTGGGGGATAACCGCTAACCGCTAAGCGAACCCTTCGGTAACCGCAAAAAAGCGACCCCTTACGATCGGACTTCCGAAATTTCAAACAAAATGTGCGTTACTTTCAACACTTGAATATCAAAGTAAAACCCGTGGGCAAAAGGTAAAAAGTGATTTGAGTACCCCAAATTACTTTGTAACTTTTCTACATACGAATGAAGGCTCACCTGGGGGATAACCGCTAACCGCTAAGCGAACCCTTCGGTAACCGCAAAAAAGCGACCCCTTACGATCGGACTTCCGAAATTTCAAACAAAATGTGCGTTACTTTCAACACTTGAATATCAAAGTAAAACCCGTGGGCAAAAGGTAAAAAGTGATTTGAGTACCCAAAATTACTTTGTAACTTTTCTACATACGAATGAAGGCTCACCTGGGGGATAACCGCTAACCGCTAAGCGAACCCTTCGGTAACCGCAAAAAAGCGACCCCTTACGATCGGACTTCCGAAATTTCAAACAAAATGTGCGTTACTTTCAACACTTGAATATCAAAGTAAAACCCGTGGGCAAAAGGTAAAAAGTGATTTGAGTACCCAAAATTACTTTGTAACTTTTCTACATACGAATGAAGGCTCACCTGGGGGATAACCGCTAACCGCTAAGCGAACCCTTCGGTAACCGCAAAAAAGCGACCCCTTACGATCGGACTTCCGAAATTTCAAACAAAATGTGCGTTACTTTCAACACTTGAATATCAAAGTAAAACCCGTGGGCAAAAGGTAAAAAGTGATTTGAGTACCCAAAATTACTTTGTAACTTTTCTACATACGAATGAAGGCTCACCTGGGGGATAACCGCTAACCGCTAAGCGAACCCTTCGGTAACCGCAAAAAAGCGACCCCTTACGATCGGACTTCCGAAATTTCAAACAAAATGTGCGTTACTTTCAACACTTGAATATCAAAGTAAAACCCGTGGGCAAAAGGTAAAAAGTGATTTGAGTACCCAAAATTACTTTGTAACTTTTCTACATACGAATGAAGGCTCACCTGGGGGATAACCGCTAACCGCTAAGCGAACCCTTCGGTAACCGCAAAAAAGCGACCCCTTACGATCGGACTTCCGAAATTTCAAACAAAATGTGCGTTACTTTCAACACTTGAATATCAAAGTAAAACCCGTGGGCAAAAGGTAAAAAGTGATTTGAGTACCCAAAATTACTTTGTAACTTTTCTACATACGAATGAAGGCTCACCTGGGGGATAACCGCTAACCGCTAAGCGAACCCTTCGGTAACCGCAAAAAAGCGACCCCTTACGATCGGACTTCCGAAATTTCAAACAAAATGTGCGTTACTTTCAACACTTGAATATCAAAGTAAAACCCGTGGGCAAAAGGTAAAAAGTGATTTGAGTACCCAAAATTACTTTGTAACTTTTCTACATACGAATGAAGGCTCACCTGGGGGATAACCGCTAACCGCTAAGCGAACCCTTCGGTAACCGCAAAAAAGCGACCCCTTACGATCGGACTTCCGAAATTTCAAACAAAATGTGCGTTACTTTCAACACTTGAATATCAAAGTAAAACCCGTGGGCAAAAGGTAAAAAGTGATTTGAGTACCCAAAATTACTTTGTAACTTTTCTACATACGAATGAAGGCTCACCTGGGGGATAACCGCTAACCGCTAAGCGAACCCTTCGGTAACCGCAAAAAGCGACCCCTTACGATCGGACTTCCGAAATTTCAAACAAAATGTGCGTTACTTTCAACACTTGAATATCAAAGTAAAACCCGTGGGCAAAAGGTAAAAAGTGATTTGAGTACCCAAAATTACTTTGTAACTTTTCTACATACGAATGAAGGCTCACCTGGGGGATAACCGCTAACCGCTAAGCGAACCCTTCGGTAACCGCAAAAAAGCGACCCCTTACGATCGGACTTCCGAAATTTCAAACAAAATGTGCGTTACTTTCAACACTTGAATATCAAAGTAAAACCCGTGGGCAAAAGGTAAAAAGTGATTTGAGTACCCAAAATTACTTTGTAACTTTTCTACATACGAATGAAGGCTCACCTGGGGGATAACCGCTAACCGCTAAGCGAACCCTTCGGTAACCGCAAAAAAGCGACCCCTTACGATCGGACTTCCGAAATTTCAAACAAAATGTGCGTTACTTTCAACACTTGAATATCAAAGTAAAACCCGTGGGCAAAAGGTAAAAAGTGATTTGAGTACCCAAAATTACTTTGTAACTTTTCTACATACGAATGAAGGCTCACCTGGGGGATAACCGCTAACCGCTAAGCGAACCCTTCGGTAACCGCAAAAAAGCGACCCCTTACGATCGGACTTCCGAAATTTCAAACAAAATGTGCGTTACTTTCAACACTTGAATATCAAAGTAAAACCCGTGGGCAAAAGGTAAAAAGTGATTTGAGTACCCAAAATTACTTTGTAACTTTTCTACATACGAATGAAGGCTCACCTGGGGGATAACCGCTAACCGCTAAGCGAACCCTTCGGTAACCGCAAAAAAGCGACCCCTTACGATCGGACTTCCGAAATTTCAAACAAAATGTGCGTTACTTTCAACACTTGAATATCAAAGTAAAACCCGTGGGCAAAAGGTAAAAAGTGATTTGAGTACCCAAAATTACTTT
The DNA here is from genome assembly GCA_019207045.1 of Branchiostoma floridae x Branchiostoma belcheri. NCBI lineage: Eukaryota > Metazoa > Chordata > Leptocardii > Amphioxiformes > Branchiostomatidae > Branchiostoma > Branchiostoma floridae x Branchiostoma belcheri. The sequence goes on from CM033038.1 coordinate 12,772,481, forward strand.
GTAACTTTTCTACATACGAATGAAGGCTCACCTGGGGGATAACCGCTAACCGCTAAGCGAACCCTTCGGTAACCGCAAAAAGCGACCCCTTACGATCGGACTTCCGAAATTTCAAACAAAATGTGCGTTACTTTCAACACTTGAATATCAAAGTAAAACCCGTGGGCAAAAGGTAAAAAGTGATTTGAGTACCCAAAATTACTTTGTAACTTTTCTACATACGAATGAAGGCTCACCTGGGGGATAACCGCTAACCGCTAAGCGAACCCTTCGGTAACCGCAAAAAAGCGACCCCTTACGATCGGACTTCCGAAATTTCAAACAAATGTGCGTTACTTTCAACACTTGAATATCAAAGTAAAACCCGTGGGCAAAAGGTAAAAAGTGATTTGAGTACCCAAAATTACTTTGTAACTTTTCTACATACGAATGAAGGCTCACCTGGGGGATAACCGCTAACCGCTAAGCGAACCCTTCGGTAACCGCAAAAAAGCGACCCCTTACGATCGGACTTCCGAAATTTCAAACAAAATGTGCGTTACTTTCAACACTTGAATATCAAAGTAAAACCCGTGGGCAAAAGGTAAAAAGTGATTTGAGTACCCAAAATTACTTTGTAACTTTTCTACATACGAATGAAGGCTCACCTGGGGATAACCGCTAACCGCTAAGCGAACCCTTCGGTAACCGCAAAAAAGCGACCCCTTACGATCGGACTTCCGAAATTTCAAACAAAATGTGCGTTACTTTCAACACTTGAATATCAAAGTAAAACCCGTGGGCAAAAGGTAAAAAGTGATTTGAGTACCCAAAATTACTTTGTAACTTTTCTACATACGAATGAAGGCTCACCTGGGGGATAACCGCTAACCGCTAAGCGAACCCTTCGGTAACCGCAAAAAAGCGACCCCTTACGATCGGACTTCCGAAATTTCAAACAAAATGTGCGTTACTTTCAACACTTGAATATCAAAGTAAAACCCGTGGGCAAAAGGTAAAAAGTGATTTGAGTACCCAAAATTACTTTGTAACTTTTCTACATACGAATGAAGGCTCACCTGGGGGATAACCGCTAACCGCTAAGCGAACCCTTCGGTAACCGCAAAAAAGCGACCCCTTACGATCGGACTTCCGAAATTTCAAACAAAATGTGCGTTACTTTCAACACTTGAATATCAAAGTAAAACCCGTGGGCAAAAGGTAAAAAGTGATTTGAGTACCCAAAATTACTTTGTAACTTTTCTACATACGAATGAAGGCTCACCTGGGGGATAACCGCTAACCGCTAAGCGAACCCTTCGGTAACCGCAAAAAAGCGACCCCTTACGATCGGACTTCCGAAATTTCAAACAAAATGTGCGTTACTTTCAACACTTGAATATCAAAGTAAAACCCGTGGGCAAAAGGTAAAAAGTGATTTGAGTACCCAAAATTACTTTGTAACTTTTCTACATACGAATGAAGGCTCACCTGGGGGATAACCGCTAACCGCTAAGCGAACCCTTCGGTAACCGCAAAAAAGCGACCCCTTACGATCGGACTTCCGAAATTTCAAACAAAATGTGCGTTACTTTCAACACTTGAATATCAAAGTAAAACCCGTGGGCAAAAGGTAAAAAGTGATTTGAGTACCCAAAATTACTTTGTAACTTTTCTACATACGAATGAAGGCTCACCTGGGGGATAACCGCTAACCGCTAAGCGAACCCTTCGGTAACCGCAAAAAAGCGACCCCTTACGATCGGACTTCCGAAATTTCAAACAAAATGTGCGTTACTTTCAACACTTGAATATCAAAGTAAAACCCGTGGGCAAAAGGTAAAAAGTGATTTGAGTACCCAAAATTACTTTGTAACTTTTCTACATACGAATGAAGGCTCACCTGGGGGATAACCGCTAACCGCTAAGCGAACCCTTCGGTAACCGCAAAAAAGCGACCCCTTACGATCGGACTTCCGAAATTTCAAACAAAATGTGCGTTACTTTCAACACTTGAATATCAAAGTAAAACCCGTGGGCAAAAGGTAAAAAGTGATTTGAGTACCCAAAATTACTTTGTAACTTTTCTACATACGAATGAAGGCTCACCTGGGGGATAACCGCTAACCGCTAAGCGAACCCTTCGGTAACCGCAAAAAAGCGACCCCTTACGATCGGACTTCCGAAATTTCAAACAAAATGTGCGTTACTTTCAACACTTGAATATCAAAGTAAAACCCGTGGGCAAAAGGTAAAAAGTGATTTGAGTACCCAAAATTACTTTGTAACTTTTCTACATACGAATGAAGGCTCACCTGGGGGATAACCGCTAACCGCTAAGCGAACCCTTCGGTAACCGCAAAAAAGCGACCCCTTACGATCGGACTTCCGAAATTTCAAACAAAATGTGCGTTACTTTCAACACTTGAATATCAAAGTAAAACCCGTGGGCAAAAGGTAAAAAGTGATTTGAGTACCCAAAATTACTTTGTAACTTTTCTACATACGAATGAAGGCTCACCTGGGGGATAACCGCTAACCGCTAAGCGAACCCTTCGGTAACCGCAAAAAAGCGACCCCTTACGATCGGACTTCCGAAATTTCAAACAAAATGTGCGTTACTTTCAACACTTGAATATCAAAGTAAAACCCGTGGGCAAAAGGTAAAAAGTGATTTGAGTACCCAAAATTACTTTGTAACTTTTCTACATACGAATGAAGGCTCACCTGGGGGATAACCGCTAACCGCTAAGCGAACCCTTCGGTAACCGCAAAAAAGCGACCCCTTACGATCGGACTTCCGAAATTTCAAACAAAATGTGCGTTACTTTCAACACTTGAATATCAAAGTAAAACCCGTGGGCAAAAGGTAAAAAGTGATTTGAGTACCCAAAATTACTTTGTAACTTTTCTACATACGAATGAAGGCTCACCTGGGGGATAACCGCTAACCGCTAAGCGAACCCTTCGGTAACCGCAAAAAAGCGACCCCTTACGATCGGACTTCCGAAATTTCAAACAAAATGTGCGTTACTTTCAACACTTGAATATCAAAGTAAAACCCGTGGGCAAAAGGTAAAAAGTGATTTGAGTACCCAAAATTACTTTGTAACTTTTCTACATACGAATGAAGGCTCACCTGGGGGATAACCGCTAACCGCTAAGCGAACCCTTCGGTAACCGCAAAAAAGCGACCCCTTACGATCGGACTTCCGAAATTTCAAACAAATGTGCGTTACTTTCAACACTTGAATATCAAAGTAAAACCCGTGGGCAAAAGGTAAAAAGTGATTTGAGTACCCAAAATTACTTTGTAACTTTTCTACATACGAATGAAGGCTCACCTGGGGGATAACCGCTAACCGCTAAGCGAACCCTTCGGTAACCGCAAAAAAGCGACCCCTTACGATCGGACTTCCGAAATTTCAAACAAAATGTGCGTTACTTTCAACACTTGAATATCAAAGTAAAACCCGTGGGCAAAAGGTAAAAAGTGATTTGAGTACCCAAAATTACTTTGTAACTTTTCTACATACGAATGAAGGCTCACCTGGGGGATAACCGCTAACCGCTAAGCGAACCCTTCGGTAACCGCAAAAAAGCGACCCCTTACGATCGGACTTCCGAAATTTCAAACAAAATGTGCGTTACTTTCAACACTTGAATATCAAAGTAAAACCCGTGGGCAAAAGGTAAAAAGTGATTTGAGTACCCAAAATTACTTTGTAACTTTTCTACATACGAATGAAGGCTCACCTGGGGGATAACCGCTAACCGCTAAGCGAACCCTTCGGTAACCGCAAAAAAGCGACCCCTTACGATCGGACTTCCGAAATTTCAAACAAAATGTGCGTTACTTTCAACACTTGAATATCAAAGTAAAACCCGTGGGCAAAAGGTAAAAAGTGATTTGAGTACCCAAAATTACTTTGTAACTTTTCTACATACGAATGAAGGCTCACCTGGGGGATAACCGCTAACCGCTAAGCGAACCCTTCGGTAACCGCAAAAAAGCGACCCCTTACGATCGGACTTCCGAAATTTCAAACAAATGTGCGTTACTTTCAACACTTGAATATCAAAGTAAAACCCGTGGGCAAAAGGTAAAAAGTGATTTGAGTACCCAAAATTACTTTGTAACTTTTCTACATACGAATGAAGGCTCACCTGGGGGATAACCGCTAACCGCTAAGCGAACCCTTCGGTAACCGCAAAAAAGCGACCCCTTACGATCGGACTTCCGAAATTTCAAACAAAATGTGCGTTACTTTCAACACTTGAATATCAAAGTAAAACCCGTGGGCAAAAGGTAAAAAGTGATTTGAGTACCCAAAATTACTTTGTAACTTTTCTACATACGAATGAAGGCTCACCTGGGGGATAACCGCTAACCGCTAAGCGAACCCTTCGGTAACCGCAAAAAAGCGACCCCTTACGATCGGACTTCCGAAATTTCAAACAAAATGTGCGTTACTTTCAACACTTGAATATCAAAGTAAAACCCGTGGGCAAAAGGTAAAAAGTGATTTGAGTACCCAAAATTACTTTGTAACTTTTCTACATACGAATGAAGGCTCACCTGGGGGATAACCGCTAACCGCTAAGCGAACCCTTCGGTAACCGCAAAAAAGCGACCCCTTACGATCGGACTTCCGAAATTTCAAACAAAATGTGCGTTACTTTCAACACTTGAATATCAAAGTAAAACCCGTGGGCAAAAGGTAAAAAGTGATTTGAGTACCCAAAATTACTTTGTAACTTTTCTACATACGAATGAAGGCTCACCTGGGGGATAACCGCTAACCGCTAAGCGAACCCTTCGGTAACCGCAAAAAAGCGACCCCTTACGATCGGACTTCCGAAATTTCAAACAAAATGTGCGTTACTTTCAACACTTGAATATCAAAGTAAAACCCGTGGGCAAAAGGTAAAAAGTGATTTGAGTACCCAAAATTACTTTGTAACTTTTCTACATACGAATGAAGGCTCACCTGGGGGATAACCGCTAACCGCTAAGCGAACCCTTCGGTAACCGCAAAAAAGCGACCCCTTACGATCGGACTTCCGAAATTTCAAACAAAATGTGCGTTACTTTCAACACTTGAATATCAAAGTAAAACCCGTGGGCAAAAGGTAAAAAGTGATTTGAGTACCCAAAATTACTTTGTAACTTTTCTACATACGAATGAAGGCTCACCTGGGGGATAACCGCTAACCGCTAAGCGAACCCTTCGGTAACCGCAAAAAAGCGACCCCTTACGATCGGACTTCCGAAATTTCAAACAAAATGTGCGTTACTTTCAACACTTGAATATCAAAGTAAAACCCGTGGGCAAAAGGTAAAAGTGATTTGAGTACCCAAAATTACTTTGTAACTTTTCTACATACGAATGAAGGCTCACCTGGGGGATAACCGCTAACCGCTAAGCGAACCCTTCGGTAACCGCAAAAAAGCGACCCCTTACGATCGGACTTCCGAAATTTCAAACAAAATGTGCGTTACTTTCAACACTTGAATATCAAGTAAAACCCGTGGGCAAAAGGTAAAAAGTGATTTGAGTACCCAAAATTACTTTGTAACTTTTCTACATACGAATGAAGGCTCACCTGGGGGATAACCGCTAACCGCTAAGCGAACCCTTCGGTAACCGCAAAAAAGCGACCCCTTACGATCGGACTTCCGAAATTTCAAACAAAATGTGCGTTACTTTCAACACTTGAATATCAAAGTAAAACCCGTGGGCAAAAGGTAAAAAGTGATTTGAGTACCCAAAATTACTTTGTAACTTTTCTACATACGAATGAAGGCTCACCTGGGGATAACCGCTAACCGCTAAGCGAACCCTTCGGTAACCGCAAAAAGCGACCCCTTACGATCGGACTTCCGAAATTTCAAACAAAATGTGCGTTACTTTCAACACTTGAATATCAAAGTAAAACCCGTGGGCAAAAGGTAAAAAGTGATTTGAGTACCCAAAATTACTTTGTAACTTTTCTACATACGAATGAAGGCTCACCTGGGGATAACCGCTAACCGCTAAGCGAACCCTTCGGTAACCGCAAAAAAGCGACCCCTTACGATCGGACTTCCGAAATTTCAAACAAATGTGCGTTACTTTCAACACTTGAATATCAAAGTAAAACCCGTGGGCAAAAGGTAAAAAGTGATTTGAGTACCCAAAATTACTTTGTAACTTTTCTACATACGAATGAAGGCTCACCTGGGGGATAACCGCTAACCGCTAAGCGAACCCTTCGGTAACCGCAAAAAGCGACCCCTTACGATCGGACTTCCGAAATTTCAAACAAATGTGCGTTACTTTCAACACTTGAATATCAAGTAAAACCCGTGGGCAAAAGGTAAAAAGTGATTTGAGTACCCAAAATTACTTTGTAACTTTTCTACATACGAATGAAGGCTCACCTGGGGGATAACCGCTAACCGCTAAGCGAACCCTTCGGTAACCGCAAAAAAGCGACCCCTTACGATCGGACTTCCGAAATTTCAAACAAAATGTGCGTTACTTTCAACACTTGAATATCAAAGTAAAACCCGTGGGCAAAAGGTAAAAAGTGATTTGAGTACCCAAAATTACTTTGTAACTTTTCTACATACGAATGAAGGCTCACCTGGGGATAACCGCTAACCGCTAAGCGAACCCTTCGGTAACCGCAAAAAAGCGACCCCTTACGATCGGACTTCCGAAATTTCAAACAAAATGTGCGTTACTTTCAACACTTGAATATCAAGTAAAACCCGTGGGCAAAAGGTAAAAAGTGATTTGAGTACCCAAAATTACTTTGTAACTTTTCTACATACGAATGAAGGCTCACCTGGGGGATAACCGCTAACCGCTAAGCGAACCCTTCGGTAACCGCAAAAAAGCGACCCCTTACGATCGGACTTCCGAAATTTCAAACAAATGTGCGTTACTTTCAACACTTGAATATCAAAGTAAAACCCGTGGGCAAAAGGTAAAAGTGATTTGAGTACCCAAAATTACTTTGTAACTTTTCTACATACGAATGAAGGCTCACCTGGGGGATAACCGCTAACCGCTAAGCGAACCCTTCGGTAACCGCAAAAAAGCGACCCCTTACGATCGGACTTCCGAAATTTCAAACAAAATGTGCGTTACTTTCAACACTTGAATATCAAGTAAAACCCGTGGGCAAAAGGTAAAAAGTGATTTGAGTACCCAAAATTACTTTGTAACTTTTCTACATACGAATGAAGGCTCACCTGGGGGATAACCGCTAACCGCTAAGCGAACCCTTCGGTAACCGCAAAAAAGCGACCCCTTACGATCGGACTTCCGAAATTTCAAACAAAATGTGCGTTACTTTCAACACTTGAATATCAAAGTAAAACCCGTGGGCAAAAGGTAAAAAGTGATTTGAGTACCCAAAATTACTTTGTAACTTTTCTACATACGAATGAAGGCTCACCTGGGGATAACCGCTAACCGCTAAGCGAACCCTTCGGTAACCGCAAAAAGCGACCCCTTACGATCGGACTTCCGAAATTTCAAACAAAATGTGCGTTACTTTCAACACTTGAATATCAAAGTAAAACCCGTGGGCAAAAGGTAAAAAGTGATTTGAGTACCCAAAATTACTTTGTAACTTTTCTACATACGAATGAAGGCTCACCTGGGGGATAACCGCTAACCGCTAAGCGAACCCTTCGGTAACCGCAAAAAAGCGACCCCTTACGATCGGACTTCCGAAATTTCAAACAAAATGTGCGTTACTTTCAACACTTGAATATCAAAGTAAAACCCGTGGGCAAAAGGTAAAAAGTGATTTGAGTACCCAAAATTACTTTGTAACTTTTCTACATACGAATGAAGGCTCACCTGGGGGATAACCGCTAACCGCTAAGCGAACCCTTCGGTAACCGCAAAAAAGCGACCCCTTACGATCGGACTTCCGAAATTTCAAACAAAATGTGCGTTACTTTCAACACTTGAATATCATAGTAAAACCCGTGGGCAAAAGGTAAAAAGTGATTTGAGTACCCAAAATTACTTTGTAACTTTTCTACATACGAATGAAGGCTCACCTGGGGGATAACCGCTAACCGCTAAGCGAACCCTTCGGTAACCGCAAAAAAGCGACCCCTTACGATCGGACTTCCGAAATTTCAAACAAAATGTGCGTTACTTTCAACACTTGAATATCAAGTAAAACCCGTGGGCAAAAGGTAAAAAGTGATTTGAGTACCCAAAATTACTTTGTAACTTTTCTACATACGAATGAAGGCTCACCTGGGGATAACCGCTAACCGCTAAGCGAACCCTTCGGTAACCGCAAAAAAGCGACCCCTTACGATCGGACTTCCGAAATTTCAAACAAAATGTGCGTTACTTTCAACACTTGAATATCATAGTAAAACCCGTGGGCAAAAGGTAAAAAGTGATTTGAGTACCCAAAATTACTTTGTAACTTTTCTACATACGAATGAAGGCTCACCTGGGGGATAACCGCTAACCGCTAAGCGAACCCTTCGGTAACCGCAAAAAAGCGACCCCTTACGATCGGACTTCCGAAATTTCAAACAAAATGTGCGTTACTTTCAACACTTGAATATCAAGTAAAACCCGTGGGCAAAAGGTAAAAGTGATTTGAGTACCCAAAATTACTTTGTAACTTTTCTACATACGAATGAAGGCTCACCTGGGGGATAACCGCTAACCGCTAAGCGAACCCTTCGGTAACCGCAAAAAAGCGACCCCTTACGATCGGACTTCCGAAATTTCAAACAAAATGTGCGTTACTTTCAACACTTGAATATCAAAGTAAAACCCGTGGGCAAAAGGTAAAAAGTGATTTGAGTACCCAAAATTACTTTGTAACTTTTCTACATACGAATGAAGGCTCACCTGGGGGATAACCGCTAACCGCTAAGCGAACCCTTCGGTAACCGCAAAAAAGCGACCCCTTACGATCGGACTTCCGAAATTTCAAACAAAATGTGCGTTACTTTCAACACTTGAATATCAAAGTAAAACCCGTGGGCAAAAGGTAAAAAGTGATTTGAGTACCCAAAATTACTTTGTAACTTTTCTACATACGAATGAAGGCTCACCTGGGGGATAACCGCTAACCGCTAAGCGAACCCTTCGGTAACCGCAAAAAAGCGACCCCTTACGATCGGACTTCCGAAATTTCAAACAAATGTGCGTTACTTTCAACACTTGAATATCAAAGTAAAACCCGTGGGCAAAAGGTAAAAAGTGATTTGAGTACCCAAAATTACTTTGTAACTTTTCTACATACGAATGAAGGCTCACCTGGGGGATAACCGCTAACCGCTAAGCGAACCCTTCGGTAACCGCAAAAAAGCGACCCCTTACGATCGGACTTCCGAAATTTCAAACAAAATGTGCGTTACTTTCAACACTTGAATATCAAGTAAAACCCGTGGGCAAAAGGTAAAAAGTGATTTGAGTACCCAAAATTACTTTGTAACTTTTCTACATACGAATGAAGGCTCACCTGGGGGATAACCGCTAACCGCTAAGCGAACCCTTCGGTAACCGCAAAAAGCGACCCCTTACGATCGGACTTCCGAAATTTCAAACAAATGTGCGTTACTTTCAACACTTGAATATCATAGTAAAACCCGTGGGCAAAAGGTAAAAAGTGATTTGAGTACCCAAAATTACTTTGTAACTTTTCTACATACGAATGAAGGCTCACCTGGGGGATAACCGCTAACCGCTAAGCGAACCCTTCGGTAACCGCAAAAAAGCGACCCCTTACGATCGGACTTCCGAAATTTCAAACAAAATGTGCGTTACTTTCAACACTTGAATATCAAAGTAAAACCCGTGGGCAAAAGGTAAAAAGTGATTTGAGTACCCAAAATTACTTTGTAACTTTTCTACATACGAATGAAGGCTCACCTGGGGGATAACCGCTAACCGCTAAGCGAACCCTTCGGTAACCGCAAAAAGCGACCCCTTACGATCGGACTTCCGAAATTTCAAACAAAATGTGCGTTACTTTCAACACTTGAATATCAAAGTAAAACCCGTGGGCAAAAGGTAAAAGTGATTTGAGTACCCAAAATTACTTTGTAACTTTTCTACATACGAATGAAGGCTCACCTGGGGATAACCGCTAACCGCTAAGCGAACCCTTCGGTAACCGCAAAAAGCGACCCCTTACGATCGGACTTCCGAAATTTCAAACAAAATGTGCGTTACTTTCAACACTTGAATATCAAAGTAAAACCCGTGGGCAAAAGGTAAAAAGTGATTTGAGTACCCAAAATTACTTTGTAACTTTTCTACATACGAATGAAGGCTCACCTGGGGATAACCGCTAACCGCTAAGCGAACCCTTCGGTAACCGCAAAAAAGCGACCCCTTACGATCGGACTTCCGAAATTTCAAACAAAATGTGCGTTACTTTCAACACTTGAATATCAAGTAAAACCCGTGGGCAAAAGGTAAAAAGTGATTTGAGTACCCAAATTACTTTGTAACTTTTCTACATACGAATGAAGGCTCACCTGGGGGATAACCGCTAACCGCTAAGCGAACCCTTCGGTAACCGCAAAAAGCGACCCCTTACGATCGGACTTCCGAAATTTCAAACAAAATGTGCGTTACTTTCAACACTTGAATATCAAGTAAAACCCGTGGGCAAAAGGTAAAAGTGATTTGAGTACCCAAAATTACTTTGTAACTTTTCTACATACGAATGAAGGCTCACCTGGGGGATAACCGCTAACCGCTAAGCGAACCCTTCGGTAACCGCAAAAAAGCGACCCCTTACGATCGGACTTCCGAAATTTCAAACAAAATGTGCGTTACTTTCAACACTTGAATATCAAAGTAAAACCCGTGGGCAAAAGGTAAAAGTGATTTGAGTACCCAAAATTACTTTGTAACTTTTCTACATACGAATGAAGGCTCACCTGGGGGATAACCGCTAACCGCTAAGCGAACCCTTCGGTAACCGCAAAAAAGCGACCCCTTACGATCGGACTTCCGAAATTTCAAACAAATGTGCGTTACTTTCAACACTTGAATATCAAAGTAAAACCCGTGGGCAAAAGGAAAAAGTGATTTGAGTACCCAAATTACTTTGTAACTTTTCTACATACGAATGAAGGCTCACCTGGGGGATAACCGCTAACCGCTAAGCGAACCCTTCGGTAACCGCAAAAAAGCGACCCCTTACGATCGGACTTCCGAAATTTCAAACAAAATGTGCGTTACTTTCAACACTTGAATATCAAGTAAAACCCGTGGGCAAAAGGTAAAAAGTGATTTGAGTACCCAAATTACTTTGTAACTTTTCTACATACGAATGAAGGCTCACCTGGGGGATAACCGCTAACCGCTAAGCGAACCCTTCGGTAACCGCAAAAAAGCGACCCCTTACGATCGGACTTCCGAAATTTCAACAAAATGTGCGTTACTTTCAACACTTGAATATCATAGTAAAACCCGTGGGCAAAAGAAAAAGTGATTTGAGTACCCAAAATTACTTTGTAACTTTTCTACATACGAATGAAGGCTCACCTGGGGGATAACCGCTAACCGCTAAGCGAACCCTTCGGTAACCGCAAAAAAGCGACCCCTTACGATCGGACTTCCGAAATTTCAAACAAATGTGCGTTACTTTCAACACTTGAATATCAAAGTAAAACCCGTGGGCAAAAGGTAAAAAGTGATTTGAGTACCCAAAATTACTTTGTAACTTTTCTACATACGAATGAAGGCTCACCTGGGGGATAACCGCTAACCGCTAAGCGAACCCTTCGGTAACCGCAAAAAGCGACCCCTTACGATCGGACTTCCGAAATTTCAAACAAAATGTGCGTTACTTTCAACACTTGAATATCAAAGTAAAACCCGTGGGCAAAAGGTAAAAAGTGATTTGAGTACCCAAAATTACTTTGTAACTTTTCTACATACGAATGAAGGCTCACCTGGGGATAACCGCTAACCGCTAAGCGAACCCTTCGGTAACCGCAAAAAAGCGACCCCTTACGATCGGACTTCCGAAATTTCAAACAAATGTGCGTTACTTTCAACACTTGAATATCATAGTAAAACCCGTGGGCAAAAGGTAAAAAGTGATTTGAGTACCCAAAATTACTTTGTAACTTTTCTACATACGAATGAAGGCTCACCTGGGGGATAACCGCTAACCGCTAAGCGAACCCTTCGGTAACCGCAAAAAAGCGACCCCTTACGATCGGACTTCCGAAATTTCAAACAAAATGTGCGTTACTTTCAACACTTGAATATCAAGTAAAACCCGTGGGCAAAAGGTAAAAAGTGATTTGAGTACCCAAAATTACTTTGTAACTTTTCTACATACGAATGAAGGCTCACCTGGGGGATAACCGCTAACCGCTAAGCGAACCCTTCGGTAACCGCAAAAAAGCGACCCCTTACGATCGGACTTCCGAAATTTCAAACAAATGTGCGTTACTTTCAACACTTGAATATCAAGTAAAACCCGTGGGCAAAAGGTAAAAAGTGATTTGAGTACCCAAAATTACTTTGTAACTTTTCTACATACGAATGAAGGCTCACCTGGGGATAACCGCTAACCGCTAAGCGAACCCTTCGGTAACCGCAAAAAAGCGACCCCTTACGATCGGACTTCCGAAATTTCAAACAAAATGTGCGTTACTTTCAACACTTGAATATCATAGTAAAACCCGTGGGCAAAAGGTAAAAGTGATTTGAGTACCCAAAATTACTTTGTAACTTTTCTACATACGAATGAAGGCTCACCTGGGGATAACCGCTAACCGCTAAGCGAACCCTTCGGTAACCGCAAAAAAGCGACCCCTTACGATCGGACTTCCGAAATTTCAAACAAATGTGCGTTACTTTCAACACTTGAATATCATAGTAAAACCCGTGGGCAAAAGGTAAAAGTGATTTGAGTACCCAAAATTACTTTGTAACTTTTCTACATACGAATGAAGGCTCACCTGGGGGATAACCGCTAACCGCTAAGCGAACCCTTCGGTAACCGCAAAAAAGCGACCCCTTACGATCGGACTTCCGAAATTTCAAACAAAATGTGCGTTACTTTCAACACTTGAATATCATAGTAAAACCCGTGGGCAAAGGTAAAAAGTGATTTGAGTACCCAAAATTACTTTGTAACTTTTCTACATACGAATGAAGGCTCACCTGGGGGATAACCGCTAACCGCTAAGCGAACCCTTCGGTAACCGCAAAAAAGCGACCCCTTACGATCGGACTTCCGAAATTTCAAACAAATGTGCGTTACTTTCAACACTTGAATATCATAGTAAAACCCGTGGGCAAAAGGTAAAAAGTGATTTGAGTACCCAAAATTACTTTGTAACTTTTCTACATACGAATGAAGGCTCACCTGGGGGATAACCGCTAACCGCTAAGCGAACCCTTCGGTAACCGCAAAAAAGCGACCCCTTACGATCGGACTTCCGAAATTTCAAACAAATGTGCGTTACTTTCAACACTTGAATATCAAGTAAAACCCGTGGGCAAAAGGTAAAAGTGATTTGAGTACCCAAAATTACTTTGTAACTTTTCTACATACGAATGAAGGCTCACCTGGGGGATAACCGCTAACCGCTAAGCGAACCCTTCGGTAACCGCAAAAAGCGACCCCTTACGATCGGACTTCCGAAATTTCAAACAAAATGTGCGTTACTTTCAACACTTGAATATCAAAGTAAACCCGTGGGCAAAAGGTAAAAGTGATTTGAGTACCCAAAATTACTTTGTAACTTTTCTACATACGAATGAAGGCTCACCTGGGGATAACCGCTAACCGCTAAGCGAACCCTTCGGTAACCGCAAAAAAGCGACCCCTTACGATCGGACTTCCGAAATTTCAAACAAAATGTGCGTTACTTTCAACACTTGAATATCAAAGTAAAACCCGTGGGCAAAAGGTAAAAGTGATTTGAGTACCCAAAATTACTTTGTAACTTTTCTACATACGAATGAAGGCTCACCTGGGGATAACCGCTAACCGCTAAGCGAACCCTTCGGTAACCGCAAAAAGCGACCCCTTACGATCGGACTTCCGAAATTTCAAACAAATGTGCGTTACTTTCAACACTTGAATATCATAGTAAAACCCGTGGGCAAAAGGTAAAAAGTGATTTGAGTACCCAAAATTACTTTGTAACTTTTCTACATACGAATGAAGGCTCACCTGGGGATAACCGCTAACCGCTAAGCGAACCCTTCGGTAACCGCAAAAAGCGACCCCTTACGATCGGACTTCCGAAATTTCAAACAAAATGTGCGTTACTTTCAACACTTGAATATCAAAGTAAAACCCGTGGGCAAAAGGTAAAAAGTGATTTGAGTACCCAAAATTACTTTGTAACTTTTCTACATACGAATGAAGGCTCACCTGGGGGATAACCGCTAACCGCTAAGCGAACCCTTCGGTAACCGCAAAAAAGCGACCCCTTACGATCGGACTTCCGAAATTTCAAACAAAATGTGCGTTACTTTCAACACTTGAATATCAAGTAAAACCCGTGGGCAAAAGGTAAAAGTGATTTGAGTACCCAAATTACTTTGTAACTTTTCTACATACGAATGAAGGCTCACCTGGGGTAACCGCTAACCGCTAAGCGAACCCTTCGGTAACCGCAAAAAGCGACCCCTTACGATCGGACTTCCGAAATTTCAAACAAATGTGCGTTACTTTCAACACTTGAATATCATAGTAAAACCCGTGGGCAAAAGGTAAAAAGTGATTTGAGTACCCAAAATTACTTTGTAACTTTTCTACATACGAATGAAGGCTCACCTGGGGATAACCGCTAACCGCTAAGCGAACCCTTCGGTAACCGCAAAAAGCGACCCCTTACGATCGGACTTCCGAAATTTCAAACAAAATGTGCGTTACTTTCAACACTTGAATATCAAAGTAAAACCCGTGGGCAAAAGGTAAAAAGTGATTTGAGTACCCAAAATTACTTTGTAACTTTTCTACATACGAATGAAGGCTCACCTGGGGATAACCGCTAACCGCTAAGCGAACCCTTCGGTAACCGCAAAAAAGCGACCCCTTACGATCGGACTTCCGAAATTTCAAACAAAATGTGCGTTACTTTCAACACTTGAATATCAAGTAAAACCCGTGGGCAAAAGGTAAAAGTGATTTGAGTACCCAAAATTACTTTGTAACTTTTCTACATACGAATGAAGGCTCACCTGGGATAACCGCTAACCGCTAAGCGAACCCTTCGGTAACCGCAAAAAGCGACCCCTTACGATCGGACTTCCGAAATTTCAAACAAATGTGCGTTACTTTCAACACTTGAATATCAAAGTAAAACCCGTGGGCAAAAGGTAAAAAGTGATTTGAGTACCCAAAATTACTTTGTAACTTTTCTACATACGAATGAAGGCTCACCTGGGGATAACCGCTAACCGCTAAGCGAACCCTTCGGTAACCGCAAAAAAGCGACCCCTTACGATCGGACTTCCGAAATTTCAAACAAATGTGCGTTACTTTCAACACTTGAATATCAAAGTAAAACCCGTGGGCAAAAGGTAAAAAGTGATTTGAGTACCCAAAATTACTTTGTAACTTTTCTACATACGAATGAAGGCTCACCTGGGGGATAACCGCTAACCGCTAAGCGAACCCTTCGGTAACCGCAAAAAGCGACCCCTTACGATCGGACTTCCGAAATTTCAAACAAAATGTGCGTTACTTTCAACACTTGAATATCAAAGTAAAACCCGTGGGCAAAAGGTAAAAAGTGATTTGAGTACCCAAAATTACTTTGTAACTTTTCTACATACGAATGAAGGCTCACCTGGGGATAACCGCTAACCGCTAAGCGAACCCTTCGGTAACCGCAAAAAGCGACCCCTTACGATCGGACTTCCGAAATTTCAAACAAAATGTGCGTTACTTTCAACACTTGAATATCAAGTAAACCCGTGGGCAAAGGTAAAAAGTGATTTGAGTACCCAAAATTACTTTGTAACTTTTCTACATACGAATGAAGGCTCACCTGGGGATAACCGCTAACCGCTAAGCGAACCCTTCGGTAACCGCAAAAAAGCGACCCCTTACGATCGGACTTCCGAAATTTCAAACAAATGTGCGTTACTTTCAACACTTGAATATCAAAGTAAAACCCGTGGGCAAAAGGTAAAAGTGATTTGAGTACCCAAAATTACTTTGTAACTTTTCTACATACGAATGAAGGCTCACCTGGGGATAACCGCTAACCGCTAAGCGAACCCTTCGGTAACCGCAAAAAGCGACCCCTTACGATCGGACTTCCGAAATTTCAAACAAAATGTGCGTTACTTTCAACACTTGAATATCATAGTAAAACCCGTGGGCAAAAGGTAAAAAGTGATTTGAGTACCCAAAATTACTTTGTAACTTTTCTACATACGAATGAAGGCTCACCTGGGGGATAACCGCTAACCGCTAAGCGAACCCTTCGGTAACCGCAAAAAAGCGACCCCTTACGATCGGACTTCCGAAATTTCAAACAAAATGTGCGTTACTTTCAACACTTGAATATCAAAGTAAAACCCGTGGGCAAAAGGTAAAAGTGATTTGAGTACCCAAATTACTTTGTAACTTTTCTACATACGAATGAAGGCTCACCTGGGGGATAACCGCTAACCGCTAAGCGAACCCTTCGGTAACCGCAAAAAAGCGACCCCTTACGATCGGACTTCCGAAATTTCAAACAAATGTGCGTTACTTTCAACACTTGAATATCAAAGTAAAACCCGTGGGCAAAAGGTAAAAAGTGATTTGAGTACCCAAAATTACTTTGTAACTTTTCTACATACGAATGAAGGCTCACCTGGGGATAACCGCTAACCGCTAAGCGAACCCTTCGGTAACCGCAAAAAGCGACCCCTTACGATCGGACTTCCGAAATTTCAAACAAAATGTGCGTTACTTTCAACACTTGAATATCAAAGTAAAACCCGTGGGCAAAAGGTAAAAGTGATTTGAGTACCCAAAATTACTTTGTAACTTTTCTACATACGAATGAAGGCTCACCTGGGGATAACCGCTAACCGCTAAGCGAACCCTTCGGTAACCGCAAAAAAGCGACCCCTTACGATCGGACTTCCGAAATTTCAAACAAAATGTGCGTTACTTTCAACACTTGAATATCATAGTAAAACCCGTGGGCAAAAGGTAAAAAGTGATTTGAGTACCCAAAATTACTTTGTAACTTTTCTACATACGAATGAAGGCTCACCTGGGGATAACCGCTAACCGCTAAGCGAACCCTTCGGTAACCGCAAAAAGCGACCCCTTACGATCGGACTTCCGAAATTTCAAACAAAATGTGCGTTACTTTCAACACTTGAATATCAAGTAAAACCCGTGGGCAAAAGGTAAAAAGTGATTTGAGTACCCAAATTACTTTGTAACTTTTCTACATACGAATGAAGGCTCACCTGGGGGATAACCGCTAACCGCTAAGCGAACCCTTCGGTAACCGCAAAAAGCGACCCCTTACGATCGGACTTCCGAAATTTCAAACAAATGTGCGTTACTTTCAACACTTGAATATCAAAGTAAAACCCGTGGGCAAAAGGTAAAAAGTGATTTGAGTACCCAAAATTACTTTGTAACTTTTCTACATACGAATGAAGGCTCACCTGGGGATAACCGCTAACCGCTAAGCGAACCCTTCGGTAACCGCAAAAAAGCGACCCCTTACGATCGGACTTCCGAAATTTCAAACAAAATGTGCGTTACTTTCAACACTTGAATATCAAGTAAAACCCGTGGGCAAAAGGTAAAAAGTGATTTGAGTACCCAAAATTACTTTGTAACTTTTCTACATACGAATGAAGGCTCACCTGGGGGATAACCGCTAACCGCTAAGCGAACCCTTCGGTAACCGCAAAAAAGCGACCCCTTACGATCGGACTTCCGAAATTTCAAACAAATGTGCGTTACTTTCAACACTTGAATATCAAGTAAACCCGTGGGCAAAAGGTAAAAAGTGATTTGAGTACCCAAAATTACTTTGTAACTTTTCTACATACGAATGAAGGCTCACCTGGGGGATAACCGCTAACCGCTAAGCGAACCCTTCGGTAACCGCAAAAAAGCGACCCCTTACGATCGGACTTCCGAAATTTCAAACAAAATGTGCGTTACTTACTTTTCAACACTTGAATATAAGTGAGCCAGTAAACCCGTGGGCAAAAGGTAAAAAGCACCCTGTTATTTGAAAGTTTTGAGTACCCAAAATTACTTTGTAACTTTTCTACATACGAATGAAGGCTCACCTGGGGGATAACCGCTAACCGCTAAGCGAACCCTTCGGTAACCGCAAAAAGCGACCCCTTACGATCGGACTTCCGAAATTTCAAACAAAATGTGCGTTACTTTCAACACTTGAATATCATAGTAAAACCCGTGGGCAAAAGGTAAAAAGTGATTTGAGTACCCAAAATTACTTTGTAACTTTTCTACATACGAATGAAGGCTCACCTGGGGGATAACCGCTAACCGCTAAGCGAACCCTTCGGTAACCGCAAAAAGCGACCCCTTACGATCGGACTTCCGAAATTTCAAACAAAATGTGCGTTACTTTCAACACTTGAATATCATAGTAAAACCCGTGGGCAAAAGGTAAAAAGTGATTTGAGTACCCAAAATTACTTTGTAACTTTTCTACATACGAATGAAGGCTCACCTGGGGATAACCGCTAACCGCTAAGCGAACCCTTCGGTAACCGCAAAAAGCGACCCCTTACGATCGGACTTCCGAAATTTCAAACAAAATGTGCGTTACTTTCAACACTTGAATATCATAGTAAAACCCGTGGGCAAAAGTAAAAAGTGATTTGAGTACCCAAAATTACTTTGTAACTTTTCTACATACGAATGAAGGCTCACCTGGGGGATAACCGCTAACCGCTAAGCGAACCCTTCGGTAACCGCAAAAAAGCGACCCCTTACGATCGGACTTCCGAAATTTCAAACAAATGTGCGTTACTTTCAACACTTGAATATCAAAGTAAACCCGTGGGCAAAAGGTAAAAATGATTTGAGTACCAAAATTACTTTGTAACTTT